>BSBM01001001.1:7942500-8542500 GCA_027924585.1 Larix kaempferi
GGCGGGTAATTCCTTTCCCACCAATGTGGTGGATGACTTGGCTGCTATGGTTTTAGGTTCGGGTTGCCAAACACTGTGTTATAACAAAATACATCTTATTCTATAACTTCTTCTGTTTCGAGCATGATTCTGTGTATGCTACACTAGTCCACTGTTAATGAAATTGCACACACTTGTAGAACTATGTGTGCAGATTTCGAATATGTAATTTTTTATTAAATCTATTATTTGTTCCTATTTTTTAATTAATTTCAATTGCACTAACGTCAATCTTACACAAAAGTAGGTTATTTCTTTCGTCTATAACTTTTGATTGGCTCACCTATTTTGAAAACGGAAAAGAACCCACACAATGACCTACATCCTAAAAAAAAAAAAAGTTCATTGATTATGTTAGGACCATGATGTTGTGGACTAACACTCGACCTAGTCATTCTAGGGCTTGGCTGACTTCCTTAATTAAAATAAAATAAAATTAATATAAATAAATATGGAAAAATAGCGTTGCACTAGAACGACCTGTTATCTACGATTGTATATAATTTTTTTCACAAAATTACACCATTTGCATACCGAACTAGGGAACTAACGCAAACATATTCATTATGTTTTCTTAAAAAAATAGCATACAACCTTAGGAGAACCCTATTTTTTGGGAGTTATACTTAATTTCCATAAATAATATTTATATATTCCGGAAGGTAATCCGATTGTCTACGTTTCATCTTCTTGCGCCATATTCCAAAAAGTTGTGTAGGTAGCTCTAATACTGCTTTTTGACGTTCAGATTTCTGTTTTTCCAGGAGTCCATTGCGAAACGCGTCATGAGTGGCCAGCATTAGCTTGCACCAGCCCTTAAAATTTATTGAAATGTTCTTTTGTGATGAAAAATAAACATCCTTCCATAATGACAATGGGAGGATAATAATTAACATCTATATATTTTAAAATATTAAGATTTTTATATTTTAAAATTAATTAAAATTTATTGAAATGTTTAGGTTTTAAAATTAATTTTAAAATAAATAAATAAATAAAAATTTATTAAGGTGTTTCTTTAAATCAATTTTAAAATAAAATAAAATAGAATGATTATAATTAGTTTTAGAATAATTGTTTTATAACTATTTTTTTTTTTTAATTTACAATTCTTATTGTTCTTGGTCTAAAATTTTATTG
This sequence comes from Larix kaempferi, assembly GCA_027924585.1. NCBI lineage: Eukaryota > Viridiplantae > Streptophyta > Pinopsida > Pinales > Pinaceae > Larix > Larix kaempferi. Next base: position 7,943,680 of record BSBM01001001.1, read on the forward strand.
ATATAATCTCAAGACTTCAACATGTAGCAACATTATTATTTGTAAACAAAATTTGGTGACTCATTCATGTTAGTTTGTGGGTTGTTAAAATGTTTTATTAAATTTAAGGAAAATAAGACTGTGACCAATTATAAGCAATTTAAGGTCATAATAAAGTACTCCAAACATTTAACACAAATTAACTTCTTACTAGAAGATATCATTTAAAAATATATATTCAAAAGTTTTGGAAATTTGATGCAAAATCTTAATTTTAGAAAAAGATTAGGGTTCACCTCCTTATAATTTCTTGTCCTTGTACATTATCTACAAGTCATGTAACCATGCTCTATAGGAGGTAGAGACTACTTCTATGAGGATAAGATACAATGTATTGAACCTTTATTTTGAGATTATATGTTATAAAGTGCTTTTGGATTTTCTCTATCATTCTCCATGATACCCTAGAGATGTTGAAGCCCCAAACTTCACATCCATATAAGATAAACTAGAGTCTCAAAGAGGAGTTCCTTCTTATCCCAAAGCCAAAGGTCTACTAATTTACAATTGTTTTCAAATCCATAATAATATTTCCACCCTCCATTAATCCTTTACTCAATGCTATAGTTCCAATTAAGCTTGTTATGAAGATCAATTCCAAAATAGTTTTCACTTCCTCCAAGTTATTGTTGTCATACATGAAAATAATATAAGTGATCTTTTGGTATTTGATTATCATAACCTTTGTTTTGTCAATGTTAAGAGCCATACTTGCACTAGAGAAAAAATCCTTGATAACTTTTAGTTGCTTGTCAGGATCTTAGAGACTTATCACCATAAAGACAATATCATCATTGTAAAGAATAAGGATTAGACTATACCAACCAAAGTCATGCAAGCACAACTTGTGTCTTCCAAACAACCCTCTATTTTGTCAATGTATATACCCAAAAGAGTAGGGGACATGGGACAACCTTGCTTGACTCTTATTTTACAATTAATTTCTTCTAAACGGGCCCTTAGAGTTCCTAGACTCCGTAATAACCTTCTCGTACAACTTTATCACAACAACTTTCAACTAGAAAGAGACTTTTAGCTCTTCTAATCTATTCCAAAGGTTAGTTGGCACCTAGAAAATATATTGGATTATGTATTGTTAAGTTAATAATAGAATAATAAGGTAGATATTAGTTTTGCTAAACCATACATATATACATCTTAACTTGGCTCTACCAAGGGCCCAGAGGGATCCCTTTTTAGAGTGTTAAACTTAAGGTTTGCACCTAAAGAGATTTGATCCCTCTAGGCCCTTGGTAGAGCTAGAGTTAAGATAGATCTATTCTAATAATAGTACTAAATTGTTCAACTTCATTAATTATTAAATATGAAATTGTCCTTAACAAAACTTTTAATTGAAGAAAGAAAATTATTTAATGGTTAGAAAAAACCTTAATTAAAATACATCAGCTTCTTTTTCATCAAAAATATAATGTTGGTGTTGGTATGTTTTCAATGTGTACATCCTATTGTGATTTGTAAGCTCATCTGCCCTGTTTGGGCCTCTTTCATTACTATAAATAGAATCCTTCTCATGTAATTACATCGTCTCAATTTAATAGAAGTTTTTTTTTTATAACGAGGCTTATCCGCGATCCTGGTTAGTCCAAGACCTCCAATACCTTTACATGGTATCAAAGAAAATTTCGGACTTGACTCTCTAGGAGAGGGGCTATGAGCCTGCCCTGCTTGTTTCTTAGCAGATTCATTGATTTTTTTATGATCATGTCGCTCTCCTCTCAAGCATATTTCTATGGTGGCATTTATATCTGTTGGGTGTGTCTGTAGGTTTATTGAGGCTATTGTTTCAAATTGGGAAGTCTTCTCAACTGGATCGTGCTTCTCCATGGGTGGCCTTTCTCTACCGGATCTCTACAAAGTGGATAGAGCAGAATTTCTTGTTGAGTACGTAGAAGGTAAAAGTTGTTGCTATTGTTTTGAGACCTTTGAAAGTGTTGTTTTTTTAAAACAAATATGTAACTCTGGTCGTGCAAGGAGTAAAGTCTCCACCTATGACAATCTAGACTACCTGCTTCCTCGCACTTGAGTGGACTATCCATTTCCTATGGATTTGTTTTTTTTATGAGAATCACGTCCAATATTATGGTAGAATGGCACTTTTTTTGCAAATGGCTAGCTTCATTACAAGCCATGCATCTAGATCTGGGCGGTTTTAAGTGCCTAGGTATTCCTTTGTGACAGCTACTCTCTTGTTTTTCGCCTGGATCGTGGGCACAAATTTATGCGACATCGTTGTTCCTTTCATCTATTATCCAGTTGGAGTTCCAATAGTTTGTGTATTCTTTGGTGTAGCTTGCAGCCATTTAAGGTTTTCTTTTGTTGACACTAGGCCTCTTCCATTGCTATAAATGGAATCCTTCTCATGTAATTCTAGTATCAATAGAGTTCTTTTCTATATGTATTCCTTGAGCGTTACATGTTTTAGTGAGGCGAACATCGCTTGTTGAGGTCATTTAATGGAAGAGCAAGCCTGTTGATCGTGTTGATCGAACGCTCAACAGGCCTGTTGGAGCTGCATTAAATGGCCTGCTGGAGCTGCATTAAATGACCTGCAGCATTCTAAATATTGTTCGCCCTTTAGTGATTCCATGTTGATCTACAAACTTTTACAAATCGTAGTTCCTTGGTGGATGGCTTTTATGATTATTTTTTAGGCATGCTAAGCCGACCACTATCAAGCAAGTACTTTTGCATGGTATCACGAATAGGCCCATATTTGTCTATAAGATGGAGATTGATGTGCAATTTTCCTTTTTCATGACTAGACAATGCCCCTTCTTGTTAATATCAGGTGGATCGTGGTTCTAAAATTATGCAACTGAGTGTTTCCTCTGTTCAAAAGTATATTTGTGGATTATTGTTCTATTGCACGAAAATCAAACTCCAAATAATTGCATGTATGTGGTTTGTATTTGGATGTATTTGAAGGCTTTAGCATATTGCTTTCGTTTGCTAATTTATTGTGTTTTAGAGGATTTTGGTAGTATTTTGGCTATATAGTCTTCATAAGAGCCTTCATTTATCATACAGTTTGAGGTGTTGCGAAGAGCATTCCACTCTCTTTCCATTGAGTGGTTGCATACCACATTGTTTTGGCTCTTTCAAATTGTTTTTCTCATTATGAGTTCAATGAAATATTTGTTGATTCCTCATTTGTAAATGGGTGTCTAAATGACCTTGTTGGGGACATGCACCGAGAAACAATCAAAGAGCAGATTGCTCTGATACCACTGATCCAGATCTTGGGGGCTGATACCCAGAAGACTTGAATACCGAAAGAGGAGGAGAAGAGATAACCTCAAAGATGAAGTGGACTATGGATGAAATGTGAGAAAGACATATCAGCAAGATCTGGGCTGTGAAAAGCATAGACAGAGAAACATAGAGTAAATATGCCACATGGAGGGCTGAGGCTCAAAGAGGGTTCTTTGAACCTCACCTCTCAAAATATTCTAAGAAATGAACTCAGAACCAATAACCCAATAATAACTCAATAAAATAAGAGAAAGGTAGGATGCCAAAAATAGTAGCTTGCTTTATTGAGAAGGCATAAATCCCTATATATAATATTATTACAATGTTCCTTCAAGCCATACAATGGAACAAAACTATGGGCTACCAAATACCATGGATGGGTGTATTCTAAACTGTGGGCTGCATGGAATATTCCAAAACCATGGATGGGAGAGTGTGGCCTCTCCATTTAATGCTTTTACGATGAATGAGAGAGGGTGGCATCTCCATTTAATGCTTTTATGACTTATACATCCGAATTTAGACCATATTCCCCTTAAAATTTGGATCAAACATTTTATGTTTCTCACTCTTCATTGTCTCTAGTTGCTTCTTAAGATTTTGAAATTTGGCCTCCAATTCCAAATACATGTCAAACCATTGTTCTTGCATTAGCTGAATTTCAATCTGGTATTGTTTCTTATAGATCATCCCCATATAATATAATTCATCTTTCCCCACCTAATTAACTAAGTAAATTTTGGATCTTGTGATAACATTTATTTTCACAAAAAGAAGAAAGTCTCTGCTAATTGGAGACTGCTAGGGTTTTTTCGCTGCGAGGGTTTGCAGACCATGACAAATCCTAGAGGGGGAGGATCCCCCCCTCTTCCTCTCGCCGACACATGAGCTCGACATCCTAGGGCTTGCCGCATCCGCCTAAAGACACCCGTGGAAGTGATATGGAGAATGACGGCAATGGACGTGCCAATCAAAGATCGGGGAAAACCCATGGGGGGTGTCTTCCTAGAGCCAAAGAGATCCCATCTCTATAGATAAGATCGGAAAAATTGTAGGAGCGAGTGGAGAAATGGAAGGAAAAGGCCTTCATCGGGAAGTTCATAGGCATCTGGACCAAGGAAAAAGACCTAACCAGATGGATCAAGACCACATGGAACCCTAAGGTACATTATGACCTACATTTAGGAGCTAAGGGTTTTTTCACAATAGTGTTTTTCAACCAAGAAGATAGAGATCAGGTTCTGGAAGGAGAGGCATACTTCTTCTTTCTATTGGGCTTTATCTATGCCCATGGAAGGAGAAATTCAACCCTAACAAAGAGGATCTAAACATTTCCCTAGTTTGGATCAGGCCTCCTGAATCGTTTTGACACCCAAAACAATGTCGGGGAGTCCTTGGTGTATTTGGGGAATAAGAATCTTAATGGAAAAGATTTGATGCAGGAGGTCGTGATCCCTACCCAAGTAGCACATGCAGATGGCCCGGAGGATATGGAGGATGACTCTTCAGAAGACACGGAAGATATGGATCTGGGAGAACTGGACCTAGACGCCATTGAGAAGGAATGCGACAAGAAAATTAAGGGCTATGTTTCGCGCAGACAGTTAGAACTCCCGCAGGAGGAGATTCTCAAGGCCAAGGATAAGCCCTGTTTGGGAATCACAAAGAACCCCTAAAAGGGAGCAAATGAAAACTACCAGAAGAAGGAGAAAAGCGGCGAGGTCAAAAATCGAACAAGCAAAGGATTGCGGAGATAGGAACCAAACTCATTGAGTCAGGGAAATACCCCACTATTAAGGATGCCTTCACAGAAGCTAATAGGAGTTATTCAATGAAGATTATTACCTAGAATATACGAGGGGTGAACCACCCGTGTAAAATTAAAAATATGAGGAATAAGATCAGGATGGAGAAACCAGATATCGTTTTTCTCCATGAAACAAAATGCAGTGTGGAGAAAATGTAGGAAATAGGGAATAAGGTGTGGAAAGGAATCCAGATAGTAGCCATAGAGGCTCGAGGATCTGCTGGTGGGATAGCGACCCTCTGGAAATTGTAAGAGATTACCCTGAGGAATTTCTAGGCCACCAGGTTTGTGCTCTCTGCAAACTTCGAAATCACTGAGACAAGAACAAAAGGAGTGATATCAAATGTTTACGGTGCAAGCATCAACCTCCAAAAGAACTCATTATTGTACTTTCTGTCCTCGATGGAAAAATGGATAGGAGAGAAGCACTAGCTTATAGGAGGGGACTTCAATATGATTACTTCCCTAGAAGAAAAGAAAGGCGGTAGACGCATTCTTGGACCAACCAATGAAGCCTTCAAAGACTTCATAGAATCCAGTAAGGTGGCAGATTTGGAAACTGGGAACGAATGGTTCACATGGAACAACAAAAGAGGGGGAGACCATCATGTGGCCAGTCGGTTGGATAGGTTCCTAATATCTGAAGATATTACTACAGAGGGAGGTGAGTTGACCACTTATGTTCTTCCCGCGGTAGGTTCTGATCATTGGCCTATCATCCTTCTCTGGGATAGGACAAGGCTTCGAGGTAGGAAAGCATTTCGGTTTGAATAGTTCTATATGGAGCACAATAAATTCAAATCATTGTTCCAATAGTGGTGGGAAAATATTGTCCCCCCGGGAGGGACAAGAATGTACCAATTCCAACAAAAGTTAAAAGTCTTAAAATCCAAGATTCACACATGGAACAAGGAGGAATTTTGGAACATATTCCAAGATAAAAAGAAGTTAAACGATCAACTGGAAAGTCTCCAATGGGAAGGCATGAATAACGAATATAGTGAAGACTTGAAGAAACAAGAGAAAACCCTCATAGAGAAACTTCAAGAAAGAGAAAAGCAGGAGGAGATCTACTAGAGACAGAAGTCCAGAAACCAATGGCTTCAAGATGGTGAACGAAACACCACCTTCTTCCATAGATCAGTCATCCAGAATAGACAGAAGTCCAGGATTCATAGAATCAAGACGGAAGCTGGCCACTATGTGTAAATGAGAGAAGATATAGAAACAAAATTGACTCAATATTTTGGGGATATCATGAAAGAATACCAAGGAAACCACTCCAAGCATATTGCAAGAATTACCCAGCTTATTCCCCACATAGTCATTGACAAACAGAACAACCTCCTGAACCAACCGGTGACTCTCATTGAAGTTGAAAAATCCCTCCATCAAATGGCGGAAGGCAAGGCCCCAGGCCCCGATGGCTTCACGACTGACTTATTCCACCATTTCTGGGACATGATCAAACAAGAAGTTTGGCAAATTGTTGAAGACTCTAGACGAAAAATAGGAGTGTTACGCGCTTTCAATGCCACTTTCATCACTCTTATCCCCAAGGAGGAGGGTGCATACACTCCAGGTAAGTTTCGACCAATTTATTTAAGTAATGTCATTTACAAAATAATCACCAAAGTCATGGCCAATCGACTAAAACCCATTCTCCTCCATTTGATTGCCCCAGAGCAATCTAGATTCGTAAGGAAGACAAATATTGGATGGGGTGATTCTTATCCATGAATTTATTCACTCCCTCAAGATCTCCAAAATCCCAAGAATGCTGCTCAAAATTGATATCTCAAAAGCTTATGATAAGTTAAGCTGGCAATACATGAGGGAAATTCTCACAGCCTATGGCTTTAATGAGGAATGGACAGACTAGGTTATGAGTATGACCTCGACAAATTTATTCTCCATTCTTCTTAATGGAAACCCTACGAGAACCTTCTTCCCATCAAGAGGAATTCACCAGGGGGATCCCCTCTCCCCCTTCCTCTTTATCTTGATGGCAAAAGGCCTCAACAGACTCATCAAATCTATGGTGATCAACGGAGAAATGAGAGGCCTCAACATTCACCCACATGCTTCCAAACAAACTCACCAATAGTTTGTTGATTACACCATGCTCATGGGTCATGATTCCATCCAAGAGGCAAAAGCCATCAAGAAATGTCTTAATACCTTCTCCAAGGCTTCTGGGTTAGAGATTAATAGAGAAAAATCGCAAGTCTACTTTTTTAACACCCCCAACATATCCCAAAGGAATATCCATTGTATTCTTGGCTTCCAAGGGAGCTCCCTTCCATCCAAATATCTAGGTGCCCCCCTACAAGACAGTGTTAACAGACACGTGTCGTGGACTGATGTTCTAGATAGAATTCAAAAAAAGCTAAATAATTGGACTCCCAAACCCTTGAACCTAGCCAACAGACTCACTGTTATCAAAGTTGTCCTCCAGGCAATGCCCATTTATCTCTTTTCAGTTCTTGTTGCTCCCAAATTCATGATTAAGGAAATCAAGCCATCCAAAGAACCATTTTATGGGGTGGCAATGCAAAGAAATGGAAATGGGCTCTAGTTAGTTGGGAAAAAGTCTATCTTCCCAAACTTAAGGGAGGCCTCGGTTTTAGAGATCCCAAGATTAATAATGAAGTTTTGGGCGCTAAAATATGGTGGAGATGGGTTACCCACAACTCAGAACCTTGGGCTCAGTTGTGGCATGATAAATACGCTTATGACAGACCAAAGCAGGAACTCATCAGATTTAATGAGGAACTACAGGGTTCTCATATATGGAAAACTACCTTCCAAAACCGGAGAATCATCTAAGACCATAGCTTTTGGGAAATCTGCGATGGGATATCAGTGGATCTCTGGGAGGATTCCTAGAAACAAATCCCAAATCTTGCTTCCTCCCCCCCCCCCACCACCCATGAGTGACAGGCACTCTGCCAAGCCCTTAATCTCACCAAGGTGGCTCATTTTTGGAAAGCTGACATGGAGGATGTGACTTACAGGGAATGGAAACGATTGGATTGGTGGCTACAAATATGTACGCTCGAGGGAAGTCACCACATGGAAGAAACCCTTCAGGAAAGAATCATAAAAATTCAGAGAGGGCATGATAAACTCAGGTGGGGTTACTCAACCAAATGAAATTTCAACACCAAGGAAACTTATGATCTATGGGAAAAAAGAGAGACTAATCTGGAAGACAATATATGGAAGAAAATATGGATATCAAATCCTTGGAAAAAGGTGGCTTGTTTTGTCTGGTTGGTCATATACCGTCGAATTCTCACAGGTGAAAATATCTGAAAAAAGAGAAATATTTGGCCCCTCTCAATGCCCCCTTTGTTCCAATGCCGAGGAAACTATGAATCATCTGCTGGATTCCTATCCATTCTCTTCTTCCTTGTGGGATTGGGGGGCGGAATTATTCAGACGCACCAATAGACAACAGGGGAGTCCTTATCAGACTGTAAAAGCTTGGGACACTACGGCCTTCAACAACAACATTGTTAATTCTGCATGGCTCATGCTTCTCGGCTTCCTTTTATGGGAAACATGGAAGGAACGCAACCAATGAATTTTCAGAGAAACAAGAACTCATGCTCATCTTATCTGGAACAAAATTGTGAATCACATTCAAGAAACAATCAAGATCACTCCCTGGTTGGACAGGGATTGGGAATCCAATACTCAGGAGGCTCGGATTCTGGAGCAGCTTGGTTTAAAGAAATCGGACCCAGGATGGATAGGAAAGCCAAAGTAATCTCCTAACCCCACAAGCCCCAATTTCTTGTCGCCCCCCCTATTGGATCCTATAAGCTCAACTTTGACGGAGCCTCCAAAGGTAACCCAGGTTCTACGGGCTTTGGGGGTGTCTTCCGAAACCATAATGGCCAAATCTTGCATATTTTTCATGGTCATATCGGACAGGACATGAACAACACAACCGAGATTGAAGGTCTCCTTCAGGGATTAAAGATAGTAGAAGGTAACAATTGGGAACCCCTCATAGCAGAAGGGGATTCAAATTTGATAATCTAGATCGCTAAAAAGATCCAACTTGGGCGCCCCCTAGAACAGGTCACAGACAGTTGGAGATTGGCATATAGGGTGGAAGAATTGGGAACCATTCTCCACAACCCCCACGCTTGGTATTTCTGCCACATTAGGTGAGAAGGGAATAAGGTGGCTGACACCTTGGAAAATGTCGGAGTCACCTCCCCTCATAGACTTTAAGACGGACCCCTGTCACTCTTTTTGAATTTAACGTGGGTTGTGCAATGCACTCAGTTGGATAATAAAGATGATCAGGACAGGAGGCAACGAGAGAATGAAACCTCTACCTGCAATGATCCTCCGGAAATCCGCCATGAGGTTGTTTGATCCACCACCTATCAACAACATGCCCCAAATCGTGACACTAGAGGGAATTATATCAATGACAATCAAGATTGTTCGGAGCAGTTAAGCCGTGAAATGAGTTTTGATCATAGAAGGATGATGGAATGTCCTTCACATCCGAGTAATCAATGAAGATAATGATTGGAAATAGTGGTTGCTATGGAACATCGAGTGCTGCTATACGTCGATCTCATCCAGGGTATGATGAAGGCATGATGGCAAGTCACCCAAAATATGTTATAAATTGGGGAACTCCTCGACTTCAAGCACATATGTTTTTTCCTATTTCTATTCCTTTTATTCTGGTTTGCATTACCTTACAACCTCTAGCTGCTCTCGTCCCCCCCAGTTGGTCTCTCCTGGGCGCCTTTACGTGAACCCATCCTACCCAGCTGAATTCCCATTTTTGTATCCCTCCTCGCAACTTCCTTTTCCATGACATGGCCCCTAAGCTGTGAACCCCCAGGGCTCACAAATCCGAGACTCATCCCAAGATCCATCGTATATCCAAGAAAACCACTCGGGAGCAAGCCAAAGCCTCCCAGGCTTCCCATTTCTTCAAGAAGCAAATCCCCCACTAGATTCGCGAGGAAATTGAGGTTCTGGAAAAGGAACTCTGGGAGCAAGTTTCGTTTGAGAACTTATAAAGCATCCACGAAGAGGTTGAGGAATGGGTTTAGGACCTTGGAACCACTGCAGAGCGTCTATGGGCCTAAGACCGCATTATCTCCACCTACTGGGTCACAAAGGGCTTCCTCACCCATGTTCTAATAGACTGCAAGAATAAGGCTCTGGAGGATGCTGAACTTGTGCATGCATGGAGGGAACACCACAGTGACTACAGACATTTGCATAAAAAAGTGGATCTCATCACTATGAAACTGGAAATTCCTCTGTATCTGCTGCTCGATCAATCTCCTATCGTCCCGGGAAGCTGCTCTGGAAGTCCTATGTGCATAGGTGTGGGGATTTATGATCCAAATATTGCCACCACCAACACCCCCGTCTACGCAGCAGACCGCCATGCGTCGAAGACGGGTCGCCATCCTTTTTGTTGGACTGGTGCTTCTCTGTTTCGGCCTTATCATATCTCTTGTTTATTTCGATAATTATGACTTATGTCCATTTTTATGTTAGTCATTGTTTCGGATGTAATTAGGATGGGAGGGTTCTCTGTCCAGGCAAGTCTGGTCTTTTGTAATGGCTCAAATGTAGATGATAGACTCGGGAATTCTGACCCTTTTTGGGCCTGTGTAAGGGGTTGCTACTATATAGAACTTTCCGGCAAAATAGGTATTTGGTCATCATCATGTTTTTTGAAGCTATGTACTCTTGAAGCTATGTACCCTTTGAAGATTTGCTAATATGAAATGATTTTACTTATAAAAAAAACTAAGGAAATTTTGACAGAGGCTAGAGCTAGAGTATTTGTCTTGATGTCATCTAATATTTCATTTATTGTTTGATAAGCGTGCTTAATTCCTTGCTTATCTGTTCCTTTTGACAATTCTGGCGAAAGTGTGGCCTCCACGGAGTCTGCTAATAAATCTAACGCTAAAGGTACAACTTGCACATCTGATTGTATATCTTTATTCTTCTTTCTATGACTCCTTCTCAGCACTAGATTTTTATTACGCTTTAAAACTGTGATCTAGTGTTAGAGTGTTTTATTTGTTGTCTTTATGAGTTGTAGTTGAGACTGCAGGTTTTCATTGGTTTTCCTAAGTCTGGCATGATTCTCCTTAAGCATTTGATTCTTTTTCTTAACATGTCTCTCTAATACCTCCATTTCTTTAACTGTCTATTCTAATCCCTTAATCCTTTGATCCTTCTTTTGCAAATCAACAAACAATGAGTCATAATTTAGCATACCCGGAGAAGCAGTGGCTGATCCAAATGGTGTTTCATGCAAGTTGTAATTAGGATGACAATCCACTTTAACTAGTTCTTCAACATGTGCAACTGGCTTCTATACTTATTCAATAGGTTCTCTCACTTCCTCTGGTAGTTTTTCTTTAGGTTTTCTTGTGTGAGGGCACTTAGGAACCCTTGATAGGGGATCATCATATCTGTTGTTCTTCATAAATGGTTCCTCCGTAATTTGATTAGAAACCCTTGCTTTGCTCAGGTCACCCTCCTTACTTCATCCTTTTGTGACTGGGCTACCTTAGATTGCTTTTTTTTATTAGAGTATTTGGCATTCCCATAGTTCTCGTGCAGTTGTATCGGTTTCTCAAGATTTTATTTTCTCATAGAAGGTTCTAGAGTCTCATCTGATACAATAGTAGAGTGAGCTTGTGAGGCATTCCCTACCACCACGATAAGAGAGTTTCCGTGTGATACAGGTAGATCATGTACGTCTTTCTCCCTAGAGAAACCCCAGTCATCCATAAATTGTTCCCAAGTGCACCCAGACTTATCAAGTTCTTTTAGAACCAACAATTTAATAAGTGCATGGTGATATAATCTACTACACTCATTACCCGAACTTTGTTGAGTTTCCATCTTCTGCAAGCTCTTGTAGAAAAAGTAGGGAAAATTGAGAGTTGCATTACCAAACACATGATGTAATCATCTGACATGGTATAGATAAAAAAACTATAGCAGCCATCACATCTTATATATTTTTGTAACCAACAGGAAAAACTTTACCAATGTTCCTTAAGTCGTAGTCTCTGCATACCTTTACTCCAATTAGGTAGAGGGAGAACCCTATCAACATAGAATTTCCATTCATTTTTGTCTTTAATCCTCTACGATTTAAACCATTTTTCACCAGTAGAAGATACCCCAGTAGTTGGGGCTATAGATTCCTCTATCATGGTAACACAAACCCTATGATATTTGCAACAACACCATTAAATGATCGATCAAATTCCAATGAGATATCCTCATGCCATCCCTACAACCTCTTGAAGACCACATACCACCCTGTGGTTCGAATTAAATTTCTACTATCCAAGTCCTCATCAAAACAATTTACCATCATTGATTCATATCTTTTCACCATGCTAATAGAGGCCATTAGCACCCTAAAATTGCTCAATTTTCCAATGGCTTTGGTTTCCTCATAGCAAACTTGGGTAGTGATAAGAAATAGTTACAATTAATGGCAGAAATGGCAAATACAAATAATTACAAGTTTTGAAGAAGGAATCGGGATTGGATATGGTTTAGGGAATGGGAGGCTGAACATGTTCTAGGTGAAATCATGACTTCTGTGGGGGTGTCAAATCAAGGTAAAGTAATCATTTAACCTACTTGTCCTGACTCATCAAATTATTTATGATTTTAATGTAAGGAAAAGACATGATGATGCGATTTTAGAATATGGTGGTCATTTTATATATTATGGATGGGACACAAGGATAATTTTAGGGGCGAAATTTAGCCCATGGGCTATTTTTCCATGTTTTCTTCCAAAAAAAGATTCGTCAATCTACATTTTTAAAGCCCCATTTTCCCAATTTTGATGGGGTAAACTTTTTTCACTCTAAAAATCGCCAAATTATTATATAAACTATATAAAATCCTTAGAAATTGAAATAATTTTAGAAAAATATCGCCAAATATTTTATAGTTGAAATTTTAATAATTAGTAAGATTTGCCAAGGTTTATACACTTTTGAATAAGTATGGGTCCTTAAAATTATCCATGATGGGACAGATAAAAATAAAGCTATATGAGTAAGTTTGAAGCTGTAAATAAAAATAAAATGTCCCCCATCATTTGCAAAATTAAGTAAACATTTCCATACCTTGGTAACTGAACAGAATACCTGTAGCAACGACTCTAAAATGAAGCCATAATTTTTTCCTAAATTTGTTATTGATCAACATTGGTTTTTACTAACACATACTATAGTTGATAAACAATAACTTGAAGAAAATCACTTAGTGTGTTCCTGTAATGAGGAGATATATTGTTTTCCCTATAATTTTGGCAAAGAGGGGAAAATACACATTTCTTGGATTAAATAAATACACATTTCTTGGATTAAATAGGCCTTGAGCTTGACAAAGGCCTCTCTATGGTGTGGGAATCCAAGGAATCTACTAAAAACACCCCAATAAAAGTTTTCCCCTCGTAATATCCTCAAATTACAAGTTTTTTCAGAAAACTAGTAAATTCTGTGGAAACTTGTAAATTCTATGAAAACTTGTAATGCTTGATGAAAACTTGTAAATTCTGTGAAAACTTGAAATGCTTGCTAGAAAATTGTAATTTAAATTATATATTTAAATATGTTAACTGACTATTATATAAATATAACGCGTATTCATTAAAAATAAAATCTAATAATTTATTTCTATAAATATTAAATTTATTTAAATATACAAATAATCTATTTATATCAACATCTACATTATTTGTAAAATAAACTGTTTATAAAATATTTAGCTAACTAATATATTCATATTGGTAACATATATCTACTTATCGATATTATATATCTATAATTTAGGAAACCATGTATTTGTTTACGTAGTTTTTTAAAAATAATCTATTTACTTTTTATTTTTATTTTTATTCATTATATAAGTCTTTAAAAAAATAAATCTCGTTATCTCATGATTTGGTTGAATAATAAGTATTCATAAAATAAGGTTTAAAAGTTTAGACAAGGAGTTAAAAATATATAGTGATGAATGTCGAGCTTATAATTGAGTAGGATTTTTAAAAGCGTATCACTTAATATGGTTTCTACATGTTCATCTTTAAATTAAATAAATCGCAGGTATATACATTGTTGCTTAATAAAAGTAGGGTAAACTGCTTAATAGTACGTATTTATTATAAGGTTTTAAATATTTAGATTTAAAGGATTTAAAATTATATATTATATAATGTAAAATATTTATATTATTTTGATTTTAAATAAATATTACTATCTATTTGGTATTAGTAATTTATCATTTAAAGGTATATATTATATATTGAAAAGTAATTACATAATTTTGATTTTAAATATGGCCTTCAATTTTTTGGTATTTGTAAATTATTTTATATTGTAACATAAAGAGTACTTTTCTTTCTAAGTACATTAAAGAATTTTAGTACATTTATATTGTATTCAAAATTACTTTATGAGTACTCTTTTCATTATGAGTATTTTACTTACAATATTGTTATGGTTAACTATGGGTTTTCATTTACCATTTAGAATTTGAAAAATAAGCATTTTTAACTCAACCAATACCACCTCAACCATTATGAATGATGTCATCCTCTAGAATGTGATTGGTTCATTTAAAGTTGATTTTGATGGTACATATTTTGTTTTGAGGCCCATTTTTACCTCAAAATTCCCCTAATGATAGGATGCACTATAAATTAAACAAATTGGTTTCCGCTCAAACACTCTCCAAAACCCAATGAAGGCATTCACCATAAATAACAAAACCTAACTAGAAATACAAATGCCTAGAAATACATCCCACCAAGATATCTAACCACACCAAAGCATGTCTCTAGTACGTAGGGAAAGTCTTTTCAAAATGTTATCCCTTCAAGAGAGCCTCCTCAATCCATGTTCCTTGTTGTAGACCATGAAAAGTGCTCTCAAGTAATGCACCTTCTAGAACCTATAGAACATGTGTGTGGGGTCCCCATGACTCCCTCTAACCAAAATACTAATTTGAGTTGGCTTGGTTCAAGTAAAGTTGAGTTGGCTCAAGTTGAGTTTAGTTGAGTCAAGTTAAGTATGGTCAAGTCACCTTAAGATGGTTTAAGTCAAGTTGAGTCAAGTTAAATTGAGCCAAGTTGAGCTGAGTATATTAGAGTTGAGTTAGGTTTGATTGGGATGAATTGAGGAAAGTTGATTTTAGTCAAGTCAAGGCATGTTTAGATTAGGTGAGTTGATTAGAGTTTATTTGAGTCAAGTTTGGTTAATTTGAATGGAGTCCAATTGAGATAAGTTGAATTGAGATGTGTTGATTAAAGTTGAGTGGATTTGAGTTGAATTGAATCAAGTTGAGTCAAGTTGAGTCCATCCAAGTTGATGTTCGATTATTATGGGAACTAAGACGGGGGTTGAATCAGTTCTTAACTTAGAAGGTTTTCCCTAGAGGCAGTGGGGTTTCCAGGGTAAATCATTTTCCTTTGATGTGTGGTTAAATTATTCGTTGTCTCATTGCATTGTAATCTTTTTGGTCTTATTCAATTTATTAAATAGCACCAAAATTTTGTTTCTGTGGTAATTTAATAAGTATAATTGAGTATAACTGACATCCCTTGCTTCACTATTTCAGGCCAAGCATGAGAACACGAGGTTGAGCATGAGGCATATCTCTACAGGAGAAGCTGCAAGTGGCGGAAGGCCTAAGAAATAATATATGTCTAGGATAAAATGTTATGTCTGTGGAGAATTTGGGAATTATTCTAGCTAGTGCCCACATGCTAAGAAGGGAAAAGGAGCAAAGGGGAAGAAGCAGCAGCAACTGGCTATACAATCAAAGGAAGAGGAGGATAGTGGAGAAACATAGTAGGAGAAACAGTTGGATGCCACAACCAAGAAATTATCCACACTGTTCAAGAGGGAGTATGTCTTACTCTAGCTGGATTCAGAGGAGATTTCTCGAGATGGGTGGTATCTAGACAGTGGTGCCACATGCCATATGACAGGGGAGTGTGATCTATTTCAGCCACATGGCTCAATAGCTAATAGATGCTTGGTGATGTGTGGGATCCATACAAAAGGAGCAGTTGGTAGAATACGAAGGGTTCATTTGTATTTGAGTTAGAGTCAGGATGGACTCTAGCCTTTCATCATGTTCTATATGTTCCTCGTCTGAGATTCAATGCACTCTCACTTTCATCCTTAGAGGATCATGGTTATACAGTTGATTTCAAGGGACACTCAGTACAGTTATGGACAAAGGGAGTTGTGTATGTTGATGAATCCATCATACTGGGGATTGGAGAGGGATGATTATACCGAGTACAAGTTCTACCTCTTCGTAGATTCAAATGAGGACATAGAGATAGTTATGAAGAATTTTTGAGGTGGTAAGAGGATCGCCTTAGCAGACCCACTTGGTGGGAATGGACCCAACTAGAAGAGATGGGATACTCAGATGACTTCAGCGGAGCTTTATCAAGTAGCCACAACACAAATGAGGTCAAGTTTCCAAATTCAGAAGGAGTAGGCTACTCCAATTTAGAAGGATTAGTAGTAGTTGCGGACATAGATCATGGATGAGGTAGTTCTATCCAAAGCAACTCCCTCGCTAAGAGGGACTATTAGTTTTCTATGTAGCGACGCCGTTACTTTCACATTGGGTGTGTCTAGCAATGTGAAAAGTACCTTTATGTATTTCATCCATGCCCAATGGTTTTCTTCATTCAATAGGTATGGAATCTATACAAATGCAATTTCAAGGCATATCATTGTACCTACCAGTAGGCCTGTTATTATTTACTCGAGTGACTAGTATGATTACCCCATTGATTTACTTATCTCATGCAAATAGAAACACTATTATTTGAGTATCATTGCACAAATTCGAGGATTTATATACACCCATGTATGTTCAACTAGAAAGAACATATCTTAAAATCTCAATATCCTTGATCAAATTTCTAGTTAAAATCATAATAAAATTTGACTCTAAAATACAAGGACAATATAGACTAGTTAATTCTCAAAGAACCTTTGAAGCATATTACAGTGCCAAAATGTCCTAGAAAAATATTAATTTCTGAAATATAATAGAAGAATATATATAGACTAGTTAACTCTCAAAGGATCTTCAAGGCAAACATAATCATATATAGCACAAAATGAAGAGGGTTGGCACTTAAGATTATGTAATAGAATTTATAGTTGATAGTTAAATTGTATAACAATTTTTTTTATGATATTTACTAACGTTTATTAGAATTGTTGCATGTTTTACATCATTGGAATGACATCTTACCTATAACTTATTTGAAATTTTATTATGGTATGTGCACTTTGATATTTATGTAATATGATTATGGTTTCGTTTCATATGTTGTAATATTAGAAATATAACAAAAAAAATAATTATTGCATGAAATAAATAATAACTTTTCATTTTGAATGTTTTTATTTGTAGAAGACGGGTCTTGTAGAATATCTAGTTCATCCTAATGATGATATAGGTCCAGATTATGTTTAGTTTAGTACAAACATGGGAGATGATGATGATGAGGCAGAGGATGATGATGATGGTCATGATGATGATGATCACGATAGTCATGATGATGATGATGATGATGAGCCAGTTGCTGGAAGTAGCCATTGACATTGATCATATAGATTGCATCATGGATTATTTTTGATATATCGTTATGATCCCTCTTTTCATTTTTACTATCATATGTATCATTTTCACCTACAGTACCATATTATTGAGTTGTATCATTTTGACATGTATTATTTTTTACTTATATCATTTGGACATGTATCATCTTGACTTCTATCGTATTTACATGTATCATATTGCATTACATCATTTATTATTTTGACTTGTATCATTTGGACATGTATCATTTTGATTTATGTCGACTATTGGACATGTATCATTTTGACATGTTATTGATCTACTCGCATATTTGAGTTTCACTTGTTTCACTTAGATATGATGATGATATTATCAGTATTTACTAGTCAATTTATATATATTGGAATTGGTTGATGATTTTTTTATGGATATTTATTACATAAGATGATTTTAATTTACTGCTCATGATGGATGTTGCCAAATTCAATTAAATTATAGATATTTGACTCACTTGCTTTAATTATAGATGATGATCATGTTATAATAATTATCTTGTTATTTTATATGTACTGGATGTTGTAGATTTTATTTTGATGGAGATTTAATAAGTATAATGATGTTGTTAATTTGTATGGATGTCTGTTTCCCTAAAAATTCATTATAAATGTTATCTTATAAAATATTTCAAATGCAATATGACTTACTCTATAATCATATAAGTTATTTAAGAGACATGATATATTTAACTAATTAAATTGAAATAAAAAATATTAAATTAATAAATGGAAGCAAAACAAAAAGTATTTTTGTAAGCAACAATGAAGGCAAAACTAGAAGAAAAGCAGAAGCAATCTTTGTTAGGATATTTAGACACTTAGGAGTTAGTTAAGATCAACTTGTGTAATATATCCGTTAGGAAAAGTGTGTTTCTTTAGTGTGCATTAGTATGCATTTGTAAATATTTAATCTGAAGGTCAGGATATGTTGTGATCCGACGGCTCAACTTCTCTTAGATCATACCTAACCTTGATCCATGGCATAACACCCGATTGGTCCATGATCTCTATTTAAAGAGCATGGAGGGTCATTGTTTAGTTGATTGATTATGAGAAACTCATTTGTAACTTTCTTTCTTTGCATAATAAATTGCTCCGTAGAAGCTATTTGGCCGGGGCCGTGGAGTGTTTCCCTCTTGAGGGTTTAAACCATGTCAAAACATCGGTGTATCGATCTGTGATCTGTTTGTGTGAAGTGGTTACTCTAGCTGTTCGGTCTTTTGGGAGTACCTTGTGTACCCGAACATGGTATCAGAGATTTTATGAAGAGCCACTTCCGGTTATGATCTAGATCTTGAACTGTTGTTGCCAAAACTTGAAAGGGTTTCCGGTTCCAGTATTTATGTGCATTTATGGGCTGTGGGAGGTGTTCCATTGCGTCCGAAGTGTCGTTTCCATTGGGAAATAGTTTTCGTTTGATCGAAAATGGTTCCCAGTTGCTTCAGAAACGCGTATTTCATCAGATCTGAAGTTTTTTTGTTTCGGTTTGTGGTGTGATCTGCAGGAAAAAAATGCAAGCATGGAAACCGAGCAAGATGAGTAAAAAAAAAAACCTTCCTCCTTCCCATATTTTACATACCTTTTAATCTAGCTCACTTGGTTCAAAGTTGCTTTGTTCCTTAATAGGTCTGGAGTTCAAGTCTTAGGAAGTTACTCTTAAAAAGAAAAAGTGCATGCAATTCAAGTTACTTTATTGTAAAAGTGCATCTCACTTAAATAATAAAAAAATAAATAAAAAGTGAGTCACTTAAGTTCTTTTTTATTGTTTCCCTATTTAAAGTAACATCATTGTAAAAGTGAAATCACTTATTTTACAAAAGTGATTCACTTAAAACAACTTTCTTGTAAAGTGATTGTCAAAGGTTCATTTTGGGAAGAGGGGGGTCCTTCTTTTTAGCTGGGCATTCTCTATTTGCCACATCACTATTGGGGACATCTTCAACATTTTATTTGTTCAAGCATAAATTCATCATACAGAGTCAGTTTTCAATGTCGTTTTTTATTAAACTGCCTATTTTTTCGAGCTCTTCGCATCTAGACTATTGGTTTCTACTTTTACAACCATTAATTTAAAAATATGGCCGCCCCTTGTGATACTCTACTTACCAGTTCCAACTATTTCTCATGGAAATCGCATATGGAGGATGTTCTACGAAGTAGAGGACTTTTCAGAATTACCTCAGAGAAAGAAACAGAACCCACTAATGATAATAATAAAATCAAATGGGAAAATAGATGTGACGAAGCTCGTGGATTGACTGGGATGTAAATCTCTACTGATTTGCGATTCCACATATCTGGAATTGATGAACCTGATGCTGCTTAGGACAAGTTGAAATCTGTGTTTGGTAAACACAATGAAATTTGAGGTCACCAACTCGAACATGAGTTGATTTATTTAAATCCAAGTGATTTTTCATGCATACAAGATTATTTATCTAAGTACAAAACTCTTAAACTCTTATGTGAAGAATGCAAGATTAAGAGGGAAGACAAACAATGCATTTATCATATTCTTTCTAAACTTGGACCTGGATATTTTGTTTTTGTATCTACATTTTACTCCATGAAAGAATCCTTGAATGCAGCTAGCTATCAAGAGCCTAGTCTTGAATCCTTTTGTGATTCCTTGATTAGAGAGAAAGATAAGCTCATCCATCTTGGAATAATTAACAATGCAAATACATCTGGGAAAACCTTATTGTCCCAACAAAAAGAAAATTCCAAGCCTCCCAAGAAACAAAATTTTCGCAATAATAAGTCAAACAAGGGTCCCAAACCCTCTTAGTCAGCTCCTTCTTTAAAAAATGACAAAGGATCCAAGCCAAAAGGCAAGAAGACTGAGCGTCATTGCAACTATTGCGGAAAATATAATCATGATGAATCTAAGTGTTTCAAGAAGATGGAAGCCTTGGAAGCAACAATGAAGAAGCACCACATCAGCCTAGATTCGCTTTCAGAATCTACCTCTCATGGACATGCACTTTGTGCTTCTAGTTATTCTTATAATGCATCTTCTTCTTCTAATTCAAATGAATGGCTCATTGATCCTGGAGCATCTTATCATATGGTTAAGGATCAAGCCATCTTTTCTACTATGCATGAATGTAACACCAAACAAATATTTGTTGGTGATGATAGATCTCTAAGTGTTGTAGGAGATGGAACAGTTCCAGTAGATAATGGTCATTTCAGTGATGTACTTTGTGTTCCAAGAATTTTCTGCTTTGTTATCAGTCTATCAAATCACACATTCTGGTGAAGGTAAAACTATGACGTTTACACCTCACCAAGTTGTAATAAAGGATTTTAAAGATCCTCAATAGGTCCTAGCTATCGGAATTGTTGATGATATTACCAGGTTGTACAAGTTTAACAACTTTGGGTCATCACCTTTTCCTTCAATTTTTGTTGCTCATAGTGATAACTTGAGCAAACTTTGGCATGAGTGATTTGGTCACTTACATTATCGCTCATTGCAACAACTATGTAAAGATAATATGGTGACAGGTCTTCCGATGGTATCTTGCAGGGATGGTGTTTGTTCCGGTTGTGTACTCGAAAAACATCATCGGGACAGTTTTGACAAACGTGCCTCTTGGCACACCTCGGTTCCCTTGGAGCTTGTGCATAGTGACTTGTGTGGTCCTCTTCCATCTGCTTCCTTTTCTGGTTTCAAATATTTCTTAACTTTCATTGATGATTACACCAGACACAGTTGGGTTTATTTCCTAAAACTTAAGAGCAAAGTATTTAACATGTTCTTGGCCTACAAGGCCCTTGTTGAAAAACAATCTGGTCATCAAATTATTAAGTTAAGATCTGACAATGGAGGAAAATATGTTAACAAAAAGTTCACTACTTTGTGCACTGAACAAGGAATCCAACAACACACTGTTCCATATACACCACAACAAAATGGTGTAGCTGAACGGAAGAACCGCACTTTAAAAGAAATGGTTAATTGTATCCAATATAAAGGACTACGTCTTCAATTTTGGGCTGAAGCCATTAATTGTGCAAAGTACATAGTTAATCGCACCCCCACTAAAGCTTTACAGGGTATCACACCGGAAGAAGCATGGAGTAAAACTAAACCTGATGTAAGTCACTTCCGTGTGTTTGGTAGTGAAGCATGGGCTCACATTCCGGATAAAAAACAGAAAGCATTGCAGCCTAAAAGTGAAAAGTGCATATTTGTTAGATATTCTGAAGATGTAAAAGGTTATAGACTTCTTCAACCACATTCTCATGATGTAATCATTAGAAGAGATGTTAAATTTGATGAAAATATCTTGGCCTGCGAGCCTAACTCGGCGATTGTGCCATCTTTGTCCTGTGAGCCTAATTCGACGATTGTGCATTCTTCTTCATCTTCCAACTTCCTTGACAGGTTTCCAACTCTAGTTTCTGATGATGACAGTGAGGATGAAAATCCACCTCTGCCTGCTCATGTTCCTCCAGTTGCACGAGCAAAAGTGCTTCCTCGATGGATTCATTCAACATGTGAAGCAGCTGGTGATCTTGTCGGTGATCCTAGAGATCAACATCGAACACGTTCTCAGTTTCAGTGAGCCTCTTCTCTTTTGGCTCAAGTTTTCGAGAATCATGATCCAGAAACTTTTGCAGAAGCTTCAGGAAATCCAGATTGGGATGCAGCTATGGATGAAGAATATTGTTCCTTAATGGCGAACGATACTTGGGATCTTGTACCTCTTCCAAAAGGAAGAAAATTTGTCAGATGTAAATGGGTCTACAGAACTAAGTATGCATCAGATGGAAGTGTTGAAAGACTTAAGGCAAGGTTAGTTGACAAAGGTTTTTCCCAAGTTGAAGGGATTGACTACAATGAAACCTTTGCTCCTGTCGCAAAAATGAACTCCATCCGCCTTGTTCTTTCCCTTGCAGCCTTACATAACTGGGAAGTCCATCAAATGGATGTCAAGTCTGCCTTCTTACATGGTGATTTACAGGAGGAAATTTGCATGGAACAACCTCCTGGATATGTTCAGAATAACTCTAGCCTTGTCTGCCGCCTTAAGAAATCTTTATATGGCCTTAACCAAGCTCCTAGAGCTTGGTATGCCAAAATGGATAGCTTTCTCCTTGACACTGGTTTTTCTAGATGCCATTCTGACCCCAATGTCTATACCAAGAAAGTAGGAAACCATCTCATCATACTTGTCCTATATGTTATGACCTTATTCTTACTAGTAGTGACCCTAAGCTTATAATCCATGTGAAATCCAGTCTTAAGCAAAATTTTGAAATGTCAGACTTAGGACATTTGCATTATTTTCTTGCTCTCCAAGTTCTGCAAACCAAAGAAGGAATCTTTCTTTCTCAGTCTAAGTATGCTTGTGACCTTCTTCGTCGCTTTCACATGGAAGATTGTACCCCATCCCATTCTCCCTTCCAGTCTGGAGTCAAACTTTCTGCCACTTGTACTTCACCTGAAGTAGATGCCACCTTGTATCGTCAGCTTGTTGGTAGTCTCTTATACTTGACTCATTCTCGTCCTGACCTTTCCTTTGCCATTGGTCGTGTTTCCCGTTATATGCAAACACCTCATGAAAGTCACTAGAAAGCAGCTAAAAGAATACTTTGATATATTCGAGGTACAATTCAATTTGGGATTCATTACAGTAGAGGGGGGAAACCTTTGTTGGTTGGTTTCACTGATTCAAATTGGGCCGGTGATTCTAATGATCGAAAGTCTACTGCAGGTTATGTTTTCAGTCTGGGATCTGGACCTATCACTTGGGCTTGTAAGAAACAAAAAGCTCTTGCTCTTTCTTCAGCAAAGGCAGAATATCGAGCCGCAGTTAATGCCAGTCAGGAAACTTTATGGCTTCGACAGATCCTTTCATAGTTTGGATTCGAGCATCAGCAACCTACTCCACTTTGGTGTGCTAATCAAAGTGCCATCAAGCTTGCCAAAGATCTAGTCTTACATCAACGCAGCAAACACATTGAGCTACATGTGCACTTCATCAGAAATCTTGTCCATGATCGTGTTCTTGAAGTGCTCTTTCATCCTACAGATGATCAAGTTGCAGACATCTTCACCAAGTCTCTTACAAAAGTGAATTTTTCTAAACTTCGATCTATGTTAGGAGTTCATGAATGTGTCATTAAGGGGGTGTAGGCTCTAATGCCTCCTTCCTTCTCCTAATAGTGTCACTTTTGTAAATCCTTCAATCCTATCCCAAGTTATTCTTAAGGGGGGATGTTAGGATACTTAGACACTTAGGAGTTAGTTAAGATCAACTTGTGTAATATATCCGTTAGGAAAAGTGTGTTTCTTTAGTATGCATTTGTAATTATTTAATCCGATAGTCACGATATGTTGTGATCTGACGACTCAACTTCTCTTAGATCATACCTAACCTTGATCTGTGGCTTAACACCCGATTGGTCCATGATCTCTATTTAAAGAGCATGGAGGGTCATTGTTTAGTTGATTGATTATGAGAAGCTCATTTGTAACTTTCTTTCTTTGCATAATAAATTGCTCCGTAGAAGTTATTTGGTCGGGGCCGTGGAGTGTTTCTCTCTCGAGGGTTTAAACCACATCAAAACATCGGTGTATCGATCTGTGATCTATTTTTGTGAAGTGGTTTCTCTAGGTGTTCGGTCTTTTGGGAGTACCCTGTGTACCCGAACAATCTTGGAAGCAAAACTTGGTGTTACCTAGGAAGAAAAAACATAAGCAATTTAGGTAGCAAACAAAGAAGTAATAATGGAAGCAATTTTAGAAGTGACAAAAGATGAAATAATAGAAGCCACATTAGAAGCAATAAAAGATGAAAAAATGGAAGAAAATATAAATGCAATAAGCAACATTATATCAGAAGAAAAACAGGAAGTAAAACTGGAAGAAAAATTAGAAGCAATGCTGGAAGCAAAACTGGAAGCAAAACTAGAAGAAAAACTGGAAGTAACATTGGAAGCAAAACCAGAAGCAAAACTAGAAGCAAACCCAGAAACAAAACTAGAAGCAAAACTGGAAGTAAACCCGGAAGCAAAACTCAAAGAAAAACTCGAAGCAACAAAAGACATCATAATTGAAGCAAAACTTGGTGTCAATTAGGAAGCCAAGAAAGAAGCTATTTCCGACGTAATACTAGAAGCAAAATAGGAAGCAAAACTTGGAGAAAAACTAGAAGCAAAAATGGTAGCAGAAATGGAAGCAAAATTGGAATCAATTTTAGTCATTAAATTAGGTGTTATTCCAGGCGCTAAAGTAGGTGCCACTTTTTCCAACGCTAAATTGGGCGTTGTTTATGGTGCTATTTTCGGCGCTATTTCAGGAACCGAAGTGAACATGCACTGTGGCGATTTTTGCGTTGGCAAAAGTGCCCAATTTGTGAACTCAAATACACTAAATTATGGCATTATTTTAGGTTCTAATTGTCTTTTTCATTGTAGTGAGGATAGGAAGGTTACTTTTATAGAAAATATTTTGAAATTGCGTTTTAATGTGGGACATTCTATGAGAAAGTGATTTTCACCTTCAACCCTCCTAGTATCACAAAGATGGCAAAATTCTTTAATCCTACAAAGTTTTAGGAACTTCTTAGTGTCCCGTTTCACTATGGAGCTCACGAGAGTTTGTTTTTATTTCACCAATGTTGATTTTCCTTTTTATGCTAGTTAAAACAAAGAGATACTTTTGATCTTCTAAATTAGGGTTTACCTCCTTATAATATCTTAATTATATCTTATATGATAAGTTTTTATTGCACCACAACTTCTCCTTAAATTTAGATGTAATAATACTTTTAATATTATCCTTATTATGCAAAGTGACATCTTCCTCAACTCCCCATTGATTCAGCCAAGACATGGCATATTTAAGCCAACCTCGTTGAAGTCATAGGTTGTTTTGACTAGAGTATGAGGAAATATTATGAATCCTCTTGTCTTCCATGTTGTTTATCTTGTTCTTGTACATTAGGTACCTAGTCATAGCCACAATCTCAATGGGGCAGAGACTCACTTCTATGAGAAGGATAACATATGGTGTATTTCCTTTCATTTTGAAACTATATGTTATAAAGTGCTTTTGGATTTTCTCTATCATTCTCCATGATAGTGACAAGAGTCTCAAAGAGGATTTTCTTATTATCTCAAAACCAAAGGTCTACTAATTTACAATTGTTTTCAAGTCCATAATAAGTTTTCCACCCTCCTTTGAATCATTTCCTCAATGCTATAGTTCCAATTAATCTTGTGATGAAGATCAATTTCAAGATATTTTTCACATCCTCTAAGTTTTTGGTTTTTTTTTTCATACATGAAATTACCATAAGTGATCTTTTGGGATTTGATTAGCATAACCTTTGTTTTGTCAATGTTAACATTCATACTCGTACTAGAGAAAAAATCCTTGTAATGTGTAGTTTCTTGTTGAGATCATAAATGACTCCTCATTATAAGAACAATATCATTAACATAAAAAAGAAGGATGATGACTATACCAACCAAAGTCGTGCAAGAACAACTTGCGTCTTCCAAAAAACCCTCTAGCTTGTCAATGTATATACCAAAAAAATGGCAGGGGACGGGGGGCGGCCTTCCTTGACTCCTATATTACAATTAATTTCTTCTAGCCATCCCTTGCAGTTCCTTGACTTAGCAATAACCTTCTCGTACAACTTTATCACAACAACTCTCAACTGGAAATAGACTTTTAGCTCTTTTAATCTATTCCGAAGATTAGTTCTAGGAACTATGTCAAATGTTTTTCTAAAGTCAACAAAGCAACATAGAAGATTGGTTTTATTATTATGACACTCCTCAACAATGGTCCCAAGCATAACAAGGTGATTCATAATTGAACAATAACTCCCTTTAACTCTTTGTGTGTGACTTTTTAGCCATATATTGATCTTCTTTTCCAAAATAATTCTATATAGCTTAACTAAAAATAAATTAATCATAATAATTTTAAATAGATTATTTAACTTCCTTTCATCAAATAATAAATATGAGATTATCCAACCAAATCAATTTCTTAATTGAAAAAAGAGAATTATTTAATAGTTAGAAAAATCAATACTTAAAATACATCAACTTCATTTTCATCAAATCAAATTCCTAATTGAAAAAAGAGACAATTATTTAATAGTTAGAAAAATCCATACTTCGAATACATCAACTTCATTTTCATCAAAATAAAGGAGATAATTATTTAATGGTTGGAAAAAGTCGAATCGTCAAGTGCTCACTACTAATAATCTTGAACAAAATATAAATATCAACGACTTATTCAAAATAAATAAATAAAAATCCTTTATCATTAATAATTTTAAACAAGTCCTTTCATTGTTGGGTAGACATCAACTTCTTGCCTTTAAATATGGTTAAGTTTAAATATTTTATATTTTTATTATGTCCCCGAAGGGGATCATATATATATTGTCAAGTACCTATTAATTTGGCCTTAGAGGTTATAAATTTTCTGGAGTCTATAGTTTCTCTATAGTTAATAATATATTTTATTAAACAAAATTTATAAAAAATGATTTTTCAGAATTTTTATTGGATGCAGGTTGTGATGTCATCCTCGTTTTTCCCTTCCCATGAGGGGGCGGCTGGATGATGTCACCTGCTAAACGCTATTATCAAGTGCCAGATTCTGTACATTACTCAATCCAAAAAATAAATATGATATTAGCATTTAAAAAAAAAAATTCTACACACTGCCTTGCAATAATTTTCTATAAATCTTAACCTGCACAGCCACCCGATAATTGATGTTTGCGTGATAACCGATGTATTAAATTCAGACACTATAGCTGTAACATCAACAACCAAAGTAAGAGCCCTCTGTTTGTATTTACGTGTGGAAGGATGATATTTACCCACTCGCTGTTTGTCATAATATAAGAATAATCGTAACTTTAGCTCTCAACAGCTGAATCCTGCACAAGGTTTAAAATGGATAAATTGGAAAATTAAACATCTCTGAAGAGGACCTGGAATTCGAATTTAGTCCCTAGAGTATCAGAGCAGATTTGCAACCATTTCTCATTGGAAGCAAGGACTTCAGACCCAGAAAAACATCGGGGCCATTGCACTTAAATCTGTACCGAGGCTTTACTGTTTCACCTTACAAAAATGAAAAAAGAATTACCCCACAAATATGCAATAGGAAACGCCACAAGGTAGAAGCGATGGATTCTTCAGAAAAATCCGGTGCCTGAATAATAAAATACTCTGTTTAATATTTCAGCAATATATTAATTACTAGCATGTTACTCATTATATCCTGAAGTTCAGCTATCATATTCACTTGTCCAATTATATATTACTACGTAAATTCTGTTCTTGGAAGATACGACTAAGCCTAAGAGTGTGACCAACCGGCGTCTAAGAAGACAAATGGCCTTGAAGAATTACAAAAAGGCTTTGCACATCTTGTTGATGTGTACTGTTCAGAGAAATTGGAAATGTTTTTTATTTAAATCTAATTGTTAAAGATAAAGAATCGATCACTTTCATGTGTAAAGTTAAGAAATCTGGTTCAAATTCAAAATATTATTGAAGTGATAGATTCCTCTTTAGACACCTAGCAAATATACAAAACTAAAAACAAAGAAGCTGTCATTTCATTGTTTTTTCACAAGGAATATGCCATTTCATGGATTTTAACAAGGTTGATGAGGAGTGCCTAACGCTCTGATTTATGCATAAATTAATCTATGTTGGATTTATGGCACCTCCACGTTTAAGAAAATAAAAAAGGGTTAGTATGAAATTGATGGTGTTAGTGTGTATGAAGATGTTTGGAGGAAGGAGCCAAGGAGTTCATTATGAAACCTGTGCAGTGGGAGGACGTTAAGAAGATAAGAAGGCACATCCTATAGTTACAATCACAATCATCGCTGCAATAGATACTACTGTTTCTATTTCCACAAAAATAAATATTTCATCCACTAATTTAGCGAGAGAAGCTAATGAAAGGCGACCTCGCTACAACGGAGTTAGAGTTCCCAAAATTTCCCCATTTTAAAGTGGCATCTGCTTTTCACTGTCAGTTTTCCAGGTATGGCATGTTCACTGGGCTGTTTAAAACTTCTTTCACGTCCTGCCAAATTAGGGTTTTTCTTGAATGTTCATGAAACCCATTTCTTTTAAGAATTATAAATCTTATAGGTATTACATAGGAAATTTGTCGGCGTACAATTATTTTAATTTCCTTACATAATATAAATGGCGTGAATGTTTGAGATCAAATTGTTACAGATATAATAGTATAATACTGCTATGGGATATTTACTTCCAGTAATGTTTATTTTTAGAAAACCTTTCTGCTAAGTATCAATTTCTTTTCAATTATTGAAAAAATTTGTGGAAAATTTTAAGATATTTCATTGCATATTCAGTAGGATGAATTAATGTTATATCAATTTAATTAATCTCTTTAATAACTTAATGAAAAATTTTAAAAATCACAAACCAACTAGATACTCTGTAACATTATTAATTATAAAACATTATTACTTATAAATTGAATTGTTATATAATATTTATCTATTATTATTATTATTATTTAACTTAAATAATCATTAATATGAAATATATGAATTCCTTCCATCAAATCCATTTTATTTTCATTGACATATTATGTTTCTTACTCTACAATTTTGTTTTCAAGTGGGATTTTATCCGGGGCGGAAGATGTTACTATCAGAGACTTTCGGTCTTCAGGGAAGGCAGTAAATTAAAGAATTAGCATCAGTAATAGCCCATAGTCTCGAAAGTAATAATGGGCCGTAGATATAGAGAATTCGACATCTGTGTTCTCTGTGGTGTATCCCTTTCATTGTTTGTAGTTATTCCAAGTAAATAGCTAGATCAATAGTAAGTAAAGTTATAGGTTTCAATTTCACAATAAAGTTTGGATAATAATTAGTTTTCATTTATAGTTTAAATTTTATATTTACATCACCATTATTTAAAAAACAAATAATAATAAAAAATTAAACCAATAATAGAGAAATGCAAAGCTTTGGCTTCGTATAAAATCCGTAACCAACAAACAAAAAATGAATTAACTTTTAATCAAATGAGAACATAATCAAAGATTCTCAAAAGTTAAAGAGCTTAAATCTTTTTGTTTCTTTGTCTCCATTTATACTTTCTCTTCGAATTTGAAGTACTTAGTTCCATCGAATTCGAGTTAAAATTCTAATCTCGAATATAGACGGTGTAATTCCATCGAATTCGAGTTAAAATTCTAATCTCGAATATAGACGGTGTAATTCCATCGAATTCGAGTTAAAATTCTAATCTCGAATATAGACGGTGTTTTGTACCATGTTAAATTTGGATGTATTAGGGATTTCACGAAATCAATTTTTTTATTTTTTACTATCATGTCAATCTATTATAGTGAAGTATAATTATTTAAACAAGAGCTAGTAGCAATGTCTTTGTAACTTTTAATATTGAATGTGTTAAAAGGGCTAAAAGTTTTTTTTTTAAATATTAAATTATAGTGAAGTATAATTATTTAAACAAGAGCCAGTAACAATGTCTTTGTAACTTTTAATATTGAATGCGTTAAAAGTCCCAAAAGTTTTTTAAAAAAATATTAAATTAAAAAAAAGGAAGGGACATTGTCACATAAGGCACTTGTTCTTTTGTTTTTTTAAGGTTTTATCACTTTTATTGAGTGCATTTGAATAATAATTTTAGTAATTTTTATATATTTCAAAATAGAAGGCATTTAAGAAATACTTGTCATAAGTTTTTGTGCTTTTTGCATTTCAGCGTCATATTCTTTATATCTATTTACATTTTATAGGAAAACAACTATTTTTTTACAAAACATCAATGTGGTTTGAATATAATGAGAGATTCACCAATTTATAAACCTCTTATTGGCTCACTAATTTGTACTATTATTATTGGTGATTTTTTCTTGGAGGATCTAAGATTATAACATTATCAATTGTTTATATGTTTAACCTTACTATAAGGGTTATACATAAATTTTGACATCAATACCAAAATAAAAAGTAATTTTTCTTTAAAAAGCTCCCACCTCACTCACACTATATAAAGGTTGTATATTATCAACATTTTGTAGTTTATAAATTATTAAATTTTTATGTATTTGTTTTGAAAAGAATGAATCATTTTATAATCATTCATTCTATTGTTGTTGAGAAAAACGAGATCAACGTTATTAATCATATATTTCCTATTATGCAAAACCTTATTAATCATGATGCATACATAATTAATGTGCTCAAATTTAATTATAGCGTATACATAATTATTGTATACAAGTATAGATTGAGTGATAGATGTTGTGGCTATGGAGGAAGAAGAATGTCGTTACTATTTTAAACACACATTCTCATAATATGTTTTGATACAAATCAGATTTTATCACTAGGTAATGTGGATTTATGATCAAATTGACAATATCACAATCGATTCTCAACTAATTAATTCATCTTGACCTCCATCAACAAATAGCTATTATCCATAGTTGTCAGCAAAAAAGCAGGTAACAATGTTGGGGACATTGCCACTTGGTGGCTCTTGTTATATTTTATTTCTACCAAAAACTCATTAAAAATCCAAAACTTAAATTGAATATATTTAAAATACATCAACTTATTTTTCATTGAAAAATAAGTTGATATCAAATATAACATTATACGACCAAATGTTAGTTGTAGGAAGAGATAATTATATAATTGCCAGAAAAACCGAAATCCTATAGAGTACATCTCATTTAAATTAAAAGTTTGTGCTCTTAATGTGTTTAAGGGTTGATTCTATGAATCAAATGACCCAAAATTACAATAATTTTGAACTCTTTGATTTCTTCTTTTGTAATGAAAAATAAACATCCTTCCATAATGACAAAGGGCATAATGACAAAGGGAGGATACTAATTAACATCTATATATTTTAAAATATTAACATTTTTATATTTTAAAATTAATTGAAATTCATTGAAATGCTCTTTTGTGATGAAAAATAAACATCCTTCCATAATGACAACGGGAGGATAATAATTAACATCTATATATTTTAAAATATTAACATTTTTATATTTTAAAATTTATTGAAATGTTTAGGTTTTAAAATTAATTTTAAAATAAATAAATAAATAAATAATTATTAAGGTGTTTCTTTAAATTAATTTTAAAATAAAATAAAATAGAATAATTATGATTAGTTTTAGAATTATTTTCTTATAACTATTTTTTTTTAATTTACAATTTTTATTGTTATTGATGTAAAATTTTATTGATATAATCTCAAGACTTCAACATGTAGCGATATTATTATTTGTAAACAAAATTTAGTGACCCATTCATGTTAATTTGTAGGTTGTTAAAATGTTTTATTAAATTTAAGGAAAATAAGCCCGTAACCAATTATAAGCAATTTAAGATCATAATAAAGTACTCCAAACATTTACACAAATTAACTTCTTACTAGAAGATTTCATTTAAAAATATATATTCAAAAGTTTTGGAAATTTGATGCAAAATCTTAATTTTAGAAAAAAGATTAGTGTTCACCTCCTTATAATTTTTTTGTCCTCCTTGTACACTATCTACAAGTCATGTAACCATGCTCTCTAGGAGGTAGAGACTACTTCTATGAGGATAAGATACGGTATATTGAACTTTTATTTTGAGATTGTATGTTATAAAGTGCTTTTGGATTTTCTCTATCATTCTTCATGAGATTCTAGAGATGTTGAAGCCCCAAAGTTCACATCAATATAAGATAAACGAGAGTCTCAAAGAGGAGTTCCTTCTTATCCCAAAGCCAAAGGTTTACTAATTTACAATTGTTTTCAAATCCATAATGATATTTCCACCCTCTATTAATCCTTTACTCAATGCTATAGTTCCAATTAAGCTTGTGATGAAGATCAATTCCAAAATAGTTGTCACTTCCTCAAGTTATTGTTGGCATACATGAAAATAATATAAGTAATCTTTGGTATTTGATTATCATAACCTTTGTTTTGTCAATGTTAAGAGCCATACCTGCAGTAGAGCAAAAATCCCTTGATAACTTTTAGTTTCTTGTCAGGATCTTAGAGACTTATCACCATAAAGACAATATCATCATTGTAAAGAATAAGGATTAGACTATACCAACCAAAGTCATGCAAACACAACTTGTTTCTTCCAAACAACCCTCTATCTTGTCAATGTATATACCCAAAAGAGTAGGGGTCATGGGACAACCTTGCTTGACTCTGAACGGTCCCTTAGAGTTCTTAAACTTGGTAATAACCTTCTCATACAACTTTATCACAACAACTTTCAACTAGAAAAGAGACTTTTAGCTCTTCTAATCTATTCCAAAGGTTAGTTGGTACCTAGAAAATATATTGGATTATGTATTGTTAAGTTAAAATAGAATAATAAGGTAGATATTAGTTTTATTAAACCAACATTTATACATCTTAAGTCTGGTTCTACCAAGGGCCTAGAGGGATCCATTTTTAGAGTGTTAAACTTAAGGTTTGCACCTAAAGAGATTTGATTCCTCTAAGCCCTTGGTAGAGCCAAAGTTAAGATAGATCTATTCTGATAATAATATTAAATAGATTGTTCAACTTCATTAATTAATAAATATGAAATTGTCTAACAAAAGTTTTAATTGAAGAAAGAAAATTATTTAATGATTAGAAAAAATCTTAATTAGAATACATCAATTTCTTTTTCATCAAAATGTTGGTGTTGGTATGTTTCTAATGTGTACATCCTATTGTGAGTTGTAAGCTCATTTGGGCTGCCTCTTCCATTACTATAAATGGAAGCCTTCTCATGTCATTATATCGTCTGAGTTTAATAGAAGTTTATTTTTCTTCTAAGGAAGCTTATCCGCGACCCTGGTTAATCCAAGACCAGACCTTTACATGGTATCAAAGCAAATTTCGGACCTCATTCTCTGAGGAGAGGGGCGATGAGCATGCCGTGCTTGTTTCTTAGAAGATCCGTTGATTTTTTTAGGATCATGCCGCTCTCCCATCAAGCATCTTTCTATGGTGGCCTTTATATCTATTGGGTCTATTGTTTATTGAGTCTATTGTTTCAAATTGGGAAGTCTTCTCAGCCGGATCGTGCTTCTCCATTGGGTGGCCTTCCTCTACCCGATCTCTACAAAGTGGATAGAGCAGAATTTCTTCTTGAATACGTAGAAGGTAAAAGTTGCTGCTATTGTTTTGAGATCTTTGAAAGTGTTGTTTTTTTAAACAAAAATGTAACTCTGGTCGTGCAACGAGTAAAGTCTCCACTTCTGACGATCTAGACTACCTGCTGCCTCCCACTTGAGCGGACTATCCATTCCCTATGGATTTGTTTTTTGATGAGAATCACGTTCAATATTATGGTAGAATGGCACATTGCTAACTTCATTACAAGCCATGCATCTGGATCTGGGCGATTTTAAGTGCCTAGGTATTCCTTTGTGACAGCTACTCTCTTGTTTTTCGCCTGGATCGCGGGCACGAATTTATGTAGCATCGTTAGAGGTCCAACAGTGTGTGTATTCTTTGGTGTAGATTGCGGCCATTTAAGGTTTTGTTTTGTTGACTCTAGGCCTCTTCCATTGTTATAAATGGAATCCTTTTCATGTGACTACATCCGTGAGATCAATAGAGTTCTTTTTTAATATCCTCTCGTCTTTTTATTTCTTGAGTGTTACATGTTTTAGTGAGGCCAACAATATTCAGTTTGTGTAGGTCATTTAATGCAACAGCAGGCTTGTTAATAGAACTGTCAACAGGCCTATTGATGTCAACAAGCTTGTTTGTCCTTTAGTGAATCCATGTTGATCTACAAACTTTTACAACTCGTAGTTCCTCGGTGGATGGCTTTTATGATTATTTTTTTGGGCATAGTAAGCCGACCACTATCAAAGCAAGTACTTTTGCATGGTATCACGAATAGGCCCAGATTTGTCTATAAGATGGAGATAGATGTGCAGCTTTCCTTTTTCATGACCAGGCAATGCCCCTTCTTGTTAAGATCAGGTGGGTCGTGGTTCTAAAATTATGCAACTGAGTGTTTCCTCTGTTCAAAAGCATATTTGTGGATTATTGTTCTATTGCACGACAATCAAACTCCAAATAATTGCATGTATGTGGTTTGTATTTGGATGTATTTGAAGGTTTTAGCATATTGCTTTTGTTTGCTAATTTATTGTGTTGTAGAGGCTCTTGGTAGTATTTTGGTTATATAGTCTTACTAAGAGTCTCCATTTATCATACGGTTTGAGGTGCTGCGAAGAGCATTTTACTTTATTTTCATTGAGTGGTTGCACACTACATTGTTTTGGCTCTTTCAGATTGTTTTTCTCATTATGAGTTCAATGAAATATTTGTTGATTCCTCACTTGTAAATGGGTATCTAAATGGCCTTGTTTGTTGGAACCTATGAAAAGGATTGTTGTAAACAATGGTTAATGGTACCTCTCGTTCTGCACCTTTGACTCAGTAGATTCTAGGTCACTTGTGTAGATAGTTTTTAGGAGGGTAACTAGGCATTTGTCTACCTCACTTGTTTCCTAGTGCCTTGGAGCTCGCCACTTTGGAGTGTTTCTTGCTTAGGTTGTTTTGCATCTTTGTCGCCTTTAGCTCGTAGTCCATACTTTCGCCATCAGCTATGATATCCATTGTCGTCATCTTTTCCACTTAGTTTAGCACTGTCGGGGAGGATTATACAATGCTTCCTCGAGTGATTTTTTATTCACCTTGTTCGATCGAGATCAAGCATCTTCAGAGTGAGCCTTGTACAAAGCACCGGTTCCTATTTTGACTCAAGAGTTGTAGCGGCTAGTTACCCATGCAATCCAGTGAGATGGATTGGTGTCCATAGGGACACTCAGAATATGATGTTTTCTCTTGACAAGATTCATTCTAGAATATCAGTTTCCTTAGGAGTTTGAAATTTGCTAGATGGATTTATACATGTATCTTTGATGGCATTGACACCATGGATTTTCCAACCCCTCTTTAGAGTTTTGACCATTCTTCCTATTTGGATCTTTTAGTGTCCATAGGTCTCATAGTTTGTTCGATGGTTGATGGTGTGCGCTTCTATTCGAAGCCTTGTATAGTTCCTGACCATCACATATTTCTTTGGAGCAATCATGTGGTTGTTGTTAGTGTTTTCCATTTTCGTGCCTATGCAACCTATCTACTTCTTCAAATTTCAATCATGTTGTTTGAGGTTATTTGGCTCAAGCCTTCTTTAGAGTTTTGGTTGGAGCTTTTAGCCTCCATGGGTCTCCTGATTTCATTGCATCATTGTGAGACATTCATCAATTTCAGCTCCAATGCATTTTTCAGGATTGACGTCTTGCTCTCTTTTGCCTCTGGTTATGAGAGCTTGTACACGGGTACCTTATCAGACCTCGTTGTCAGGACCCATCTTTGTTTTTTTTTATTTCCTCCCTACATTTCTCTTATGAAAAGTATTGGCATTGATATGTTTTCAATGCATACAACCTATTATGAATTGTAAGCTCACTTAGACATCATTATTTGCCCATTTATTATGGACCTCTTCCATTACTATAAACGGAAGCCTTCTCATATAATTTTATCATCTCACTCACTTTAATAGAAGTTTCATTTTCTTCAAATGAGACTCATCCGTGATCCTGGTTAGTCCTTGATCTTTATAAATAACGGAATAATTATTTAATGGTTAGAAAAGGCCGAATCCTCGAGTTTTCACCATTAATAATTTTAAAGCAAATATAAATATCAATTAATTATTCAAAATAAATTAAATAAAATTCCTTTATCAATAACAATATTCAAGGAAAAAATCTAACCGTGTACGCAATACATCATTTTCTAACGATAAAATTGTATGGTATACATCAACTCCGTGTACGCAATACATCATTTTCTAACCATAAAATTGTTTTTTATACATCAACTTATTTGATTATCCAACAAAATTTTAGTTGAAGGAAGAGATATTGATTTAATGGTTGGAAAAAGGAATCCTAGGTACATCTCATTTAAATTAAAAGCCAGTTCTCTTAATGGGTTTATGATTAATTAAAAGTTGATTTATAAAGAAGAGATAATGATTTAATGGTTGGAAAAAGGAATCCTATGTACATCATTTAAATTAAAGTCAGTTCTCTTAATGTGTTTATGATTAATTAAAAGTTGATTATATAAATTAAATGACCCAAAATTATAACTATTTTAACTATTCCATTATTTATTTTGTGAAAAAAATAAACATCTTCCTATTAGAAAATGAAAATAATCAATATTTTTATATTTTAAAATAAAATTAAAATTTATTGAAGTGTTGTTTCAAAGACCAACTTAGAAAATATATTTGGGTATTTTTTCTTTTACACAATTTTAAAATAACATAAAAGAGATTAGAATGAGTAAAATTAATTTTAGAATGTTTTTTTTTAAATAATTTTATTTTATTTTTATGTTTTACAAAGAATTTTATGGATTTAAAATTTTATTGATATAAATTTAAATTTGTAATAGCATTATTATTCGTGAGAGGGATTCAATTTATTGAGGTGTAATTTTTTTGTTAATCTTAAATTTTTGTATTATGAACCGACATGAAATTTTTTAATTACATCCATAGATGTTTATATATTATTTGAGATTTTAGACTTCCTTAAATGGATCAACAAAATTAACGTGAGTGTAACAAGTGTACAATGGGAATTCATTTCATGGTCGAGTGCATAATGAAGATTATCTTGTTATGCTCAAATACATCTTGAATAAGCTTTAAATAAGCTTCACAAAACTATAATGTTAGTAGTTCGAGGAGAAAAACATATTCTTAGTCAATTATAAACAATGTTTAAAAGTTATATTACAATACTCTAGGTTATATGCACCTCCTTGCTCTAGGTGCAATTAGTATTAGTAATTCAAGAAGAAAAACATATTCTTAGTTAATTATAAACAATTTAAAATTATATTACACTAAAGAAGAAAGTTTCAACTTAAATAATATCCATACAAAAACCAATGCAAAGAAAACATACTCTTAATTATTTATAAACAATTTAATACCATATTACAGTACTCCAAACTTTAAAAAATAATTCAATCTAAATAGTATTCGTAAGTGCCTTAACATGTTCTTAACCATTTATAAGCAAACTAATATCATATTATAGTACTCCAAACCTATAAGAAAATTTCAATCTAAATAATATCTTTTTTATTCATTTTTATTCATGGTTAAGGTTACCTTCTATATTATTGAAGAGTGATACACTTTTTAGTAAGTTTTGATCTTATAAATAAAACCAAAAACAATATCTCATTACAATTTATTTTTTTATAAAAGAAATCTATACACCAGAGTTTAAAAAATTGATACAAAATAAATTTGAAAATCATCTGATGGGGAAAACAATAGATTTGGAATCATCTGAACAGTCAGGACTCAGGATGCGAAGGGAAAGACTCCGGCTCGCGACTTGCGACTCGGAGGAAAACAAAAAGAGGGGTAGTTGGGAAGACAAAGAAAACAAGAGATGCGTCACAATCATTTGAAAAGAATAAGATGCTTTACAATCATTTGAAACTTCAAAGCTTAAGTAAAGCTTATGGTCGGAACATAGTTTGTGATTGAATATAATATTAGATAATAATCATCCATTCGTGTTAAAATTAGCAGATCGCTTAACCATAATCATTTGATGGGGCCATTGCCAAATTTCTCCACTTAACCATGTTGGAGAGATTGTAAGTTCCTTTTTAACATTCATTTTTCAGTTTATCAATTATTAATCTTTGTGCATTTTCATAAATCCAAAATTAAGTTTGTTAACTATGTAGATATCTACAAAACAACAATCTGAGCGGTACTCTTCCATACTGGCTATGTGAACTGAAAAACCTAAAAGAGTTGTACGTCCCCTTCTTAATTCTTTTTACAATTTTTGTTCAAATTTGATGGGAATAATTAATAAATATTGCAATGTCTATTTTCATAGGAATATAGAAAATAATAATTTCAATGATGTAATTCCTTGAAATTCAGGTAATCTTACGCTATTAAATATATTCCTTAGAAAATAATAATATCAGTGATATAATTCCTGCGCAACTTCTCAATGGTTCACTGAAATTCAGGTAACGTTATCCTATTAAATATATTCCTCATGTAAAAGAAATGTCATAACAGGTTGATAAAATCACTCAATAGGTCACACCCCACATATTTATGCACCTGAATGAGGTGGAGTCATAACAGTTCTAACTTTTCCCAAGTAGGAAGATAATTTCGAACGTTGGTGAGATGGACAGAATGGAGATTGGCGAAGCAGCCAAACGTACAAGTTCTCGAGATGACATGGAATATGTTGCGCGCATTGGAAATAATTGCCCGTCAAAATTTTAATATTATTTATTTCCCTAAGCTATGTTCAGTATTTTGATTTCTTCACCAATCATAACTTTGCATCGTTTAAAATTTTAATATTATTATTTGCGTAAGTTATTTTCAGTATTTTGATTTTTTCACCAATAATAAAAGCAGTCGAAATCATGTCATCTTTAAAATACTTATTTAAAACTGGTTTCATATTAAAAATTTACAAATTAATAATATTGATTTTTTATTAAAAATGATATTTTGGTTATTTCATCACAATTTCATTCTTACCAAGATTTTATAGTGTAAGAGTTAGAAGAAGTGTCAAAACGTCCAACCCTAACCATTAAATTCCAAAGTGACAAATTTAACTTAGCCAATATTAAACGAGACTTTCTTGACCATGATTAACATTATTTTTTTCAACATTTTAATAAACTAATGTTACATTTAAGTTTGGCGTCTCTCGTTTTAATATATATATATATATATAATTTTGTAATATGTCAAAAATAAACTAATGTTACATTTGAGTTTGGCGTCTCTGGTTTTAATATATATATTATATATTTATATATATATAATTTTGTAATATGCAAAAAATAATCTATAGCAATGTAAAATTGGTTTTTAAATGTATGATAAGAAAGTTAAAAATTATTATAGATTTGGAGGAAAATACTAATTGTAGTTTTAAAAGTTTTCTATATCTAAAATCAAATTAACTATATATATTGATAAGTAGAATGTCAAGTCAAAGTTCATTGATTGTAGTTTGGGTGGTTGGGAGGAATGATGGTTGCCCTCCCCACCTAGGTTCAATTCTTGTAAGTCACATGTTGTTCTTGTTGAGAACCTATTGTAAGAGTTGGGTCAAGTGCCTTAGAATTTTTGTATAGGGCTTGCATCCTATTTCTTTGGCTCTCATAAGCTATCGAGCATTGAAGAAAAAATATTTCAATAATGGATGAAAATATGTTTTTTTATCAAGCATTGAAGAAAAAATACTTCAATAATGGATGAAAATATATTTTTTTTAATGCTCCTCTTTTTTTTTTTCTTTAGTCTGTTTAATATGACCAAATGAATTAGAGCATAACATTGTGAAACATGCCGGATCCTCTCAAAATTTTAATGGAAAAGAAACATTTTTTTTTTTTTGGGGGGGGGGTAGATCTAAACAATGAAATATATACATGTAAATGCATTAGTTCACTATAATTCTTGTACAACACCGATAAAATAGTTAATAATATAAGTTTTCAATTAAATGGCGCATGCTAAATAATTAAATGCACCAATGCGCAAATTATAATATTTCATTACTCAAATGTTCATGGATGGAATAAAAAAATAATTTGGTAATTGTTAAAAGTCTCCACAAACTCCCTAGTGGAGTAATGTTTTTACAAACACATTGGTGTGTTTTAAGCAATTGTGCACCTAATGGAAACATGTGCACTGATGTGACATACTATAAAGCACACTAAGGTAGGGTAAATAAAAATAACCACCCCATAATTTCATCTTTTTGAGAAGAGAAACCACTAGTGTGAGGAAATCTTGTACAAGTGTGCCATATTCGTGTCTTCTTAGTTTTCACATTCCCTCACCCTTCGATTTGTTGGTGGATAGGACAAGTTTTTCAATTGCACAAAAATGTTAGAAAACACCATTTCTTATGTATGTGGCAACCATGCCTCGTGAACATGAAAGATACAAGGTAAAGTGTTTCTTTTTGTCCAAGAGAAAAACATATTTTATATTCAAGTTGAACGGAAAATACAATCTTTAGATGCCATAGCAGAACAATTTGTATAATACTAAAGGCAAGGGATAGTTTATATGCCACATATACTAGTTTTATCAACAAGTATCCCCAAAATGTTTCTAAACCTTTGTGACCATCATTATTGATCACTTAGATGAGATTGCATAAAATATTATACCAAATTATTAATATGTCTAAAATAAATAAATAAAGTTCATTCATCCTTGTAGAGACCTACTACCCTTCCTTGTATTCATTGATAAACAAATGACCATGTTCCAAAAGTAGAGTATCCTTAGAAATAGATTATGTGAAAGTATTCAAATATTGAAATACATGGGAATAGATCACCCACTAAAAAAAGGCATTGATTTCCTTCAAATGTACAAACAATTGGTGAAAACCTATACTATGGACTTGTATCTCCCCATGCATCCACTAACTATCACAATTGAATCACTAAAAGCTTCAATATGGGTAATTTCTTTCTCCACTGCAAATCTCAATAAGTAAAACAAATAGTTGAACTCAATTATTACATTTCTCCCTTTCCCCAAACCACCCCCAAACATGCCTTACCTATAAATAGTGCCCCATTAAATAATACAGTATGAACCCAAGACTAAAACAATTCTTCCCTCTAGCAAGCCTCATCAAAGAAGCTCCAAGTGATATATATTTATCCATATTCCCCTCTCCAATATATGACTAGATTTAGTGTCACAGGATGGTATGTAATACTTTAGCGTAACAAGATCTTTTGTAGTAACATGATGGTAGGAAGTTGTTTCTCTTCAAATATTTGAGAATTACATAACAACCAAATCCCCCAATCGATCAACATGGGGATTGATTGGAAGAATTTGAGTTCCATATGGATGAAATAACCAAAAAAGAACCAAATTATATTTGTTCCACAAATTCTTCATATTTAATTGATGGTCAACCTCTTTCCATACCTAATGAGTATAAGGGAAACACGAGAAAATATAGACCATGTTTAT
This sequence comes from Larix kaempferi, assembly GCA_027924585.1. NCBI lineage: Eukaryota > Viridiplantae > Streptophyta > Pinopsida > Pinales > Pinaceae > Larix > Larix kaempferi. The sequence continues at coordinate 7,985,682 of BSBM01001001.1, forward strand.
TATTTCAAGTTGTAAACTGTCCCAAGTTAAGACCCTTTTGTTCAAGATCATCCAGAGGAAGAGAATATTTTTTTAATTTTTTTTTTTTGGGGGGGGTCCTGCCACCTTCCACAATTTTCTCCACCACCAATATGTTCTTGGATCAATCTATCATTCAAAGTTAAGTATCGAAGGTTTGAAATTTATTAACCCCCAACCATATTGTATGCCTAAACAATCGCATACTCCTCCTCATGAAGAATAATGTGGGCCTTTTGGAGTTTCAAAAATTACCTATCCCAATGCAGATCCCACTCACCATCCAATCCCAAATTCCAATCCTAAAGCCATCCTTATCTCCATTGGATTGTTGAAATTATTCAATATATGAAACCACCTCATTCATAAAAACATTGGACCAAATCATGTTGAATAAATATGTCAAAATTGCATCCCATATGGCATAAACACCCACCTAAATCAATGCACTAGATCCTACCTTCCATGACAAAAAGAAACGATAATCGGGAAGGCCAAGGTCAATGCCTTCCATTGTTTTGAAACATTATGAATGGAGTAGATGCGCCTTCTAATCTAATCTATTACATTTCCATGAATAATATACTTCGCAATCAGGATCCATCTCCATAAATTGATAGGAAATTTCACAATATTTTGTAGTGATAGCTTGATTGAATATAAATATGTTTTTGATACCGCAACAAACCTGCTCCTTTGGATAAGTAATGACCTTCCAGTCATCCAAGTGGGTGTTAGAATATTAGAAGCCCATCTAGACTTAGGATAAAAGTATTATTCATTTTTTATACTTTCCTAGGTGTTTGACTAGGTTGTTGGTCCCATATTTCGATTTTAGGCTCATACTTGTCATCATTATCCACAAGAGAACCCCAAGATAGATTCCGGTAGATTATGTCTACTTTTTATGATAGTCCAGAATGGTAAGAGTGATTTCCTACTTTTACACAGATTTGTCATGCTTTTTTTTGTTTTTCAGTAGATAAGGATAAAGCTAGGTGCCTTTATGGACTTGGAAAGCTGTCTAGTTTTTGGCCAACACATCCTCCATATTTTTCTATGCAAAAGCATCATATTACTAATTTTTCATCACTCATTAGTTTCCATATATGTTTATCTAATTCGTGAGGTCCTTGACTGAGTTGGAAAGTGATGTTGCCACTGTTGGGTTTTTTTTTCTTTTAGTAAGCCTGCCTTTTGTGAGCTTTACCAATTGCCTTTAGTGCATTTGAATTTCATCTATGAGGTGTATTATTTATTGTACTATAATTTTCCAATAATATGACAATCCATATTTTTATCCTATTGAGTTTCTTCTCTCAAGTTAATTTTGCTGAAATTTTCTTCCTTATCTGCATTCTAGCAAAACTAATTGTGAGGTTTCTTCGGTGAACTATATTAAGGCTGTGACAAGTTCTCACATGGTATCAGAGAAACGTATTACTGAATTTCCTACTGAGTGTTTTTGCATGTTTTTATGCAATAACAACTTCATGGATTTGAACGAATTCCTCCTCTATATTCTTCAAACTATTATGTCTAAGCATCTAAAGAGACTGGATCTATTTGATCTCTCTATTGGATTTTTTAGTATGCCTACACCATCTGAATATAAATATGAATGGTTTAATGACTATGATAGAGCCTTTGGAATTATGCTTTTGGCTATTCCTCCATGCATGCGCTACCTCATTGATACAACTGATCTCCCAAGTGAGCTCTAGAGCAATCTAGACAAAGCATTTGGCCAGCAAGATGATGAAGAAGAGATAAGCCATTTGGAGAGTGATCCTATCAAAGACACCTCCTCATATTTGCTCACCGATTTCACTAATTTCTTGGCCTCAAGTTTCTCAAATGAATTTGTCCATGAAGAAGAAATTGCAGAAATTCCAAGGCATGCAGTTCATGTTGAAGATATTCTCTTTGATTCGAATGCTTCCTCTGGTTGTCAAGAATTAGTAATTGAAGAGACTTCTTTTGTGTCTCTAGAAGTTGAGAAATCGAATCTCTCTCCTTCATATCTGGTTGCTAATGATGAAGAAGGTTCAACTAATGGATCCTCCATTTTTGAAGAACAATGAGGATTAATGGATCCTCATTGTTCACATATCATTCTTCATATTTTGATCTTGACGATGACAAGCTAGTTGTTGATGATCTTGTGCATACTTCACAAGCTGATGGTGCACAATATGTTGGTCCAAAGGATGATTTGAAGGTTAGATCAGATATTAACAGTGCTCTATTTTCACTTATTGATAGTGATCGCATGCCTTCTACATATTCCTATAATATGACTAGCATACTTCCTTAGGGATGCACTAAAGATGGAGGACACCACCACTTGCTTGGGATTGATTATCAATCTCATCAAGTCTCTTTTGGATCTGATCTTAACTCACATGGTTCAATGTTCAAGTCTGAAGAGCATTCAATGCTACTTGGGTTCAATTCTTAAGCATATCATGGTACAATTAGTTCGAGAGAACTTCCAGATTCGCTTGCATCCATTGGTGGAGAATTCAAGCACATTTTTTGGGAGCATGATCCTCTTCTTTCAAAGAGAAAGATACCTCAGTGGACATCAAATCAAGCATCACACCAACTTGAGTTTGGAGAAAAAAAAATTGGTGCATTTTATGTCCATTATTGAGGGAGGGTTTTGTTCCCATGAGGTTTTCCCCATTTCCTCGGTTTACATGGGCATAATAATTGTAATGAGGTGACTATAAGCCTTTTTGATTGGGCCTTAATCATATTTTACTCACTCTAAGTCAGGCTTAAGGGGGGGTGTTAGAATATTAAAAATCCGTCTAGACTTAGGATATAAAGTATTATTCATTTTTTATACTTTCCTAGGTGTCTAACTACGTTGTTGGCCTCATATTTCCCTTCTAGGATCACACTTGTCATCATTATCCACAAGAGCGCACCAGATAGCTTATGGTAGATTATGTCTTCCTTTTATGATATCCCAAAATCGTAAGAGCACTTTCCTGCTGTTACACAGATTTGTCCTTCTTTTTCTACTTTTCAGTGGATAAGGATGAAGATAGGTTCCTTTATGGACTTGGAAAGCTATCTAGTTTTTTGCCAACACATCCTCCATATTTTTCTCTCCAAAAGCCATCATATTACTAGTTTTTCATCACTCATTAGCTTCCATATCTAATTTAGCTCATTTGTGAGGTCCTTGACTGGGTTGGAAAGTGATGTTTCCACTATTGGGGGTTTTTTGCTTTTAGTAAGGCTATTTTTTGTGTGCTTTTTTAATTGCCTTTAATAGTGCATTCGAATTTCCTCTATGAGGTGTATTATTTATTGTACTATCATTGTTTAATAATATGACAATGGAGTTTTATCCTATTGAGTTTCATCTCTCAAGTTAATTTTGCTGAAATTTTCTTCCATATCTGCATTCTTGCAAAACTAATTGTGAGGTTTCTTCAGTGAACTAGATTTAGTCCATGACAAATTCTCACAGTGGGAACCCTTGTATTCACTACTACCCTTCCAAATATAGTTAAATAATATCTTTTGAATCTTTTCTGGTATACCTTTTGGAATATCTTCTATAAGATGCCAATAGACATGAATGGATTCCAAAATCAACTTAATAAGAAAAAACATTCTCGAGCCTATATAGAGAGCCATCAATCTTATAAATAAGCTATTACTAGTAATATTTTCCATAATTGTTGAGTTTGAGTGTATAGCCTAGTTATTTAACTCCTCCCTCCAATGAATGAGATGGATAGGGAAATCCCCTGACCCAAATATATCTCATATGTGAAGCCTCCTTAGAAATATGTAATAAATACTTAACAATATTCATTTCCATGCTTGTTGTCTAGAAAAATAGGGGTAAAATTCGTTGTATTGCTTACCTTCCTCCTCATAGAAAAGGAAAAAAAAGTAGTACATCATCCATGAATAACACCATGCTCTCTACCCTTAAAGAGATACCCTATAGTAATTTCCTTTGACTTGTAGCGATGAGAATTCTACTTAGTCCTTTGGAAAACAATGAGAAGAGATAGGGGGACAAAGGACACCCTTGTCTTAGTCCCCTGATGGGATTAAATGACTTGGAACTTGATCCATTAACTAAAACAAAAAATGAGGAGGTTGTAATGCAAACCATGATCCACTTAACAATATAAATATTAAAACCAACTTGAAGAAGTGCGAGTCTCAAGTAAAGCAAATATACCCAATCATAAGCTTTGGATAAATCCATTTTAATGGAAGCAACAATATGATAAGTTATAATAGAGTGCATACCTTCTTTGGATGAACCAATGGCCTCATGGATCAATACACCACTCAAAACCGAATCGCTTCGCAGATATATCCCTAAAAGGGAGTGTCTTGGTTCGAACAACAATCACTTTTGAGAGGATCTTGTAGATGCAATTACAGAGTGAAATTGGTCTGAAATCATCAAATGTACGAGAACAGTCCACCTTAGGAATCAATTCCAGTAAGTAGTATTAAATATCATAGGAATCTTCCCTGTTAGTCAAACTTCCTCCAAAACACTTAATAAGTCATCACCTATGAACTCAAAGAAGTCAATTAAAAACTATATCGTCCACCCATCAGCAGGGATAATTTTAGGGGCGAAATTTAGCCCATGGGCTTTTTTTCCATGTTTTTTTCGAAAAAAAGATTCGCCAATTTGCATTTTTTGAAGCCCCATTTCGCCCAATTTTGATGGGGTAAACTTTTTTCAATCTAAAAATCGCCAAATTATTATATAAACTATATAAAATCCTTAGAAATTGAAATAATTTTTGAAAAATATCGCCAAATATTTTATAGTTGGCATTTTAAGAATTGGTAAGATTCGCCAAGGTTTATACACTTTTAAATAAGTATGGGTCCTTAAAATTATCCCTGCCCATCATTACCAGGACACTTGTCCTTCTAAATTAAACATAGCAGGTTCCAATATTCATCCTTAGTCATCGATCTATAAATATCCACATTTTATTCATCCTCCACCAATCTAGGAAATATTCCATGAGATTCATAATCTTTCCTAGAATAGAGCAATCAGGTTCTGAGTAAATAGTGTGAAAATGTTTAAATCCTAACCTTCAAAGTTCATAAAATTTATGAACCTATTGACCATCCCTATCCTTCATCTCCCATATGGTGTTTTAATTCCATATATCTCTAACAAAATTATGAAAATACTTAATATTTTGATCACCAAATGAGATCCAAAGAGCTTGGCTCTTTAACCTCCAATCATTTCTTCTATCCTGCATCAATATTTTGTTCCTCTTCTACTTAAGGATGATAATATTTTCTTGAGTGTATTTGTCACATAGTCCATCATGAAGGGATGAAAAAACCTATTCAAGGTCAATATTGACCACAAGAATCAACCCATACTACTTCTCATGATGATCTCGAGCACACAAGGATACCATTTCTTTGAGTAGTCTTATAGCGTGAGAAAATTGTGTACCTAAACTATCATATAAGGAATATTTGACATGCTTCTAGTTAGCCCTAAAAATTTGTTGTAGTTCCTCCTCCACAAAACAATACACATTATACTCGAAATGGGAGCTAGTCTTATCTCGACCAACACTTAATTCAAGAAATATTGGAAAATGATTAGAGCATCAAATATTATCAACCCGTGAATAATACCTCTCCACCTGCTAAAGTATATTTTTATGTGCAATAAAACAATCAAGTATTTTTTCTACACCATCAAATCCAGAATGATTATTACGCCATGTTGGCTTGATATGTATAGGCTCAACATCTACAATGCTTTCCAACTCAAATTTCTCAAGAAATTATTGTGCTAATCAATTCTCCTTGGTAGAGCTTCCCCACATCTCATCTTGGTTCACTGTCAAATTAAAGTCCCTACTTGTTATGCAATTATCCACCTTAAAACATTGTAATGAAAATAAATGATCCAAAAATGCATGATTACCATCTTATGGCACATAAATATTGGGTATTATAAGGGTGTGATCTGTGCTCTTGCCGTGGACCATAGTACACAGTATAAAAAACATTATAAAACAACTAATCAAGAAGATATTGTTATTAAATCATGTAACAACACCCCCCGTGAATGACCAACCAAGTCCAATGCAATGAATTCTTAACCATCGAACCTCTTATTAAGTTTAGCAACCAAATACTCTCCTTTACCCACTAGTATCTTCAATCAACAACATATCAAGTTTCTTCGAGTCCATTAATTGATAAAGGGATATTTTTTTAGCTACCCTCTTAAGCCTCAAATATTAATTGACAATATATTCATCATGAAACCATTTTAATGGATTTTCCTAATCTTGCTTCTTTTCACTACTACATTTGGATGTGAATTCGGACATTTTTTCGACAATGATGGTGGAAATCGCACATGCTGTCGGAAATCCCTTTCGGTTTTTCAATCTAACTTCGACATGCCTCTTAATTTTGATGATTCAGTATGTACCTCGGAATTCCGACGTCATACGATGTGAACGTGACAATGACCATTTTTATTTGAAATGGTCAACTGGCCCTCTTGTTGACATAATCAACATATGTCGAAATTTTGACGAACGCATGTGCATAAAAAATAAGTATACATGAGCTCTTCATATTAAGCCAAAAATCATGTGACTCTCTCAACGTCTACAATGAATGTTTCTTAGTTGCAACAAATATATTATGATCAATATTACAACAATTCCTATCGAATTATATAAGCTCTTGGATCAATCTATCATTCAAAGTTAAGTATCGAAGTTTTGAAATATATTATCCCCCAACCATATTGTAATCCTAAACAATCCCATACTCCTCCTCATGAAGTATAATGTGGGCCTTTTGAAGTTCCAAAAATTACCTATCCTTATGCAGATCCCACTCACCATCCAATCCCACACCCCAATCCCGAAGCCATCCTTATCTCTAATGGATTGTTGAACTTATTCAATATATGAAACTACCTCATCCATGAAAATATTGGACCAAATCGTCTTGAATAAATATGTCAAAATTGCATCCCACATGGCATAAACACCCACTTGAATCAATGCACTAGATCCTTCCTTCCAGGAAAAAAGGAACTGATAATCGAGAAGGCCAAGGTCAATGCCTTCCAATGGTTTGAAACATTATGAATGGAGTAGATGTGCCTTCTAATATAATCCATTACATTCTAGCAGGAATAATATAGTTTGCAATCAGGATCCATCTCCCTAAACTGATAGGAAAATTCACAATATTTTGTAGTGATAGCTTGAATGAATATATTTATATGTTTTTGATACCCCAACAACAATGCTCCTTTGGAGAAGTAATGACCTTCCAGTCATCCAAGTGGGTGCTAGAATATTAAAAGCCCATCTAGACTTAGGATATAAAGTATTATTCATTTTTTTATACTTTTGTAGGTGTTTGACTAGGTTGTTGGCCCCATATTTCCTTTTTAGGCTCACACTTGTCATCATTATCCACAAGAGAGCCCCTAGATAGATTTTGGTAGATTACGTCTGCTTTTTATGATAGTCCAGAATGGTAAGAGTGCTTTCCTTCTTTTACACTAATTTGTCATGCTTTTTCTGTTTTTTAGTAGATAAGGATACAACTAGGTGCTTTTATGGACTTGGCAAGCTGTCTAGTTTTTGGCCAAGACATTGTCCAACTTTTTCTCTCCAAAAGCCATCATATTACTACTTTTTCATCACTCATTAGTTGCCATATATGTTTAGCTAATTCGTGAGTTACTTGACTGATTTGGAAAGGGGTGTTGCCACTGTTGGGGTTTTTAGCTTTTAGTAAGCATGCCTTTTGTGAGCTTTTCGAATTTCCTTTAGTGCATTCAAATTTCCTCTATGAGGTGTATTATTTATTGTACTATCATTTTTCAATAATATGACAATGAAGTTTTATCCTATTGAGTTTCTTCTCTCAAGTTAATTCTGCTGAAATTTGCTTCCTTATCTGCATTCTTGCAAAACTAATTGTGAGGTTTCTTCAGTGAACTAGATTCAGACTGTTACAAATTCTCACATGGCATTAGAGCTCTGTATTACTAAATTTCCTAATGAGTGTTTTTTGCAGGTTTTTATGTAGGTACAACTTCATGGATATGGAAGCAGTTCCTCCTCTATCTTCTTCAAACTATTATGCCTGGAAATTGAATATGTTTGAGCATCTAAAGAGACCAGATCTCTTTGATCTCTCTATTGGAGTTGTTAGTATGCCTACACCATCTAAAGAGAAATATGAATGGTTCAATGACTATGATAGAGAATTTGCAATTATGTTTTTGGATATTCCTCCATGCATGCGCTACCTCATTGATATAACTGATCTCCCAAGTGAGCTTTGGAGCAATCTAGACAAAGCATTTGGCCAACAAGATGATGAAGTAGATATAAGCCATTTGGAGAGCGATCCTATCAGAGACACCTCCTCAGATTTGCTCATTGATGCCACTAATTTCTTAGCCTCAAGCTTCTCACATGAAGTTGTTCATGAAGAAGAAATTGCAGAAATTTCAATGCATACAATTCCTCTTGAAGGTATTCTCCTTGATTTGAATGCTTCCTCTAGTTGTCAAGAAGCGTAATTTTATTGATATAAATTTAAATATGTAATAACATTATTATTTGTGAACAAGATTTAATAACTTATCAACATAGATCCATCTTAAACAAAAATCTATTAAGCATAGAGAGGGATCTAATTTATTGAGGTGTAATTTTTTTTTCTTAAATTTTTTACAAATCAAGAAAATATTTACCCCCAAGAAATTGGATTCCTATAGTTGCTTAATAATTCCATAGATCTATGTTGGTTTTAATTTTTTTATGAAATTTTTTAATTACTTTGTATTTTTGATAAGTTATAAGCACCTCCCTACTCTAAGTTCAATCTTAATCAATCATAAACAATTTAAAATTATATTAGAAAAAAGTTTAAACTTAAATAATACCCATAAAAATACCAATGAAAGAAAACATTAACTATTTATAAGCAATTTAATATCATTTTATAGTACTCCAAATCTAAAAGAGAATTTCAATCTAAATAATATTCATAAGTGTGTTAACATGCTATTAACCATTTATAAGCAATTTAATATAATATTATCTTACTCCAAACCTAAAAGAGAATTTCAATCTAAATAATATTTATTTTATTCATTGTTAATATTGAAAAGTGATAAACTTTTTAGTAAAATTTAATTTTAATCTTATATATAAAACCAAAAATTATATCTCATTACAGTTTAATTTTTTATAAAAGGTTTACAAATCAATACGGAAGAGTTTAAAAAATCGGTACAAAATACATTTGAAAAATTAACGCAAAACTCTTAAATTGAAAAAAAAAAATCTCAAAAAAATAGATTATTCTCTTCTTTTAGGTCAAACCATCTGGACAAAACTACTTTCAGAATTTTGTCTGAATTCAACTTCATATTTACATAAGTAGAAAATTAAATTTACTAAAAGATATTAAAAAAAAATGATATTTTTTCACTATCCACTCGATTTGGAATCATCTGAAAAGTCACGATGCGAATTGTTGTACATTGTAAAGACTCTGCCTCGCGACTTGGAGGAAAACAATAGATTTGGAATCATCTGAACAGTCAGGATCAGGCCTGGAATTTCATATCCGCTGTGCCTGTCAAATGAATATTCATTTGATGACTTTTATTGCGTTTTTCAAGCCCTTCATTTTACGTCTAATATATATTTGTGAGTGTCAATTTTGTGTTGTTATATGCCAATTTAACCATTACAATTTTCCATATTTTGCAAATTTTAATCATGCAATCTTCTACTAAAAATTACCAAAACATTAATACATCCAAGAAAAAGTCATAACACTAAGCTTTCAAGCGTTTAATAGAGGTTTATTCTTGAGTCCTCTCCTCTATGCAAGTATTGGTGGTCCCTCTCCCGAGAACTACAAGTTAAAAAAAAAATCCTTCTGCAAACACCAATTTTCAGAAAACCTGGTCCAAAGAAAATTCGCGGCAAGAGCAATAGTGCTAAATTAAGAGAGCGGATTGGCTTATTCTATAAAATATGAGTTTATAAAAACACAAGCCTTCCCGATTACTTATTCAAATAGAGAATAATAGTTAATTGTTCACGAAATAGAAAGTAATTTTGAAAGCAAATCTATGTTTTTAGTAGGCGACCTCTAACAATAAAAAAAAAAATAGAATTCATATACAATGAAAATGATAGCGGAACAACCTTTTACTATTAACTCGACTGTGTTCTTGATCGGGTGAAATATGAATTGATACTGGTGATTACTGCAAGTTGCCTGCAGAAAAGTCTAGAGAATAACACCAATAAAATCTCCATAATTTTGGAGTGAAAATAAAGCAACCTTGGCATTAATTTAATTATGGGCACGATCAACCATCTTTCTTGAAATCCCAACCAATAAGAAAGGGCAATCATTAATTAATTAATTCAATTCATTGGCTGGATGATTTTGACATCGAAACTTCAAGATAAGAGTGGACGATTTGGACATCGAAACTTCAAGATAAGAGCAGCCTCTAAACCTGTTAGATAGGTGGAGTTGCCTCCATATAAAGTCGCTAAGAGCTCTTACCCACATGAAGAGACACCTAAAATAATGGCTCTTCGATCTAGAAAAATGAATGGTCCAATCCGCATACCCTAAGAGATCGTGACTGCTAATAAACAAGAAGTACCTTTATTTATGAATATACAAATATTGAATTTCAGCGGTTTCCCTAAACAAGCTTCCCATGTATAAAACAAGTTGAATGCAAATGATCCAACAAACTGGAATCAATTCTTAATATTATTAGCAAAATGACGTTGTCTGATTTCTGGACAGAAAGCGACCTTTCAAGAAAATACTATATATTACCAAACTGTTGGCTTATAAGTTTCCAGTTATCAGCAATTATTGTTGCTTAACTATTGGCTATTTTATTATGTTTGGAAGGGATTATTGTTACTTAACTTAAGCAATGTGGTTGAACGTCAATCTGACGGCATGGAGTTTTACCAAACTGTAGACCGTGACGTGCAAAATTTGAAGCTATGTATCAAATACGTTTTGGAAAGGAAAAAACGTGCTGTCACAATCATTTGAAAATAATAAGATGCTTTGCCATCATTTGAAAAGTAAGAATAGAATAAGATGCTTTACAATCATTTGAAAAGTCAGAATAGGATAGTTGTACACGCTAACGTGTGACATGTCATGTATGATGCATTTGTACTGTTTATCATTCACATACAACATACAGACAATATATATCATACAGAGCTAACACAGGCCAAGACCAAGAAAGTATATGTAAAGAACAATTCATTTCATTCGATATAGGCAACCGTTTGTTCGAATCATCCTCCTTTCATTTTACTGTTGGATCTCCGGAGCACTTTTTTAATAATGGGCGTAACTGTGGACAGAATTCGTTATCGTAAATGGAGTGGTTGGATAGTGGCAGTGGGTGTACTGTTCTTGAGTTTATTGCCTATTATTACTGCTCAACCAGGTATGTACTAATCATGCAGCAACCTTCTAACCTCAAGAAACGGCTCGTCATAAGTTCGCTGTTTGTGTGTTTCTGTTGTCATGTCGGCTTTTCGAATCGTCATTGATATCTTCTTGTTTTATAAGACTGATGGAGTTTCTGGTTGAATCGTCATTTGATATCATCTTGTTGTTTGAATCTTCATATTTTGTTGACAAGATATCGTTATATTAAGTAATTTCTGGTTGTGTGGAAGGATTTTTGAGTATCGACTGTGGAGGTAAAACAAATCGAAGTGGAGAAAACAATATAACATGGGTCTCTGATGCTAATTACATAGACGTCGGTCGGTCAGCAGAGGTCCCGGACGTCTATGATGACGATTATGGTTTTCACTTCCACACTCTAAGGGTTTTCCCTAAGCCTCTCAAAAAGTCTTGCTATCACTTGCCTGTGTTACCCAATGTGCCTTACCTTTTAAGATTATGGTTTGCCGTTGGAAATTACAGTGGATTCAAACAATTGCCAAGCTTCGCTGTCTCTATTGAGACACTCGGTATGCTAGCTATGGCAAATGTAACGATCTTAGATACAGAATATGCAGTTTTTAGTGAATCAATATTGGTTAGTTCTGGCACAGTGTTGTACGTCTGTTTGATCAGAACTTCGGAGCTTCATGATCCCTTTATCTCCGCTATCGAATTGAGGAAGCTCCAACAAGGCATGTATGCACAGGCTAAGCCAGGAACAATGTTGATGTCAGTCTGGAGAATTGATCTTGGTGGAAATTCTACGATCAGGTGAATATTAATTTCGATCAGGTGAATACAAGCAGGGGTTATGATAATTTTTTTGCCTAAATTAATTTCGATATGTGAGAGACAATTTTGATGCATTAGTGTTCACCATTATTGTTTTGTTTTTTTAATGATCGAGATGAATGACATTGTATGGATAAAACAGGTATCCTGAAGACAAGTTCGACCGGATCTGGGATTATCAATTAAGTGTAACGGTTAGTAATTATTATTTTCCACAGTTTGTAAGATGTGAAGACTCCATTTCAACAAAAAATACGAAGGAACTTCCTCCACCTGCTGTCATGCAAACGGCGATGGTTAGTACGGTGAATGGGCTTCAATTCTGGGTAGGAACGACTGATGGTCACAAATCATTACTGCTGTTATATTTTGCTGAGATTCAGAACCTAAACATGTCTCAATGGAGATCTTTTTACGTGACAATAAATGGTGAAAATCGGTCTGAAGCCATTACTTCTCTGAGCAATAATTCTACCCTGGAACAAACATTTATATCCAATGAGACAGATGACTTCTATTTTGCCTTGGAGAACACCAGTGACGCTACCAGTGGTCCCATACTCAACGCTTTCGAGACTTACAAAATAGTCGACACTCGACCAGCAACAAATCCAGAAGATCGTAAGTTACCTCACCGATGTTTTGAGACTCGAATTTTTGTTGATGTTACGATTCAATTTCTAACCAAGTAGTTCTGATCAATGCAGTTAAAGCTCTTGAGGCTATCAAAAGCAGGTTTGACATAAAAGATTGGATTTCCGATCCTTGCTTTTTGATCCAGTGGAAAGGAATTGTATGTGAAAGCAGTACTTCGCCCATAAGAATTTTGGAAATGTAAGTTTAATTCTTCCATTTGTTTAGAGCTGAAATCATAGAACTGATGACATTAGATTCATAAGTGAAATTGTATGTCACGAAAATCTATTGTTGCCAGCGATTTGTCAGGAAAGAATCTTACAGGATCGGTGCCCAACAATATTGGACAGTTGACGGCATTGGTTAAAGTGTAAGAAGAAATTTTTTACCCTTTTAAGTTAAAACTTCAGTGTAAGCAGAATTTGACTGGCAAGAATTCCTGATGAGGCTTATGGACGGGAACATAGTTTGTGATTGAATATTTATATCAGATAATAATCATCCATTCGTGGTTAAATTAGCAGGTCGCTTAACAATAATCATTGGATGGGGCCATTGCCAAATTTCTCCACTTTAACCCTGTTGGAGAGATTGTAAGTTTCTTTTCAACATTCAGTTTTCAATTTATCTGTTTTTAATCTTTGAGCATTTTCTTAAACCCAAAATTAATTTCGTTAATTATGTAGATATCTACAAAACAACAACCTGAGCGGTCCTGTTCCATCCTGGCTATGTGAACTAAAAAACCTAAAAGAGTTGTACGTCCCCTCTTTCTTCCTTAATTCTTAATACAATTTTCGTTCAAATTTGATGGGATTATTAATAAATACTGCAATGTCTATTTTCACAGGAATATAGAAAATAATAATTTCAGTGGTGTAATTCCTGCCCAACTTCTCAACGGTTCATTGAAATTCAGGTAATCTAATCCTATTAGATACGTTCCTTATGTTTTGACATAAATCCCATATGAAATTAAGAATTTTCTATCAAAATAATAATCAATCCAGTTCAAATTCTAGTTAATCTTGCTGGAGAAAGTTAACGGAAAATCTGTCTTTGGTCTGCTGCAGTTACTGTGGAAACGCCTACTTACCTATGCATAAGGGGAAATGCATTCTACATAATAAAAAGAACAATAAATTAAAGGTTTTGCTCCCAATAACACTCGGCGGAATTCTAATCATCGCTTTGGGGTTGATAATGGCTATTGTTGTGTATCGCAACAAATCCAGGAGAAAAAAACAGGTTGTTGCCGCCTACAAAAGAAGTGGACTGGAAATGGAACCAAGATGTTTGTTGTACGAAGGTTAGGAAATACTATCAATATTACATATATTATAGTATGATACATAGTGGTTGTCTTCGCTGAAAATGAAATTAGCTATGGATTCGAGGGGAGCTAGAGGAATGAGGTGGAGCTAGAGGAATGAGGAATGAAGTGGAGTGATAACAGTTCTAACTTTTCCCAAGTAGGAAGATAAATTCGAACGTTGGTGAGATGTACTGAATGGAGATTGGCGAAGCAGTCAAATTTATTTTATATATTAATAAGTACATATGTCAAGTCAAATCCATTGATTGTAGTTTGGGTGGGTGGTTGGGAGGAATGATCGTTGCCCTTCCCACCTAAGTTCAATTCTTGTAAGTGACATGTTTATCAGAATGCACTATGCTTACATATTTTTCTTTTAATTTTTCTCGAAAAATTATATTTATTATTGTTTTTCCAAATTGACCAATAAATATTTCAGTCGCATTTTGCACACATGTGTGTGCGTGCACCAAATCTTGAGTTTGAGTGTACTAGTAAGATTTTCCATAATTCTTGAGTTTGAGTGTATAGCCTAGTTATTTAACTCCTTCCTATAATGAATGAGATGGATAGGGAAATCCCCTTACCCAACTATATCTCAGATGTGAAGCCTCCTTAGAAATATGCAATAAATACTTAACAATATTCATTTCCATGCTTGTTGTCTAGAAAAACATGGGAAAAATTCATTGTATTGCTTACCTTCCTCCTCATAGAAAAAGAAAAAAAGTAGTACATCAGCCATGAATAACACCATGCTCTCTACCCTCAAAGAGATACCCTATAGTAATTTCCTTTGACTTGTAGCGATGAGAATGAAACTACTTAGTCCTTTGGAAAACAATGAGAAGAGATAGGGGGACAAAGGGCACCCTTGTCTTAGTCCCCTGATGGGATTAAATGACTTGGAACCCAATCCATTAACTAAAACAAAAAATGAGGAGGTTGTAACGCAAACCACGATCCACTTAACAATATAAATATTAAAACCAAGTTGAAGAAGTACGAGTCTCAATTAAACACAAGATACCCAATCATAAGTTTTGGATAAATCCATTTTAATGGAAGCAACAATATGATAAGTTCTAATAGAGTGCATACCCTCTTGGGATGAGCCAATGGCCTCATGGATCAATGTACCACTCAAAAACCAAATTGCTTCACAGATATATCCCTAAAAGGTAGTGTATTGGTTCGAACAACAATCAATTTCGAGAGGATCTTGTAGATGCAATTACAAAGTAAAATTGGTATGAAATCATCAAATGTACTAGGACATTCCACCTTAGGAATCAATGCCATTAATTAGTATTAAATCTCATAGGAATCTTCCATGTTAGTCAAACTTCCTCCAAAACATTTAATAAGTCATCACCTATGAACTCAAAGAAGTCAATTAAAAACTATAACGTCCTCCCCATCAAGACTAGAACACTTGTTCTTCTAAAATGAACAAAGAAGGGTCCAATATTCATCCTTAGTCATCGGTGTGGAAATATCCACATTTTATTCATCCTCCACCAATCTAGGAAAATTTACACGAGATTCATAATCTTTCCTAGAATGGAGCAATCAGGTTCTAAGTAAATAGTGTGAAAATGTTTAAATCCTAACCTTGAAAGTTCATAAAATTTATGAACCTATTGACCATCCATATCCTTCATCTCCCATATGGTGTTTTGATTCCACATATCTCCAACAAAATTATGAAAATACATAATATTTTGATCACCAGATGAGATCCAAAGAGCTTGGCTCTTTAACCTCCAATGATTTCTTCTATCCTGCATCAATATTTTGTTCATGTTCTACTTAAGGATGGTAATATTTTCTTGAGTGTATTTGTCACATAGTCCATCATGAAGGGATGAAAAAACCTATTCAAGGTCAATCTTGACCACAAGAATCAATCCATACTAATTCTCATGATGCTCTCGAGCACACAAGAATACCATTTCTTTGAGCAGTCTTAGAGAGTGAGAAAATTGTGTACCTGAACTATCATATAAGGAATCTTTGACATGCTTCTAGTTATCCCTAAAAATTTGTTGTGGTTCCTCCTCCACAAAACAATACACATTATACTTGAAATGGGAGCTAGTCTTATCTCGACCAGCACTTAATTCAAGAAATATTGGAAAATGATCACAGCATCAAATATTACCAACCCATGACTAATACCTCTCCACCTACTAAAGTATATTTTTATGCGCAATAAAACAATCAAGTATTTTTTCTACACCATCAAATCGAGAATGATTATTACACCATGTTGGCTTGATATGTATAGGCTCAACATCTACACTGCTTGCCAACTCAAATTTATCAAGAAATTATTGTGCTAATCAATTCTCCTTGGTAGAGGTGCCCCACATCCCACTTATTATGCAATTATCCACCTTAAAACATTGTAATGAAAATAAATGATCCAAAAATGCATGCTTACCACCATATGGCACATACATATTGAGTATTGTAAGGGTGTGATCCGTTCCCTTCTTGTGGACCATAGTACACAGTACAAAAAAACATTATAAAACAATTAATCAACAAGATAGTGTTATTAAATCCTGTAACAACACCCCCTGCACATGACCAACCAAGTCCAATGCAATGAATTCTTAACCATGGAACCTCTTATTAAGTTTAGAAACCAAAGACTCTTCTTTACCCACTAGTATCTTTAATCAACAACATATAAGGTTTCTCCAAGTCCATTAATTGATAAATCCCTTATGTTTATCCTTCTTAGAGCTGGAGGCTCCTTCTGATGGACTTGACTTGGCATTCAACTTGGGTTCAGATGGCCTCTTATCCTTGCCCTTGTGCTTCCCCTTCCCATTCACACTTTTTGCTTCTCCAACCATAAGAGATTTATCTTTAGAGGCCTTCAAGGCACCCCTATGGATCAAATTATCAAATTATCAAGGCACCCCTATCGACTCAATGTTTAGCCAATCCATAGTCGTTCTGCCCCTTTTAGCATTTAGAACCAATGCTCTCTGCCCATTCCTTGGACCATCAACTCGAGCCACTTCTATATCTTTAATCTTGTGCTCTGTTCACAAAACCAAATTCAATTAGATTACACTTGCACCACGCATAAGTCTATCACAGAGTCGCTACCACTCCTGCATGTTTCTAATGCTTGTATGCTCTGAACATATACTAGTACTCGGATCTCTAGAGTCCTATTAAGCTTCAACAAGCTTCTGCAAGATCTAGAATCACTCCCATTCCATCCATGGCTGGGGTCTTATATATAGAGATCCTACCCAGCTATTTAACCCTAAGACTGGAATCATACAACTAGTGACTCTACCTAGTCTTATTCTTGTCAAGCATAAGGGGAAATGCATTCTACATAATAAAAAGAACAATAAATTAAAGGTTTTGCTCCCAATAACACTCGGCGGAATTCTAATCATTGCTTTGGGGTTGATAATGGCTATTGTTGTGTATCGCAACAAATCCAGGAGAAAAAAACAGGGTGTTGCCGCCTACAAAAGAAGTGGACTGGAAATGGAACCAAGATGTTTGTTGTACCAAGGTTAGGAAATACTATCAATATTACATATATTATAGTATGATACATAGTGGTTGTCTTCGCTGAAAATGAAATTAGCTAACATTAACTTAGAAAGATTTGTTGCGATTTGACTCTTGGTAACTTTACTTTCCCTGAATGCATTACAGACTACACAAAGGTTATGGTGCCAAATTCAACAAAAACCCGTGCCTTCACTCTAGATGAGATGATAGCGACCACACAAACCTTTAGTCATGAGATCGGACGAGGGGGATTTGGATCGGTGTTTTTGGGTAAATTGCCCCAAGGAAAATACATAGCCATCAAAGTGCTCTCACAGTTCTCCCAACAAGGAGCTCAAGAGTTCTTGAATGAGGTCATTCTCAGATATATCTTCAAGCATGTCATTTGGAATTTGGATCCAATGTAACAATTTTTCTAACTACACAGTTTTGGATTCACTCACGAGTAGTTTATGTATCCTAAAATTCATGCCAGTGATTTTACTTGATGAACAGGTTGATCTTCTTTCCAAAATCCATCATAGGAATTTGGTATCTTTACTGGGATATTGTAACGAATCGAGAGAACTTATGCTTATCTACGAGTACATGTCAGGAGGGTCTCTCAGGGATCACCTTTATGGTAAATTATATTGCTAAGAGATGTTTATTAGAGTAGATAGAATATTGAAAATAACCAACATTTAATTCTCTTATTATTTCCTTTACCAGGTTTTAGTGCTAATGATTCCAAAATAAATTGGAGAACCAGGCTCAAAATAGTTGTAGATGCAGCAGAAGGTAACTCTTTCTCTGAATTACTTTCATGATTTAAATGCAGATTGTTAAGTATCGATTACAGTAAAAAAAATTACACTAAATTTTTAGATGACAAATCATGCCTATCTGACGTTATCGAGCACATGTGGTTTTACTAAAGGATTGGAATACCTACACGTAGATTGCACTCCAAAGATAATTCACAGGGATATCAAGACCTCCAACATCCTTTTAGATAACAATTTGAATGCAAAACTAGCGGATTTTGGTCTTTCAAAAATGACAACTGATGGGGAATTTACTCATGTTACCACTGCCGTAAAAGGAACTGCAGGATACATGGATCCAGAGTATGTCAAACATATATACAACTTGCAGTATCTTTGTAATATTTTGATGTTAAAGAATTCATTATTTATAACAAAGGCAATTTCACTTTTGCTTTTCCATGGTACTTAGTTATTTTTTGTGAGGTACTTCACAGGTATTTCAACACTCAAATGTTGACGGAGAAAAGTGATGTGTATAGTTTTGGGGTGGTTTTGCTGGAGATCATATGCGGCAGACAACCTATAGATCTAAAACTACCTGTAGGGAAATTAAACATCATTAAATGGGTAAGTAATCTTATCATCAATAAATATTTTAACGCCAGTGACAATAGAATAGAATATGTTGTAGTGCATTTTCTCCTTCTCCTACCGACTAAAAGTATGTCATTGTGAATCTTCTCCCATACTAACAGTAATTGCTGGCATATTTATAGGTCACACCCCACATACTGGACGATGATAATCCTGGCAAAATAGCAGAAATCATAGATAAGAGGTTGGATGGAGCTTATGACATGATATCCATCACTGGTGTTGCCAAACTAGCGATGAGATGTGTTCAGGCAGAACGGTCATGTAGGCCCAACGTGAATGAGGTCGTGGCAGATCGGATCGGGCGTGTACCGCAATATCAAAGGAAATTGGTATCGAAAGTAGCGATTTGTCGTCGGGCCCCGTCTCTCTATCTATGGATTCGAGGGGAGCTAGAGGAATGAGGTGGAGTGATAACAGTTCTAACTTTTTCCAAGTAGGAAGATAAATTCGAACGTTGGTGAGATGTACTGAATGGAGATTGGCGAAGCAGTCAAATTTATTATATATATTATTTTATATATTAATAAGTAGATATGTCAAGTTAAATTCATTGATTGTAGTTTGGGTGGTTAGGAGGAATGATTGTTGCCCTTCCAACCTAAGTTTAATTCTTGTAACATGATTTAGATAGAATGCACTATGCTTATGTATTTTTCTTTTAATTTTTCGAGAAAAATTATATTTATTATTGTTTTTCGAAATTGACCATTGAATATTGCAATCGCATTTTGCACACTTGTGTGTGTGTACCAAATCTTGAGTTTGAGTGTACTAGTAAGATTTTCCATAATTCCTGAGTTTGAGTATATAGCCTAGTTATTTAACTCCTTCCTCCAATGAATGAGATGGATAAGGAAATCCCCTGACCCAAATATATCTTAGATGTGAAGCCTCCTTAGAAATATGCAATAAATACTTAACAATATTAATTTCCATGCTTGTTGTCTAGAAAAATAGGGGAAAAATTCATTGTATTGCTTACGTTCCTCCACATAGAAAAGGAAAAAAAGTGTCTTAGTCCCCTGATGGGATTAAATGACTTGGAACCCGATCCATTAACTAAAACAAAAAATGAGGAGGTTGTAACGCAAACCATGATCCACTTAACAATATAAATATTAAAACCAACTTGAAGAAGTACGAGTCTCAAGATACCCAATCATAAGTTTTGGATAAATCCATTTTAATGGAAGCAACAATATGATAAGCTCTAATAGAGTGCATACCCTCACAAAAAATGAGCAATATAAATATTAAAACCAACTTGAAGAAGTACGAGTCTCAAGTAAAGACAAGATACCCAATCATAAGTTTTGGATAAATCCATTTTAATGGAAGCAACAATATGATAAGTTCTAATAGAGTGCATACCCTCTTGGGATGAACCAATGGCCTCATGGATCAATGTACCACTCAAAAACCAAATTGCTTCACAGATATATCCCTAAAAGGTAGTGTATTGGTTCTAATAACAATCAATTTCGAGAGGATCTTGTAGATGCAATTACAAAGTAAAATTGGTATGAAATCATCAAATGTACTAGGATAGTCCACCTTAGGAATCAATGCCAGTAATTAGTATTAAATCTCATAGGAATCTTCCATGTTAGTCAAACTTCCTCCAAAACATTTAATAAGTCATCACCTATGAACTCAAAGAAGTCAATTAAAAACTATAACATCCTCCCCATCAAGACCAGAACACTTGTTCTTCTAAAATGAACAGAGAAGGGTCCAATATTCATCCTTAGTCATCGGTCTGGAAATATCCACATTTTATTCATCCTCCACCAATCTAGGAAAATTTACACGAGATTCATAATCTTTCCTAGAATGGAGTAATCAGGTTCTAAGTAAATAGTGTGAAAATGTTTAAATCCTAACCTTGAAAGTTCATAAAATTTATGAACCTATTGACCATCCATATCCTTCATCTCCCATATGGTGTTTTGATTCCACATATCTCTAACAAAATTATGAAAATACTTAATATTTTGATCACCAAATGAGATCCAAAGAGCTTGGCTCTTTAACCTCCAATCATTTCTTCTATCTTGCATCAATATTTTGTTCATGTTCTACTTAAGGATGGTAATATTTTCTTTAGTGTATTTGTCACATAGTCCATCATGAAGGGATGAAAAAACCTATTCAAGGTCAATCTTGACCACAAGAATCAATCCATACTAATTCTCATGATGCTCTCGAGCACACAAGGATACCATTTCTTTGAGCAGTCTTAGACAGTGAGAAAATTGTGTACCTAAACTATCATATAAGGAATCTTTGACATGCTTCTAGTTATCCCTAAAAATTTGTTGTGGTTCCTCCTCCATAAAACAATACACATTATACTTGAAATGGGAGATAGTCTTATCCCGACCAACACTTAATTCAGAAATATTGGAAAATGATCAGAGCATCAAATATTACCAACCCATGACTAATACCTCTCCACCTACTAAAGTATATTTTTATGCGCAATAAAACAATCAAGTATTTTTTCTACACCATCAAATCGAGAATGATTATTACACCATGTTGGCTTGATATGTATAGGCTCAACATCTACACTACTTGCCAACTCAAATTTATCAAGAAATTATTGTGCTAATCAATTCTCCTTGGTAGAGGTGCCCCACATATCATCTTGGTTCACTGTCAAATTTAAGTCCCCACTTATTATGCAATTATCCACCTTAAAACATTGTAATGATAATAAATGATCCAAAAATGCATGCTTAACACCATATGGCACATACATATTGAGTATTGTAAGGGTGTGATCCATTCCCTTGTTGTGGACCATAGTACACAGTACAAAAAACATTATAAAACAATTAATCAACAACATATTGTTATTAAATCCTGTAACAACACCCCCCGTACATGACCAACCAAGTCCAATGCAATGAATTCTTAACCATGGAACCTCTTATTAAGTTTAGAAACCAAAGACTCTCCTTTACCCACTAGCATCTTCATTCAACAACATATAAGGTTTCTCCAAGTCCATTAATTGATAAAGGGAAGGATTTTGAGAATACCCTCTCAAGCCTCAAATATTAATTGACAATATCTTCATCATGAAACCTTTTTAATGGATTTCCTACTCTAATAACCATAGAGATTGGTTTATACCTACCCTGACTAACTTCCCTAGTTTCCTTCTTTTCACTACTACATTTGGATGTGAATTCAAACATTTTTTTGACAATGATGGTGGAAATTGCACATGTTGTCAGAAATCCCTTTCGGTTTTTCAATCTAACCTCAACATACGTCTTAATTTTGATGATTCAGTATGTACCTCGGAATTACGACGTCATACGTTGTGAACGTTACATGACCATTTTTATTTGAAATGGTCAATAGGCCCTCTTGTTGGCCTAGTCAACATATGTCTAAATTCTGACGAACGTGTGCATAAAAAATAATTATATATGAGCTCTTCATATTAAGCCAAAAATTATGTGACTCTCTCAACGTCTACAATGAATGTTTCATAGTTTCAACAAAAATATGATCAATATTACAACAATTCCTATCGAGTTATATAAGTTCATTGATTAAATTATATAGTTAAAAATGCCAATATCAAACGAGGAAAGTTCAAGGACTGTTGCTAAGTTAAGGGGGCAACTTGGTGATGGTAAATGTTGGTGCCCTTGCAAAAATTGCAAGGGAATGAAAAGAAGAATTTTAAGGTATACAACTATAAAACATTATTGGGAATATGGGAACTTCAAAAGGGGGGAGTGAATTTCATCCAATGGTAAGACATACTAGACAGATTCCTTTGTTACACGTTTAATTTTTATTCTTATTAATTTAATTTAGAAGTTTTAATTTATTGTTTAATATTTGATTTATATATATACTAAAAATATTTGATTGTAATTTGTAATGATAAAGACAAAGCATCCTAGGATTGGATCGAACAACGAGCTGGATGTGCCAAATTGTAGTAGAAATATTGGTAAACAAGCTGATGGAGATCATCATGGAGATGATGAAGTTAATCCTATGGCTGAGGAAAATGATGATATTGAAATAATTCATAATGATGGGATACTAAGATTGATTAATGACACCTTTCATGCTTTGTCGATGGATGATAACTTTGATGGATATGTTGAAGATGTATCTCTCATTGTGAAGGGAAAAAACCCTTATATGAAGGCTCATATACAAATATTCTCTCTTCAATTTTATTGTTGGTGAACATGAAAGTGTTGAATGATTTATCTAACACTCACATCACACATATCCTAAGGTATGCAATATAATTCTCCATATATATTGAATACCATTTTTTTTTTCTTTATATTTGTATAAGTGTTAATTATGTTGTAAAAAGTATGATGCAAAATTGATGAGCAATATTCATTACTTTAAATTTGTGTTTGAATGCTTTAGACTGTTAGTTGATATTATCCTACCATCACCAAATCATTTATCTCCCACATACCAAGAATTGTCTCTCGTTATGAAAGATTTAGGAATGGAGTATGAATCCATTTATGCATGTCCTAATAATCATATTATATGTTATGGAAAACATTTAACAAAGAAGGGCTTCCATCAATGTGGAAGTAGTAGATATCAATCCGATCAAGTAACAAATAAGGCGCCCCACAAGGTTCTTCATCATATTCCCATAATTCCATGTTTCCAACGATTGTTTATGTGCAAAAAATTGGCACAATTTATGGATTACCATGCATGAAATTGGCACAATTGGCACAATTTATGGATTACAATGCAAAAAATTGGCAAAATTTATGGATTACCATGCCGTATTCAACCATATTATATCTATAATATATATAATATCTAGTTTTAATATATATATTATATATTTATATATATAATTTTGTAATATGTAAAAAATAATCTATAGCAATGTAAAATTGGTTTTTAAATGTATGATAAGAAAGTTATTGAAATTCTGAAAATTAATATAGATTTAGAGGAAAATACTAATTGTAGTTTTAAAAGTTTTCTATACCTAAAATCAAACTAACTATATACATTGATAAGTAGATATGTCAAGAAAAAGCCTATTGATTGTAGCTTGGGTGGTTGGGAGGAATGATCGTTGCCCTCCCCACCTAGTTTCAATTCTTGTAAGTGACATGTTTCTCTTGTTGAGAACCTATTGTAATGATTGTGTTTCTAGCCATACCTTGATTCTCTACCGAGAATAGAAAGTGTTTCCATTCTCCCAGTGGAATAGCCCTCTAACAAATGGTCAACCACCATTTGAAGTAGCACCCATGCATGATCCATAATCCCTTGAAATAGTGTATATACCAAAGGTATTGTTTTATGTCCATGGACCATGTTCTTGGTGAGGTGTCCAAAGCCTAGTGTGTCAGACCTAGTGTGTCAAACCTTGGAATTGAGATTTTGTCCCACTCTCAAGCCAAAGATTATGTTCAAGAGATAATATCATGGTCTAGGGCCCATGCATGGTACATGTGACTTATATTTATCACTTAGGGCCCAAACCCTTGGTTTTTAGCACCAAATAACGTCTTGGGCTAACAAATACATCCTTAATGTGACAAACCTCATAATTGAGCCCATATTGAACTATTGGGCCAAATATTACTTATAGAAACTTGATGGCATGTGTTAGCACCGTATAATTTTTGGCAAAAATTGCAACTATGGATAACGAAATTTGATTTGTTGCAAAAGGAAAAAAGATTATCCCGAAGGCTTAGCGAAGCTCCAGGCACCTGCAACCACATAAGACCACAGGTTAGTCACAATCTACAACCCAGTATTCAAGCGCATTCCCAGCATCCGTCATCTTTCCAAACTGATCAATAGTTGCAAATAACTTCACAGATTAAACATGCGTCGATTAATAAACTGTTCAAATATGTGAAGTTGGGGTAGGCTCTACACATTTTAACGGCTAGGATCTGGGCGTGAATTTGATTAATGGCGGGAATTTTGTTTGCAAATATAACAAGCGCAGACAAATGAAGTTTCCAAATTTGTGAAGATGTGGCATAGGCTGCGTTATTCAGCGGTCCAAATCAAAGATGTGATCGAGATCGACGGTTGAGATTTTTTTTGCTAATTGAAGGTGCAGGGAAAACACCATTTCCAAAGGTATAAATCCAAGCGTTCAGATTTGGTTTATTATTCAGTTTAAAAGTGTATGAAATGGACTTAAATTTATTTCATATAAAAAGGGATATTGGCACTAGGCCAATCTTAAAGCTCGCCCTCAAATCCAAACATCAAGTCATAGGGGGGTCGCGCGCTCACAATATCAAAGTCCACCATCAGTCCGAGCGGCGAGCTCTCAAGGAACGTTACATATTCTTGTTCCTTGATACATAATGGAACCATTGAGATATATAAACAATGAAAATTCAAACCTTACATTACATGTGGGATAATATCCTCATTGCAAAACAAAAAATATAAATTTCGCAATACCAACTTGGAAGAAATAAACAAACTTTCCAAATCTGCGAAAATTGGGTAGGCTCCACAAGTTTCGACGGCTCAGATCAGCAGATGAAGGATATCCACGGTCCCAATAAAGTTCACAATTTCAACATCCAAGGAGAAACCAAATTTCAAAATCAGCAAAATTTACATGCTCGTGGAGCTGGGCGGATTTTATGAAAATGACTGTTTTAGTCATCGATTTCAAAGAGTTGTTTCCTCTAAATGGGAAGGAATTTTCAGAAACTGAGAGAGGTTTCTCTTCATCACGGATCAATATTCAAAAAAATCCCTCAGTTTTTACACAGGTATTACGATTTAAGAGAATCGAAGCCATCTTCACAGAGTATTTTTCCAGAAATTCACAATCCTATCTAGGTCATCAACTTCAAAAGCATATTCCGATGAGTTGGAAGTGAATCTAGAAAAATGAAGACATGGGTTTTGTCGGGAACACCCCCAATTACCAAAACCTCTCTTAGAATTTACACAGTTGTTACCATTTGGGATGTGCAAGTGGAGGCTTTGACGCCTATTTTTCAGCAGTCTGCATCCTGAAATGAAGCAAATCGGTTGTAACTGATTCTTAAAGTTGTTAAACCTTCTGTATAGGTGTCATATCTGTTTTAACAATTTTTATTTTTGGAGGCTAGGTTAGAATAATTCGAGCTTGGAAGTTGAGGTGATCTTATTCTATATATTCATGTATGTAATAGAGGTCAAAGAGGTTCGATTTTTAGTGGGGGATTGTCAAGAGCAGAGAGGCTCTTCATTGTAATAGGGTTGATTGTCCAAAGATGAATAAAATTGCAAAGATGGATTGTTGAGAGGTTTCCATGGTAGATATTCTTATGCTATCACTTTCTTCAGTAAGTGATCTTCTATGTGATTGTTTTACCTAGTGTAACACTCCATTTTGTGTTTCTTTTCATGTTTGAATAGCAGTTTCATGGGCTAGAATTCATCTTGCATGCTCTAGGTTCATTGTTCAAGCATTTTCAAAACATTTTCTTCTAAAGTCTTGCAGAACTCACTGAAGCTAGGTGCTATGTTTGATGGGATGTCTTCCTTGTCCTCTAATCAACCTGCAAAGACCTCAAGAATGAAGAAATGGTGTCTACCTTGCCTTTGTCCATGATCCTTTCAAAACTCTACCTCTTGCAATCCAACTCAGATCTGATTATTGACTCCATTTCCCAATGGTTTCTCTCATGATTGTCCTACCAAAACTTTAAAAAGAAATTGCCCTATCAGAAATCTGACATTCTGAATGACACTGATAGAATATCTTGAGTAAGAAGGATTTGTAAATAGTGATAGATACCTCTATGATTGTATAAGGTCATAAATAAAGTCTAAAGTGGTTTTGTAGTTACCTCAGGATCTACCTTTCACAGCCTGGGTACATTCTGAGTGCTAACATAATTGGCACTGTTGCCGGGAAGCAAAAGTTGCATTATCCCTGGGAAGAACGACAAAGTTTTAGATCTGATTACTGATGGTGGACAACAGTCAGACATCAAGGAGGTTGTGTACCATTCACCTAGCGAGTCCACTCATGGTTCAATCCAATTTGCAGGCTCCACTGGAGAATGAGCTCAGTTGACAGAAACATGGAAGAATTAAGATCCAGGTATCAAAGTGTCAATTTCTTCAAAGAGATCTTGTTCTTTTGCATTAGCTGCTTTTTATCTTTATGTGTACACATCGAGAAGTTTCTATTGTGTCAGAAATTCTCAAGCCATGAGAAAACTACCCTTGTATCTCCTTCATTAGATCTTGTAGATATACCTTCTTCTTTCATTCCTAGAGTTGATTTGATTCCTTTTTATGAATCATGTAAGATCCATGATCAGTCTTGCAAACCCCGTGCGATTAAGGCTGATGACATTCCTCATGTACATACTCCTTTACCTTCTACATCTCAGTAGAGATATAGTCCTTTGAAGCTACCCCTTGTTCTTCACGAATATCCTCCAAAATACCATAAATACCTCCATGTTTTTAATGGAGAAGATGGCAGTCTTACAGCTGAAGAACATTTCTTGTCTTTTGAGCATTTTGTAGACCTTTTTGAAATTGAACATGATGATGTTCTCATGAGAACTTTTGCCCAGTCTTTACGAGGAGAGGTCAAGCAGTGATTTAGGAATTTGTTGCTTGAGTCTATTAGCTCATGGAGTGAGTTAAGTCTTGCTTTTCTGAGATTTTGGGGTAGAAGAAAATCTTGGGATCAATTCCTTTCAGAGTTTTATTCCATGAAGAGAATACACGATGAAATTGTTTCACGTTTCAATAGGAGATTTGCTAGTCCCTATTATAAGATGCCTGAAGAGATTCAACCACCTTAAGTTCTTGCCAAGTTGCAGTCTACCCAATCCTTCCATCCAGATCTCTCTTATCATCTCTTGGAGATAAGATCTCCCACTTTACAGCAAATGTTTATTGATTCATTGGAGGTTGAAGACAATATTAGAATGTCTAAACAAATTCAGACCTAGACAGTGGAGATAACAAAATTGAAGAAGAATTAGAATTGGTTGAGCAATATGAACAAAAAGAACTCGCCATGCCTTCCAATTCTATTTTTTGTAAGCAAGAAGCATATCAGCCCAGTGATTTAAAAGAAGAGGGTTATACTAATTTGTTTTCTGAAGATTGCAATCAACTTGTCATAAATTCTGTTAGTGATGGTTTTAAAGAAGTTTTCAGCCTACCTATATATTGTTAAATTTTCAGAATTTACTTCAATCTGATCTAGGATCTTAACTGAGAGAACAACACGTACAACAAATCTATAGGATATCAATCATGGACAAAATGATGCAAGCACACAAGAGACACAGAGTTTACTTGGGGAAAACCATAAAGGTGAAAAACCCCAATAACTTCCTCAGAGATAGATAGAGCAATGTTACAACGAGAATACAAGAGATAGTCTTCTCCTAGCAGCAGAGCCTCCTCCTCCACAAGTGCGCCTCTCTCCAAAGTGTGAGTGAGAGAATAGAAATGTGTAAAACGAGAGAGACACACTCTCTATTTATACACTAACTTGACTTGACCTTTACTCAACTAGGTTGGCCTCAACTTAACCACTTAACATAATGCTGACTGGGCCGACCCCCACTAGGGTGGTCTAATAACCCTTTGACCCACATGGCCGACCCCCAATAGGGTGGTCTAATAACCCTTTGACCCACATGACTTATACAAGGCCGACCCCAACAAGGTGGTCTAATAACCCATCAAGTATAAGTTACGACACTTACAATGTTAATGATGACACTTCCGTATAAAGGAATAATAACAACTCTATAGGAATACAACCACTTCCGTATAGAGGAATAATAACATCTCTATAGGAATACAATATACATATATGTGAAATACATTACGAAGTTACATATACATCAACACTCCCTCTTAACTAGGAAGGTATTTCTCGACACAGGTATTCTAGCACAAGTCATCTTCTCTGGATCATCGTCACTGGATAATTGTCATTGAGTCATCATCATCGTCACTGCTGCTGCTATCTCAATCAATCTTTGAATCTACTCGTCATAGGAAGTTCTACAGAGAAAGTCCTTTTTCATATTAGATGTAGGCCCACCACCTGCAGGTCTTCGTCATCACTGGCCATACTGTGAAATTATCAGGACTTATTACGTGCGTCACAAAACCTGGCTACAGCATCCCAGGCTATTACGAGCACACAGCTCTACCTGTCGGATCTCCCAGGAGCACATTACATGTGACCCATCACAAAACCTGGCTGAAGCATCCCAGGCTGTTACGAGCACACAGCTCTACCTGTCAGATCTCCTAGGAGCACATTACATGTGATCTCACCAAAAAACCTGGCTGAAGCATCCCAGGCTATTACGAGCACACAACTCTACCTATCGAATCTTCCAGGAGCAAATTACATGTGGTCCACTAGAAAACCTGGTTGAAGCATCTGGGGCATTTTTCATCCTATCCAGATCTCCTAGGAGCAAATTACATGTGGTCATGGAAAAACCTGGCTGAAGCATCTGAGGCCTTTTTCATCCTGTCCAGATCTCCCAGGATCAAATTACATGCCATAGGACAAAACCTCGCAAGAGCATTTCAGGATGTTATGGGTACACAAATTCGACCTGAAGATCTCCCAGGGCACAAATTACATGTCCTCCCAGAGCAATGTCTCGAAAGAGCATCCCAGGCTATTATGGGTACGCAACTCCAGCCTATAGGATCTCCCAGACATGCTCATCTGCACAACCTGATCCACGGCCACAAAGTATCATCCTGATACTCACCATACATCATCCTAATGTACACATGATCATCCTGATCATCATCACTGCAACATCCTGCTACATGTCATCTGGAGAAGCTCGTCATCCACGATCATCCTGATCATACAATGCATCCATCTGATTCACACCAAGTATCTACCTGATACATATCATCATACATAGTGTATCCACCTGATACATAGATACATGATCCACACAATGTATCCATCAACATACATGATCTACCTGATCATACCTGATACATATCAATATACATGATCTACCTGATCATACAATGTATCCACTTGATACATATACAGATACATGGTCCAAGCATCCAACATGATGCATATACATAATACATACAAATGATCCAACCGATCATATTGAGCATCCAACATGATGCACACATACATATACATATAAATGATCCAACTGATCATATCCAGCATCCAACATGATGCTCACATACATATAAATGATCCAACTGATCATACAAAGTAGAAACTAGAACATCATCCCGATGCTCATCATCCAGCGCTTACATCCACATCCATGTGAAGGATCCCCCTTCCACCATGCTAGGAATGGCTACTGCAAATGTGTCCATCACTTCTTCCTCGAAGTGTCCTCGATCTGAAGAACACCAAGCCTCTCCCTGAAGTACTCAAACTTCACCCTAGCTAGTGGCTTCATTAGCAAATCTGCAATCTGCTCGTCCGTTGCAACATACAGGAGCTTCACAGCTCCTCTCTGCACCATATCCCTGATATAGTGATGTTTGATCTCTATGTGTTTCAACCTATCATGAAACACTGGGTTCTCAGACAGCTTCACACAACTCTGGTTATTGCAGAAGATACCAGTAGCATCCAACAAGAGATCAAATAACTCAAACAGTAGCTTCCATAGCCATACTGCCTCACAACTAGCTGAACAGGATGCAACATACTCTGCCTCAGCTGTACTCAGTGCTACGCAGGACTGCTTCCTGCTAAACCAAGAGATCACACCTGATCCCATACTGAAGCAGCACCCAGATGTGCTCTTCCTATCTGCAGCATTACCAACCCAATCTGAATCAACATAACCTTGCAGGTTAAACTTTTGATTCGCTTCATACTTGAGCCCATAATCCACTGTACCCTTCAGGTACCTCAGAACATGCTTTACAGCAACCAGGTGAACACTCCTCAGATCCGTCAGGAACTGGCTCAATGTGTTCACAACAAATCAAATATCCGGTCTCGTGTTCGTCAGGTACATCAAGGACCCAATCATCTGACGATACATAGAGACATCAACCGGCTCAGATGAAGCATCACATAGAAGCTTCAGATTCGATGCCATAGGTGTGGCCATGGCCTTGCAATCCATCATCTCGAACCTCTTCAGGATCTCTACTGCATACTTCCCTTGTCCAAGGAATATTCCATCTGCACTCTGCCACACCTCCATGCCAAAAACAAATAGTGCATCATCTCCAAGTTCTTCATCTCGAACTCGGCAGCAAGCTTCCGCTGTGTGTCGGCAATCAATCTATCTTCACCTGTAACAAATAGGTTATCCGTATACAAAAGTAGTATCACTGGATTTCCTTCCTCAACCTTGTAGTAAAGGTTGGAATCCGCTTTACTCTTGGTAAAGCCCAAACTGGATAGAAAGTTGTCTATCCTACCAAGTTTTGCACACATATATGACTACACCATTCAAGAAGGATGTCTTGAAATCCATCTGTGTATCTTCTATTTCATCACTTTTATATTTCTCTATGCTACCATCTACAGCATGCTTGATCTGATAGATCCATATGGAAGTCATAACAAACTTCCCTTTAGGTCTTGGGACTACATCCCAAACATCATTCTTCACGATTGATGAATCATGGCATTCTTCCCATATCCTGGGAACTTTAATATCTTCAATGGATAATTTTGTTGTTGAACAAATGTTGTAGTTCTTTTGTAGGTGATGGCATACGATCTTTCCTACACAACAAGTTAAATTTCATGATTAGAAAACCTCTCATAGTTTTCAGAACAAATTCTTACACATAAAGAAATATGTCACACAGTCATGCAATTATCTTAGCCAATGCTTCAATACAACATTTATCCATATTCCATAACTTTCTAGATGCCTTCCAATCTCTACTAGAACATTGTTAAGAGTGTGCACAACTCCTAACATGTCAGCAAAGAGGTTTCATTCTAGATAAGTAGCAATGGAATGTTGTACAGTGCCATAGGCCACTTACCCATCAAATGCATATTAGTAGTATACTGTTCATTAATGCAATCATTCTAATATGCACAATACATATCCTAATTCTAGGAACATAAGCCTATACATCATTGAACAATTTTATTTAAACAAACAAATATGTAAGGAATGGTAATTAAAATACTTATCTTTGTTTGTTTGTTAGGTGGACTCCCTCTGAGTCTTTGCTTCCTTGCAGGAGCTGCTGAAGTAGCTTCTTCTACACCTTTTTGTTGTGGAATGCAGAAGGATGGTCAACTCCCTCTGGATATCTGCATCCTTGTAGAAACTACTGGAGTGAGCTCCCTCTTGATCTTTGCTTCCTGGATTACCTGTCCTTGAACTCATATTCATTCTCGATCCCTATGCATGCTTGTTAGTATCATCATTGTGTTATTCTCTAGGCCTCATACATAATCAAACATTCATTAGTATAATCTTAATATTATCAAAACATAATAATCTCAAGCATGTATAGTCAAGATCATTTCAAACACATATAATAAACATTAGTATTCAAGGTTTCAGGGAAGTCTTCTTTTACTCATACATATTCTTATTTGATCATAGGACTCTTCTGGTTAGTTCAATCATCAGTCAAGATAAGAGATATAATATGCATAAAACCCATGATTACTCAAACCTATACCTTCATGATTCTTCTGGTTAGTCATATCATCAATTATGGTAAGAAACATAATATCCATACAACCATGAGTATTCAAACCTATGACTTCATGAATAATCACTATCAACAACACAACAGTATAAGATCCTAACACAAGGTAGGATTCTAGCTTGATATAGGAAAAACATACCTGGATTAGCATGCTAGCTAGTTATGTCTAACATACTTGCATAATGTCTTCTGGTTCTCTTCAGTGACTTGTGCTAGTAACCTGCATGTCTCATAAATTAACCATTGTAGAACCAAGTTATACATACCTCAAAAGTAGATCTTCTATGTGATCCATGACAATGGATGAATTTTTGTCTTCATTTGACCATGAGCATATGTTATTGAAGTAGAACATGATTTGACTTTCTTAGTGTACCTTTTGTGTTAGCAAACAATCATAAACCTCATACAACATCACAATGCATTAGTACAATCATAAGTGGCAAAACCTTAATCAATGAATATCTTCTATTAAGGTGATATGACAAGTCCAGTAATTAATCAAGATTGTACTGTAATGATATGAAGACAAACATATGATAAACTTAACCATGAAACATACCTGTAATCCATACCTGTCAAGATTGCTTGTAATCTTCTTATGGAAGGCCTTAGCCTCATCTCCCTCTGAGACAAGAACTTCTTCAATTATGCAGGTGACCAATCCATCTTCTTCTAGGATTAATCCAATCGACTTGATTTACAAGAACTGGACCTGGAGCTGGATTAGGGTTTGTCAAAGAAACCCCAAAAATTCAAACTTTGAATTTTAAACTTCTGAAAGGATAGAAATATGTGCCTTGATGAGCTGATCAAGTTGGTATATTCAGAATTTGAAAACTACAAAGTTTCACCCCTCAAAATTGCCTTTTAGATTTTCAGATTCACTCGGGAGGACCCTGAATTAGGGTTTGAGTTTCCCGGAGATTCACCCAACCAAAAGATTTGATTCAAAACTCTAAGCTTCGATTTTTCTAAGGAGCTTCCAGTCGTGATCACAGATTTCCAAAATTCCAATTTTTGCAAAAGCCCTAATTTTCCATCTTTCCGATCAAAGTCCCGAACTGGGGTTTGATCAAGCCCGGCCTTCTGCCCAACCAAAAAATCTGATCTTGGTCTCTAAATTTCAATTTTGATGAGTAGCATCCAGCCGTGGTCTCCGATTACAAAAATTCCAACTTTCTCCGAAGCCCTAAATTCTGGAAGCCATGAATGAAGGTACTAAAAAATAATTCTGTTTTGACAGAAATATGTACCTGATTGTTTCTGGTGTAACTCCAAACATTTTGATCCACAGGGTCTAAAACATTTTCCTGCGATAGCCTGACCTGTTGTCTTTCCATCCCGACAGGTCTGACCTCAATTGGATTCTCTGAGAGAGAGTTATGCCAAGTGTCGCAACGTGACTTGTTTATGGGATAATACAGGGGAGCAAACTTGTACGGAGTGCCACGTGTCACTGTTTCAACTTCGGCCTCTGAAAACATTTCTTGAGATAACTCGCCCTGTTGTCTTTCCATATTGATAGGTTTGACCTCAATTGGACTCTCTTAGAGAGAGTTATACCAAGTGTCGCAACGTGACCTGTATATGGGATAATACAAGAGAGCGCATTTGTACAGCATGCCACGTGTCACTGGTTCAACTTCGGCCTCTAAAAACTCTTCTTGAGATAGTACAGTCTATTTACTACCTGTCACATTTTACGAAATTTCATTTGGAGCTTCCTAGCCCAAGTTATGACCTTTTTCCCAAGGTCACCTGGTTTTGACTCAGATCTGGAAGAGGCAGAAACCCTATATTGTACAGATCATAAATCCCAAAGTTCAACGAATTAGAGGTTTTCCTTTGGACACAAGGTACATGGGGATCTGATCTTCGACCTGTAAAAGGTTCAGATCTGCAAACTTCGCCAAAACGGACTTATAGCGAAAGTGCTATGATGACTAGTTTTTGCTATATCAAGCTCTAGCATCGTAAGTGCAACAAGTGTCATGCATGCCATATCATGCCTTCTTTCAGGGTAGCTCTGATACCATGTTAAATTTTCAGAATTTACTTCAATCTGATCTAGGATCTTAACTGAGAGAACAACATGTATAGCAAATCTACAGCATATCAATCATGGACACAATAATGCAAGCACACAAGAGACACAGAGTTTACTTGGGGAAAACCATAAAGGTGAAAAACCCCAATAACTTCCTCAGAGATAGATAGAGCAATGATACAACCATAATACAAGAGATAGTCTTCTCCTAGCAGTAGAGCCTCCTCCTCCACAAGTGTGCCTCTCTCCAAAGTGTGAGTGAGAGAATAGAAATGTGTAAAATGAGAGAGACACACTCTCTATTTATACACTAACTTGACTTGACCTTTACTCGACTAGGTCGGCCTCAACTTAACCACTTAACATAATGCTGACTGGGACGACCCCCACTAGGGTGGTATAATAACCCTTTGACCCACATGGCCGACCCCCAATAGGGTGGTCTAATAACCCTTTGACCCACATGACTTATACAAGGCCGACCCCAACAAGGTGGTCTAATAACCCATCAAGTATAAGTTACAACACTTACAATGTTAATGACGACACTTCCGTATAGAGGAATAATAACATTTCTATAGGAATACAATATACATATATGTGAAATACATTCCGAAGTTACATATACATCAACATATATGATGAATACGAGGATCAATACTTGGGTAATGTACCTAAACAACCAGCAGAAAAGTTTGCAAATTCTGGGACTGTTAGTGAAGAAAATATGATTGCAATTCATGGTCAAAAGTCTAAAAATAGGGTGGATAGTGAGTGTGCTGAAAGTGACTATCTTCCTTTGTGTTATTCTTCATTTGAATTGCTGAGACAAAGATTTAGAGTCTCTAATCAAAAATAGGAAATTGAGGATATTAATAATGTCATGGAATTTTTAGAAATGGGTAATGAAAAGGATGATCAATCTTGCAATCAATCTCAACATGTGAAAAAACCAGAAAGCATATGATGAGGTATTGAATCATAAACAAGAAGATAAAGGTTCCCAAATGGATGTTTCCTTTTGTTTTTCAAATTTGGAAATCTCATGTCAAGAAGGATTTTGTTCACTTGATTTCTTTGAAGAGAGAAATGGTAAATACTTTGAAATGCATGGAAAGAATGAAGTTGTAAAATCGGAAATTTTGAATGAAGTAGTGTATGTTTGGGTTGAAAGTTGTCATGAGTATTCCTTGCATGGTTATTTTGAATATCAACTTGACAATGTGCAAGAGGAGTTACATTTTGAGCAGCCTAATCATGGCAAACAAATGACAGAAACATTTGAAGGCTGTCATGCTTTTTATGACCCAGTAGCTGAATACATGGGTAGATTTTTCAGTCATAATGATTGGTTATGTGTTTGCAGCAAAGGTCAAATATTTTATTGGTTTTTTTTGTCATTATGCTTTTATGTTCTAATTTCACTTAAGCATGATGAGAAAGTTTACTTATTGGATCAGTTGCTTCATTGGTTACATTGGCACGTTTGTATCGCCTGATATTGCAATCATTTCAACAGCGTAGGGTAGGGTGATTTTTATATGAATAAGCTCGACATGGTGAGAATATTTTCCATCTTTTTCAGTTGCAGTAGCGTAGTACAGTTTCAGTTTGAATTTTTATTTTCGGCTTGAAGTTTTGAGAGCAAATTTGCAGTTTATATTTGGTTCCAGTCTTTAGATGAAGAGTTACAGGTTACAGTTTTGTGGTGGGATTAGCCCATGGATTAGGCACTTCGTCTACGTGGTTCTTTGCTACCTCGCAAGGAGGATAGCATCCCCAATTGGAGCCATTTTTTAGCACCGTATAATTTTTGGCGAAAATTGCAACTATGGATAACGAAATTTGATCTGTTGCAAAAGGAAAAAATATTAGCCCGAAGGCTTAGGCAAGCTCCATGCACCTGCAACCACATAAGACCACAAGTTAGCGACAATATACAACCTAGCATTCAAGTGCATGCCTAGCATCTGTCTTCTTTCCAAACAGATCAACAGTTGTAAATCACTTTGCAAATTCAACATGCACTGGTTAATAAACTTTTCAAATCTGCAAAGTTGGGGTAGGCTCTACACATTTTAATGCCTAGAATCTGGGCGTGAATTTGATCAACGACGAGAATTTTGTTCGCAAATATAACAAGCACAGACAAATGAAGTTTCCAAATTTGTGAAGATGTGGCAAATGCTACATTATTCATCGGTCCAAATCAAATATGTGATCGAGATCAACGGTTGAGATTTGTTTCGCTGATTGAAGGTGTAGGGAAAACACCATTTCCAAAGGTATAAATCCAAGCATTCAGATTTGGTTTATTATTCAGGTTAAAAGTGTATAAAATGGCCTTAAATTTATTTCATATAAAAAGGAATATGGCACCAGGCCAATCTTAAAACTCACCCTCAAATCCAAACATCAAGTCATATAGGCGCTGTGCGCTCACAATGTCAAATTCCACCATCAGTACGAGTGCCAAGCTCTCAAGGATCGTTACATATTCTTGTTCCTTGATACATAATGGAACCATTGAGATATATCAACAATGAAAAGGCCAACCTTACATTGCATGTGGGATAATATCCTCATTGCAAAACAAAAAATATGAATTTCGTATACCAACTTGCAAGAAATAAACAAACTTTCCAAATCTGTGAAAATTGGGTAGGCTCCACAAGTTTCAACGGCTCAGATCAGCAAATGAAGGATATCCACGGTCCCAATAAAGTTCACAATTTCAACATGCAAGGAGAAACCAAATTTCAAAATCAGTGAAATTTACATGCTCGTGCAACTGGGCAGATTTTATGAAAATGATTGTTTTAGTCATCGATTTCAAAGCTTCGCTAATGTGCCTTACCTCTTAAGATTATGGTTTTCCCTTGGAAATTACAGTGGATTCAAAAAATTCCCAAGCTTCGCTTTCTCTATTGAGACACTCAGTATGTTAGCTATGGGAAATGTAACGATCTTAGATAAAGATGCAGTTTATAATGAATCAATATTGTTCAACTCTGGCACAGTGTTGTACGTGTGTTTGATCAGAACTTCGGAGGATGATGATCCCTTTATCAATTCTATCGAGTTGTGGACACTGCAACAAGGCATGTATAGACAGCCTAAGCTAGGAACAATGTTGATGTCACTATGGAGATATGATGTTCGTGGAAATTCTTCCATTAGGTCAATATTTTGAACAGTATATATTTACCTATTGAAATCTAAGCGTCATAATTAACCAAGTAGTGGTAATGATATTTTTTATGTAAATTTAAGAGTCCGATTAACCAGTTAGTCGTGTTGATATTCATTGTAGTCCATTAAAAATCTATATCTTTGCATGGTAATAAGAAAATATATGTATATACCACCTATACCACATGCCTATTTTGATGCGGTAGTGTTGAGCACTTTTTGATTTTGTTGTTGTTGTAATGATCCCGTTGAATGGATTTATGGATAAAACAGGTATCCTAATGACAAGTTCGACTGGATCTGGAATTATGAATCAGATTTAACTATTTCTGATCATTATTCTTTGCAGTTTGTAAGTTATGAAGAGACCATTTCAACCAACAATACCAAGGAACTTCCTCCGCCTACTGTCATGCAAACGGAAGCTATTATGGGAGATGGGTTTATATTCACTGTCGGACCGACCGATGGTCACAAATCATTATTGTTGTTATATTTTGTAGAGATCGAGATGCCAAATATGTTTCAATGGAGATCTTTTTACGTGACAATAAATGGTGAAAATCGGTCTCAAGCTATTACTTCTCTGAGCAATTATTCTACCCCAGAGCGAGCATTCATATCCGATCAAACAGATGACTTCAACTTTGGCTTGGTGAACACTATTAATGCTCCCAGTGATCCCATAATCAACACTTTTGAGACTTACAAAATAGTTGACACCCAATCGGAAACATATGTACAAGATTGTAAGTTAACTGAGTGATTTATTGAGACTGTAATGGGTGATATTATGATTCAATTTCTGACCAAGTTGTTTTTATGCTACAGTTAAAACTCTCAAGGCTATCAAAAATAGGTTTGGCATAAAAGATTGGATTTTCGATCCTTGCTTTTTGATCCACTGGAAAGGAATTGCATGTGAAATAATTACTTCACCCATAATAATTTCGGAAATGTAAGTTTAATTATTCAATTTGTTTACAATTGAAATCATAAAACTGATGACATTCATGAGAAATTGTATGTTAACGAAAATCGTACTGTTGCCAGCGATTTGTCAGGAAAGAATCTTACAGGATCAGTGCCCAACGATATTGGATAGTTGACAGCATTGGTTAAAGTGTGAGAAGAAATTGACTCTTTTAAGTTAAAACTTCATAGTGTAAGCATAAATTGACTGGCAAGAATTCCTGATGAGGCTTATGGACGGGTCACGGGAACATAGTTTGTGATTGAATATTATATGAGATAATAATCATCCATTCGTATTGAAATTATCAGGTCACTTAACGATAATCATTTGATGGGGTCATTTCCAAATTTCTCCACTTTAACCATGTTGGAGACATTGTAAGTTTCTTTTCAACATTCAATTTTCAATTTACTTGTTTTTAATATTTGATCATTTTCATAAACCCAAAATTAACTTTGTTAATTATGTAGATATCTACAAACCAACAACCTGAGCGATCATCTTCCATACTGGCTATAATGTGAACTAAAAACCCTAAGAGAGTTGTACGTCCCCCTCTGTCTTCCTTCCTTAATTCTTATTACAATTTTCATTCAAATTTGATGGGATTATTAATAAATACTGCAATTTCTATTTTCACAGGAACATAGAAAATAATAATTTCAATGGTGTAATTCATGCCCAACTTCTCAATGTTTCATTGAAATTCAGGTAATCTGATCCTATTAAATATGTTCCTTATGTTTTGACATAAATCCCATATGAACTTAAGAATTTTCTGTCATACTTTCTGTAAAAGAAATACCATAGACAAATTAAGATAATAATCAATCCAGTTCAAATTCTAGTTAAACTTACTGGAGGACGTTGATGGAGAATCTCTATCTTTGGTCTGTTGCAGTTACTGTGGAAATGCCTACTTACCTATGCATAAGGGTAAATGCATTCTACATAGTAAGAAGAAGAATAAATCGAAGTTTTTGCTCCCAATAACACTCCGCAGAATTTTAATCGTCGCTTTAGGGTTGATAGTGGCTATTGTTGTGTATCGCAACAAATTCAGAACAAAGGTGTGGGAAGGCAAGGAGGCGTTTCTCTTATTCTCAGCAACACGTACAAATCACTAAAATCTTAAATTTTCACTTACGGAACAGTCGCAGCTGACTATTGCAGCTAACAATAATCTACAAGACTGTTGCACCTGACAGTAACAACTAACTATAATATTCAACACAGTCACAGCTAACACTAACAGCTGACTGGTTCAACTAACATACATCTACAAGACTATTGCAGCTAAGATGCAGCTGACTATTACAGCTATGTTATGATGAGCCCTGCATTCATAAACTTGTCTAATAAAAATCAAACATAATTAACTCTCAAAATAACTATAATATCATCACTTGCTACAACAAAAATAACTTCAGAAATAAATATGAGTTTTCAAACTCAAACAACAGAGTGTAATAGAAACACACAGAAAAATTCTAGGTTTAACTTCAACTTCATTTACCCCGTCTCTCAATCACGATTACAATGGTGAGTATTTATAGTGCTTCAGGGTAATCATACATTAAATGAAATTAACCCTTCGATATAAAATTATCACTGTAGAAATAAATGCTCTGTTTTGTTACAGTTTTGAAAAGTTAAAATTTAAGACTATAGATGCCTCTTCAAAATTTGATATGTTGCAAAAGAGATTCTGAATGTCGCTTCAACCTTAATGTTTCAATCGGTTTGGCAGTGGTGGCCTTTTTAGGAAGTTGAGCAGTCAACAAAATCTGATTTAGTTTGTCTTCATTAATTTTCTGAATTAAATGACGGCCTTTCAAAATATAATATATTAAATCTGGGCAGTGTTTCCCTTTTGAGATTTCGGTGGCCATCCATTTAGATGGTGGAGTAATTAATCCACTTCTAACAAAAAGGACAGGGTGTTGCTTACAAAAGAAGTGGGCTGGAAATGGAACCTAGATCTTTCTTGTACCAAGGTTAGGAAATACTATCAATATTACATATATTATAATATGATACATAGGGGTAGTCTTCCTAAGATTTTTGTGCTTTGACTCTTAGTAACTTTACTTTCCTTGAATGGATTACAGACTACTCAAAGGTTATGGTTCCAAATTTAACAAAAACCCACACCTTCACTCTAGATGAGATGATAGTGACCACACAAACTTTTAGTCATGAGATCGGTCAAGGGTGATTTGGATCGATGTTTTTGGGTAAATTTCCCCAAGGAAAATACATAGCCGTCAAAGTGCTCTCACAGTTTTCCCAACGAGGAGCTCAAGAGTTCTTGAATGAGGTCATTCTCATATATATCTTCAAGCATGTAATTTGGATCCAATGTAACAATTTTTCTAACCACATAGTTTTGGCTTCACTCATGAGTAGTTTATGTATCCTAAAATTCATGCCAACAATTTTACTTGATGAACATGTTGATCTTCTTTCCAAAATCCATCATAGAAATTTGGTATCTTTATTTGGATATTGTAATGAATCGGGAGAACTTATGCTTATCTACAAGTACATGTAAGGAGGGTCCTTGAGGGATCACCTTTATGGTAAATTATATTGCTAAGAGATGTTTATTTGAGTAGATAGAATTCTGAAAATAACCAACATTTAATTCTGATCTTATTATATTCTTTATCAAGTTTGAGTGTTATTGATTCCAAAATAAATTGGAGAACCAGACTCAAAATAGCTTTAGATGCAGTGGAAGCTAACGCTTTTTCTGAATTACTTTGATGCACGTGAGATTTTATGATCTAAATGCAGATTGGTAAGTATTGATTACATTAAAATTGTAGATTTTTCTAAGTTTTCAGCTTGCTGGTTTTAATGTCATTATTTTCAGTTTAATGTTTCAGCTCAGTTTTTAGATGGATGGAAATTATAAAAATATTTTCAGACAATTTAAAAC
This sequence comes from Larix kaempferi, assembly GCA_027924585.1. Taxonomy (NCBI): domain Eukaryota; kingdom Viridiplantae; phylum Streptophyta; class Pinopsida; order Pinales; family Pinaceae; genus Larix; species Larix kaempferi. The sequence goes on from BSBM01001001.1 coordinate 8,027,814, forward strand.
ACCGCTGCAACTCAAATCTTTCAGCGGAAAATAAAATAAATGCACACAGTAAAAATTCCAAACACTAGATTTTTGGCCAATAGCCCTAGAAAAACCCCCATGGGGAAAACCAGTCAGAGAGAGAGATTTTATTATTTCTTCAGCAAAATATAGAATAGCATTACATTGAAAACTTCAACTTATCTCCACCAGTAAATACACACACTGACTGCCTCGAAAAATGTGTTGAAGCTGCCTCGATTTCAGTGCCTGTCATACCCTCAAAAATCGTGTTGGAAAAAGGACAGAGGTACGGTCTGTACAGACCTCGAATTCTGTGCTTGTTCCCTTCTTGAAATCCATACTATACGGCCTTGATTTCTATGCTAACTGTCTCGATTTATGTGCCCTAATGTTTTGTCTCGAAATGCGTGTTGCTTCTCGAAATATGTGCCTAGGAAAACTCCTCAAAACTCGTGCCCAAAAAAGATTGTTGTATGGTCCTTGGGATGCATGTTGTTCTAGAAATCTGTGCCTTGAAAACTGGGCTGTCTCAATTTTTCGTGCTGCTGGAAAACTCCCTCAATCCCTGCCTCAAAATTCGTGTTGCCTCTTTCTTCTCAGCTCTCTCTCTTTCTCTCTCATCACAAGAATGGAAACAATTTGCCTCCCTTGCCCTTTTTGTCTAAACCCTAGGGTTCACTCAATCCAACGGTTGAGATTAGATGAGATCCAATGGATGAGATTAAATGCTCTCATTTAAATTTCATAAATATTAAATTCACTCACCCACTTAAATTTATCAAAAAGTGACTTTAATCTCTAAATTCAATTAAATGCTCATCTCAAGTCATTTAATGCAAGGGTCACTTTATTTCCCCCTTTAAGTGACTTAGGCAAAAATTCACTAGGGAAACACTTCCTAGGTATAAAAATCAACACTCCCTCTTACTGAGGAAGGTGTTCTGCACCACTCCCAACTTGTCTCTGAAGAAGACAAACTTGCCCCTCCCCAAAAATTTCATCAGAATATCTGCTACTTGTTCATCAGTGGAAGTGTACTGCAACTCCACAACTCCTCTCTGTACGTAGTCACGGAGGAAATGGTACCCGATCTCTATGTGCTTGGACCTGTCATGGAAAATTGGATTCTCAGAGAGCTAGATGCAACTATGATTGTCACAGTAAATCATTGTAGGCCTAAGCTCTTGATCAATCAAATCTACTAACAACTTACGAAGCCATAGTGCCTCACAAGTAGCCTGACTGGTAGCCATATACTCAGCCTCAGTAGAACTCAAAGCAACGGAATTTTGTTTCCGACTGAACCACGACACTGTTGTCGAGCCCAAACTAAAACAACACCTCGAAGTGCTCTTTCGATCCGTCACACTACATGCACAATATGAATCTGTGAAACCAACCAAACTGACTCCGCCCGAACCCCTGTAGTCCAATCCATAGTCCACTGTACTTGCAAGATATCTCAACACATGTTTTGCGGTGGTCTAGTGTACACTCCTAGGCTCCACCATGAACTGGCTAAGAGTTTTCACCGCAAAACACAAGTCTAGCCTGGTGTTGACCAGATACATCAATGACCCAATGAGCTGACGGTATAGTGTAGGATCCACCAACTTACCCTCAGAAGCATGAAGGTGCTTCCAGTTGGTGATCATAGGTGTGGACATTGGTCTACAATCCTCCATCTGAAATCTCCTCGGAATATCAACTGCATACTTCCGCTGTCCCAGGATAATATTTCCCGTCTCCTGCCAAACCTCCATTCCCAGATAATATTGCATCAACCCAATGTCTGTCATCTCGTACTCTGTAGCAAGGTCTCTCTTGCAATGTGCAATGAGATACTCCTCCCTATTGATAAACAAGTCATCAACATATAACAAAAGAATGAGAGGATCTCCACCAACCACAATGTAGTAAAGTTTGGGATCAACCTCACTCTTCTGAAAACCCATCGATGTCAAATACGCATCAATCCTGGAGTACCAAGCTCTAGGAGCTTGCTTCATTCCTTACAAGGATTTCCTCATCTTGCACACATGAGAATCTCCCCCATGAATATAAAATCCCTGTGGTTGCTCTAAGTAGACCTCCTCCTGTAGAATACCATTGAGAAATGCAGTCTTCACATCCATCTGGTGGATCTTCCAACCCATCGAAATCACTGCTCTGATGGAAGAATAACGAGCAACTAGAGCGAAGGTCTCATCATAATCAACTCCCTCAACCTGTGAAAACCCCCGTGCAACAAAACGATCCTTGTACTTCTCCACACTACCATCTACGGCATGCTTCACCTTGTAGATCCACTTGGAAGTCACAACAGGATTCCCCTCTGGTCTCGGTACTATCTCCCATGCATCATTCTTCATGATGGAATGGTAGTCTTCCATCATGGCATCTCTCCAAACCTGATGCTGAGAGGCCTCCTCAAATGTGGAAGGCTCTGAATCACGAAGACTCGCAACAAGAGCCATGTCCAATCTATCTGGCATCACAACTATCCTGACCTCCTCCTGGGGTCTAATAAATGTCTCTGCTTCCTTCAAGGTCTCCTGAAGCCATTTAGGCTTCCTCTTCCTTGAAGCCTCCTCCCACACTGGTCTCTCCTCATCTGAAGAACTACTAGAAGCAGATGGTCCAGCACCCTATGGACAAGTAGCCCATGAACTAGTCACCGATGAACCTATAACCTGAGAACCAAAACCTGTCCCTGGAGTACGTGTTGACTGAACCAATGAACCTGAAGAACCTGTGCCTGTCACCTATGACCCAGTCACTACGGAAACTTGTGGTCCTATGATCTGTACTGAAGAATCCTGAGTCAACTGAGGTGTGGAAGCTGGTGGATCCCCATGCTCCAACTCTCTGGACTTCCTGAAGGCTCTCTCCTCATCAAACTTCACTTCACGTCTCACAACAACCTTCTTCTGGCTAGGAAGATAAATCCGGTAAGCCTTCAAAGTCTCATCATATCCCACAAAGATGCCTCTCTCTGTAGTGGAATCATGCTTTGTCCTCTTCTCAGAAGGGACATGAGAATAAGTCAAGCAACCAAATATGTGAAAATGGCCAACCTCGGGCTTCTTTCTTGTGAACATCTCCTCAGGAGTCTTCCTCCCCAAGGCACAATGTGGACTCCTATTCTGTAGATAAACTGCAGTACTACATGCCTCTGCCCAAAGAAAGAATGGTAAACTCTGATCATGAAGCATCACTTTCGCTGCTCCCACAATCGACATGTTCTTCCTCTCTGCAACTGTATTATGCTCAGGAGTGTATGGAACTGTCAGTTGTCTCTGTATGCCATCCTGAATGCAAACCCCATCAAACTGCTTGGAGGTATACTCACCCCCATTGTCTGATCTCAACACCTAAATCCTCCTCCCTGTCTGATTCTGCACAAGGGATTTGAACCCTTGGAAGACTCTCAATACTAAGGGTGACTTCTTGCTCCTCAAGAAGTAGATCCAGGTCTTCTTGGAGTTTTCATCGATGAAAGAGATATAATACTCAAATCCAGTCAAAGAAATTGATGACATGGGACCACGTATATCGGTATGGATCAAATCAAGTACTCCTATTGCTCTACTGTCACTACTTGGAAAAGCAGTCTTGGTGTACTTTCCCAAAGCACTCCCCTTGCAAACATCACTCTTCTCTATGCTGAACTCTGGTAAACATGTAACCATGCTTCTCAACAATCTCAAAGATGGGTGATGCAAGTGGGCCATCCTCTGATGCCATAGCTCACAAAGCTCACTGCTGTTGCTGTGTGCCAAAGCATGTTGCGGCTGAAACAAGAGATTGTATAGTTTTCCACATCTAACCCCAATGTCCATGGAGGTACATAATCCTGTAGTCTTGGGGAATACCTGCACTCTCCCATCCAAGAAACAAACCCCAAGACCCCTATCCTCAATGGTGGAAACTGATACAAGGTTCTTCTTCAGCCCAGGGACAAATAACACATCCCTCAGTATCATAGGACTCATAGACTCCCTCTGAAAGGTAATGGTCCCACAACCAACTGCTCTGGAAATGGTTTCATCTCCTAGTACAACCTCCACATCAGTACCTGTCTGTGAAAGCTCAGAGAACATCTCTCGAGCACCTGTCATGTAACTCAAAGCTCCGCTATCAATATACCAAGTGCCAGTGGTGGATGCACTCATTTGATGGACTGTCAACAAAGAATACTCCATATCCATATCCAAATCAGTGCTGGTAACTATAGAGGCTCTCTCTCTCTCAAAATGTCTAGAACAAAGAGAAAAATCTCTCTGAAATCTATCTCTGAATTCATCAACTTCCGTTCAAGCTGCAGTATGTTGTCTCTTCTTCTTCTTGCTTCGACATTGTGAATAATAGTGCGCAAATGTTTGACATGCATAACACTTGTTTTTACTCAAGTCTTCTTCTTCCCACCCTGTTGCTGCTGCTTGGCCCCACACTGCTTGGGGCCCTTCTTCTTCTTCTTTCCCTTTGCTATCAATGCCACATTCTCCTCATCTTCCCTACCCTGGGAGGAGCTTCCCTGTACTAGACCTCTCTTTGTCTCCTCCTGCACAAAATCATCCCACAGTCTCTCCCATGAAGGTAAGTTCTCTCTACCCATTATAGCCTGCACAAATGCACCCCAAGGCTTGGAAGTGTTGAGATATTGTAACTTCAAAGAATATTATAATTGTACTTTATTATTTCGGAGATGTTTCATTCCTCCATAAAGATCTTATTGTATATCCGGAGATGTTTATTCCTCCGTCGGAATGTGGTAACTTGGGTTATTAGACTTCCCTAGTGGGGGTCGGCCCTGTATTTGTTATGTGGGTCAAAGGGTTATTAGACCACCCTAGAGGGGTCGGCCCAGTCAGTTGTAGTGGGGTATTTAACCCATTGGTTAAATACGAGCCTACATGTACTTGTGTAAAATATATGTCAGTGTAGTGTATAAATAGAGGAGGTGTGTTCCTCATTTGATACACACACTCACTTGAGGATAGCGCACTTGTGGAGGAGAGGTATACTATTGTGGAGGAGGAGATCATGTCTCAGGGTTTCATCTTTTTATATTGCTGGTCATCTATATTGAGGAAGCTTTGCTGGGTTTTCTACCCCATGAGGGTTTCCCAGGATAAATCTCTGTCTCTTGTGTTTATGCTATGCTTGTTGTTTCTTCAGTGATCCTGTATATGCTATTATTGAGAAATGGAGTGTAATGCTGCTATTTTCTGTCTTAGCATATTGAATCTTAACATGGTATCAGAGCTAACCTGAAGGAAGACAAGGTATGGCACTTACGACACTTGCTTTACTTACGACAATTTGAAGGTTAGGGTTTTACATAGCAAAAACCAGTCATCGTGGCACTTTCGCTATAAATCCATTTTGGCGAAGGTTCAGGGTCTGAAAAGTTTACAGGTCGAAGATAACATCCCCAGGTACCTTGTGTCCAAAGGGAATCCTCAGATTCGTTGTACTTTGTGAGTTATGATCAGTACACGTTAGGGTTTCTGCCTCTTCCAGATCTCAGTCAAAATCAGGTGACCTTGGAAAAAAGGTCATAACTTGGGCTAGGAAGCTCCAAATGAAATTTAGTAAAAAGTGACAGGTAGTACATAGACTGTACTATCTCAGAAAACGTTTTCAGAGGCCGAAGGTGAACCAGTGACACGTGGCACTCCGTACAAGTTCGCTCTCCTGTTTTATCCCATAAACAGGTCACATTGCGACACTTGGCATAACTCTCTCTCAGAGAATCCAATTGAGATCAGACCTGTCAGGATGGAAAGATAACAGGTCGAGCTATCTCAAAAAACGTTTTCAGTGGCCGAAGTTCAAACAGTGACACGTGGCATGCCGTACAAGTTCACTCTCCTGTTTTATCCCATAAACAGGTCATGTTGCGACACTTGGCATAACTCTCTCTCAGAAAACCCAATTGAGGTCAGACCTGTCAGGATGGAAAGATGACAGGTCAGGCTACTGCAGAAAAAGGGTTTCAGACCCTGTGGAGCAAAAATTTCAGAGTTATAGCAGAAACAATCAGGTGCATATTTCTGTCAAAACAGAATTATTTTTGGAGCACCTTTATTCATGGCTTCCGGAATTTAGGGTTTCGGAGAAAGTTAGAATTTTTGGAATCAGAGTCCACGGCTGAATGCTACTCAGGAAAATCGAAATTTAGAGACCAAGATCGAATTTTTTGGTTGGGTGGAACACCGGGCTTGATCAAACCCCAGTTCGGGATTTTGATCGGAAAGATGGAAAATTAGGGCTTCAGCAAAAGTTGGAATTTTTGAAGTCGGTAAACACGGTTGGAAGCTCCTAAGAAAAATAAGAGTTTAGAGCCTTGGACCAAACCTTTTGTTTGGGAAGAAGGGTGGGATTCATCAAACCCTAGTTCGGGATCCTGTCCAGAAGATCCAGAAGTTTCAAAGGCAATTTTGAGGGGTCAAATTTTGGAAATTCCAAAATTGAAGTATGCTAGTTTGATCAGCTCAGCAAGACATATTCTTTCATCCATTCAGAAGTATGAAAGTCAAAGATTGAATTTTTAGGGTTTCTCTAGAAAACCCTAATCAAGCTCCAGATCAAGTTTCAGGGGGAGTTGAGGCTAAGGCCTTACATGAGAAGACTACAATAAGTCTCGACAGGTATGACTTAAGGAGGCTCAGGTATGTCTTGAAATCTAATTCTTGATTAAGTTCATGACGTGTTTGTCTTCATATTATTTATTAGTACAATCTTGATTAATGTTAGAATTGTCTTATCACCCTAGTAACAGTATGAATGCATGTGAATGATCAAAGACATTCATTTATTAGGGCTATATGATTGTACTAATGCATTATGATGTTTTGTGAGGTTGATGTTGTCTGCTAAAAAGATACAGGTACATCACAAAAGACAAATCAGGTTCCATGACCATGAAAACATGAAGACAAAGACTCATCCATAGTATTTGTTCTACTTATGAGGTATGTATGACTTTGTTATATTATGCTTAACCTATGAGACATGCAGGTTCTAGCTCAGGATCTCTAAATCATTGAAGAGATTGTTCAGGTATGTTGTACATAACTAAGTAGGTATACTAATCCAGGTATGTTTCCCATGAATCTTACCTTGTGTTAGGATCCCTTATGTAAGTATACTTGGTATGATTGGTTATGCTTATTCATAAAGTTAGTAATCAAGGGATTATGCATATTATGTCTTTTATCTTGATTGATGATATGCATGAGTAAAAGAAGACTTCCCTGAAATCTTGAATACTAATGTTTATTAACTATAATCATGACTATACATTTTCAAGATTATTTAGAACTATAATGTTTTGATAACATTTAGAACATACTAATGGGTGTATGTTTGTGTATGAGATCATGAGGATGACACTTGAACATGCACAGTGGTACAGAATGAATAGAAGTTCAAAAGACATACAGAAGATCAAGCGGGAGGCAACCACACAAACATAAAAGATAAGTATTTGAGTTGTTATTTGAAATAGTAAATGATATTGCCTGTAATAGGTTGTATGCATATTTGTATTCCTAGAATATATGATGCTGAGTGTAAACATTCATAGAGCATTGAACAGTATACTACTAATATGCATATGATTGGTAAGTTGGACAAACATTCCATTGTTGCTTGTCTAGAATGAAACCTCTTTGCTGACATGCTGAGAGCTGTGCACACTCTCGATAGTATGTTCTGGTAGAGATGGAAGGCATCTAGATAGCCACTGTATGCATACAGGATATGGGAAAGTGTTGTTCCAAAGTATTGGTCAAAATAGTTGCATAACTATGTAAATGATATCTGTATGCATAATAGGTTATCATGTCAATATGATTTGATGATTATGAAGTATTAATAATCATGTACTTAATTTTGATTTGTAGGAAAGATCATGATGAATGATGAACACTGAACAAGCGATGGATGTTAAAAAAAAAAAAAAAAAAAAGGATTTTCAAATCAAACACACTATAGAAGGCTTGTGGCTAGAAGATTATCTTAGAAAGAAGAAGAGAATCATGATGAGATGTTTGCTCCAAGTGGCTAGATAAGACCATTCGCTTAATGGTGTAATTAAAGAAGAAGTGTGAATCAGGTTCTGTATGGGTTCCCAGGATCGATAGTAATTGATGAGAATACATGTGAGGATTGCATCATCCTTGGACTTTCAGTCCTAAAGAGAGCCGTAGACATAAGGTCTCCGAGAATGAAGTCCTCGGTGGACTTGAGGGGATTGGATCATCCCTGGACTTTCAGTCCTAAAGAGAGCCGTAGACGTGAGGTCTCCGAGAATGAAGTCCTTGGTGGACTTGAGGGGATTGGATCATCCCTGGACTTTCAGTCCTAAAGAAAGTCGTAGACGTAAGGTCTTCGAGAATGAAGTCCTCAGTGGACTTGAGGGGATTGGATCATCCCTGGACTTTCAGTCCTAAAGAGAGCCATAGACGTATGTCTTCGTGAATGAAGTTCTTGGTGAACATGTGAGGGGATTGGATCATCCCTGGACTTTAGTCTGAAAGAAGAGCCGTAGACGTATGTCTTCGTGAATGAAGTTCTTGGTGAACATGTGAGGGGATTGGATCATCCCTGGACTTCAGTCCGAAAGAAGAGCCGTAGACATATGTCTTCGAGAATGAAGTCCTTGATGGACGGTTGAGGATTAAGTCATCCTTGGACGTAGGTCCTAAATGCACGGTTGAGGATTAAGTCATCCTTGGACGTAGGTCCTAAATGTACGGTTGAGGATTAAGTCATCCTTGGACGTAGGTCCTAAATGTACGGTTGTGGATTAAATCATCCTTGGACAGTAAATCCAGTAATTCCAAAAGGAAGGATAGTCCTAAATGAATTGAGTGGATTAAATCATCCTTGGACAGTAAATCCAGTAATTCCGAAAGGAAGGATAGTCCTAAATGAATTGAGTGGATTAAATCATCCTTGGACAGTAAATCCAGTAATTCCGAAAGGAAGGATAGTCCTAAATGAATTGAGTGGATTAAATCACCCTTGGACAGTAAATCCAGTAATTCCGAAAGGAAGGATAGTCCTAAATGAATTGAGTGGATTAAATCATCCTTGGACAGTAAATCCAGTAATTCCGAAAGGAAGGATAGTCCTAAATGAATTGAGTGGATTAAATCATCCTTGGACAGTAAATCCAGTAATTCCAAAAGGAAGGATAGTCCTAAATGAGATTGAGAGGACTAATCATCCTGTAAATAGATTGGGATTGCCTCGTCCCTAGACATGGTAAGATGTCTTAAAGTGATAAGGACTAATCATCCTATAAATAGATTGGGATTGCCTCATCCCTAGACATGGTGAGATGTCTTAAAGTGATAAGGACTGATCATCCTGTAAATAGATTGGGATTGCCTCGTCCCTAGACATGGTAAGATGTCTTAAAGTGATAAGGACCAATCATCCTGTAAATAGATTGGGATTGCCTCATCCCTAGACATGGTGAGGTGTCTTAAAGTGATAAGGATTGATCATCCTGTAAGTTGATCTGGATTGCATCATCCATAGACATGAGAGTTGTCTTAAACCGAGAGGGACTGATCATCCCGTAAGCGGATCAGGGTTGTATCATCCTTGGACCTATGTCCTAAAGTGAGAGGGATTGATCATCCCGTAATTGGATCTTGTGTGTTGCAGGGTATGCTGCTATTGTGTATACTTGTATTGATGATATGTATACTTGTATTGATGAGGATACTTGTATTGATGATATGTATACTTGTATTGATGAGGATACTTGTATTGATGATATGTATACTTGTATTGATGAGGATACTTGTATTGCTGATGTGTATACTTGTATTGATGAGGATACTTGTATTGATGATGTTGCTGATCGTGATGATATAGATGATGATGCTGCTGATCATGTGATGACGATGTTGATGATCATGTGATGACGATGCTGATGATCGTGTGATGACGATGCTAATGATCGTGTGATGACGATGCTGATGATCATGTGATGACGATGCTGATGATCATGTGATGACGATGCTGTTGATCGTGTGATGATGATGCTGCAGATTGTGTGATGACGATGCTGCTGATCGTGTGATGACGATGTTGTTGATCATGTGATGACGATGCTGCTGATCGTGTGATGACGATGCTGCTGATCGTGTGATGACAATGCTACTGATCGTGTGATGACGATGCTGCTGATCATGTGACGACGATGCTGCTGATCATGTGATGATGATGCTGCTGATCGTGTGACGATGCTGATGATCGTGTGATGATGATGCTGATCATCGTGTGATGACGATGATGCTGATTGTGTGATGACGATGATGCTGATCGTGTGATGACGATGCTGATGATCGTGTGATGATGATGCTGATGATCGTGAGATGATGATACTGATGATCGTGAGGATCCAGATGATGATGTTGTTGTAGCTGTTTGAGTACTGCAGAAGATAAAGACTCAGTACTGAAGATGTTGATGTTCCAGTATTGAAGATGTTCCAGTAACTGGTTGAGTTACTGATGATGTTGAGAAAGCTTCCAATGATTTATAGATGTATCATGTATGATGTTGATGACTCCTTGCTCATGCAGATGTTGTTATAATATCCTTCTCGTTAAGGGGGAGTGTTGAGATATTGTAACTTCAAAGAATATTATAATTGTAGTTTATTATTCCGGAGATGTTTCATTCCTCCATAAAGATCTTATTGTATATCCGGAGATGTTTATTCCTCCGTCGGAATGTGGTAACTTGGGTTATTAGACTTCCCTAGTGGGGGTCGGCCCTGTATTTGTTATGTGGGTCAAAGGGTTATTAGACCACCCTAGAGGGGTCGGCCCAGTCAGTTGTAGTGGGGTATTTAACCCATTGGTTAAATACGAGCCTACGTGTACTTGTGTAAAATATATGTCAGTGTAGTGTATAAATAGAGGAGGTGTGTTCCTCATTTGATACACACACTCACTTGAGGATAGCGCACTTGTGGAGGAGAGGTCTGCTATTGTGGAGGAGGAGATCATGTCTCAGGGTTTCATCTTTTTATATTGCTGGTCATCTATATTGAGGAAGCTTTGCTGGGTTTTCTACCCCATGAGGGTTTCCCAGGATAAATCTCTGTCTCTTGTGTTTATGCTATGCTTGTTGTTTCTTCAGTGATCCTGTATATGCTATTATTGAGAAATGGAATGTAATGCTGCTATTTTCTGTCTTAGCATATTGAATCTTAACAGGAAGCCCCATTCACGGTTGTCCGCACAAGCTCGGTAGCAGTAATCACCTCCCCAACTGCTACGAGCTCATCTCTAACTGCAGATATCCTAGTAAGGTAAGATGTCACTCCCTCTCCACCATTCATCTTTATACTTTTCAGTTTCTCCTTAAGAACCATCTTCTAGTTCTCATTAGTTCTCTCGTATAAAATGGTTAAGGCACTCCACATCAAATGTGCCCTAACTTTACTTGAAATGTGAGGAATAATGTGGTCTTTAACTGCATCAAGAATTATTCTTCTATATTTATAGTCCTTCTTGTTGAAGGCTGATAATACTATTGCATCTGTAGCAGCGGGAATTTGAACAGGGTTGGCTGTAGTGTTTCTTACCACCTCCTCCCACAATTCATTTTCCTCCAAGATCAACAAAATCCTAGCCTTCCCCATGGCACAAATTTTCCTGTCCCATCTAGCCTATCCTCCTACCTAAGTCCTATAGCCTTCTCACTGTCAACCCAACAAGGTGTTGTTCACTAACAAAATAAATTTCTGAGATCTGGAAATTACAGACTGTCTACAAATTTTTTATGTTTTCTGCCCCCAAGCTCTGATACCATGTAGATTTTTTTGAGTTTTTAGCTTGTTGGTTTTAATGTCAATATTTTCAGTTTAATGTTTCAACTCAGTTTTTAGATGGATGGAAATTATAAAAATATTTTTAGACAATTTAAAACACGGTTGCAACTCAAATCTTTCAGCAGAAAATAAAATAAATGCACACACAGTAAAAATTTCAGACACTAGATTTTCGGCCAATAGCCCCGTAAAAACCCCCATGGGGAAAACCAATCAGAGAGGAAGAGATTTTATTATTTCTTCAGCAAAATATAGAACAACATTACAGTGATAAACTTAACTTATCTCCACCAGTAAATACACCCACTGACTACCTCGAAAAACGTGTTGAAGCTGCCTCGATTTCAGTTCCTGTCATAACCTCGAAAATCATGCTGGAAAAAGAAAAGAGGTACGGTCTATACAGACCTCGACTTCTGTGCATGTTCCCTTCTCAAAATCCATGCTATACGGCCTCGATTTTTGTGCTAACTGTCCCAATTTATGTGCCCTGATTTTCTGTCTCGAAATGCATGTTGCTTCTTGAAATATGTGCCCAGGAAAACTCCTCAAAACTTATGCCCAGAAAAGACTATTGTGCGGTCCTTGGGATGCGTGTTGTTTAAGAAATCTGTTCCTTGAAAACTGGGTTGTCTTGATTTTTGTGCTATTGGAAAACTCCCTCAATCCCTGCCTCGAAATTCATGTTGCCTCTCTCTTCTCAACTCTATCTCTTTCACTCTCATCACAAGAATGGAAACAATTTGCCTCCCTTGCCCTTTTTGTCTAAACCCTAGGGTTCACTCAATCCAACGGTTGAGATTAGATGAGATCCAATGGATGAGATTAAATATTCTCATTTAAATATCATAAATATTAAATTCACTCACCCACTTAAATTTATCAAAAAGTGACTTTAACCTCTAAAGTCAATTAAATGCTCATCTCAAGTCATTTAATGAAAGGGTCACTTTATTTCCCCCTTTAAGTGACTTAGGAAAAAAGTCACTAGGGAAACACTTCCTAAGTACAAAAATCAACAAAAATAACAGTAAGCCATGCCTAACCACATAACTGACGTTATCCACCACATGTGGTTTTACTCAAGGATTAGAATACCTACACGTAGATTGCACTCCAAAGATAATTCACAAGGATATCAAGATCTCCAACATCCTTTTGGATAACAATTTGAATGCAAAACTAGCTAATTTCGGTCTTTCAAAGATGACAACTGATGGAGAGGTTACTCATGTTGCCACTGCCATAAAGGGAACTGCAGGATACCTAGATCCAGAGTATGTCAAACATATATAACTTGCAGCCTTTTTGTAATATTTTGATGTTAAAGAATTCATTATTTAGAGCAGAGGCAATTTCATTTTGTTTTTCCATGGTACTTAGTTTTCGTCAGACACTTTCACAGGTATTTCAACTCTCAAATGTTGATGGAGAAAAGTGATGTGTATAGTTTTGGAGTGGTGTTGCTGGAGATCATATGCGGTAGACAACCTATAGATCTAAAGCTACCTGTTGGGGAATTAAATATCATTAGATGGGTAAATAATATTATCATCAATAAATATTTTAACGCCGCTGACAGTATACTAGAATATGTTGTAGTGCATTTTATCCTCTACCTACCGACTAAAAGTATGTTGTTGTGCATCCAGACTAACAGCAGTTGCTGGCATATTTATAGGTCACACACTACATATTGGACGATGATAATCCTGGAAAAATAGCAGAAATCATAGATAAGAGGTTGCATGGAGGTTATGACATGATATCCATCACTGGTGTTTCCAAACTAACGATGAGATGTGTTCAGGAAGAACCGTCATCTAGGCCCAGCGTGAATGAGATCGTGGCAGAGCTCAAAGAGGCTATCAAACATGCGGATCGAGCATATACTGCAATATCAGAGGAAATTGGTATTGAAAATAGCAATTTGTCATCAGGCCCGGTCACTTTATCTGTGGACTCGAGTGGACCTAGAGGAATGAGGTGGAGTGATAATTGCTTCAACTTGGCTTGTGATAACTGGCACTCAAATCGCCCTGGTATTCTGGTGATGGAAAATTTTCCTGTGAGGCACAGTTCCACCCTTTCTGGTTATTTTTTGGAATTTCGATGATTTGGGTCATATTAAAATGGGCTAAAACCCCTAAAGGTATAGTTCCATGGCATAGTTCCATAGTAAATGGGGTGGAACTACGATTCCGTCGGTTTTGATAACTGGATCTAGGGAACAAATCGCCAAAAAAGCGGGGCAATTTGAGTGCTAGTTATCCCACGCCCTCCAACTTTTCTCAAGTTGGAAGATAAGTTGGAACGTTGGTCAGATGGATTGAATGGCGATTGGTATGTGTTAGCGTGCATTGGAAATAAATGCCGGGAAAAAATTTAATATTCTTTATTTCCCCATATTATGGAAATTATCAGTGTTTCGATTTTTTCAGCAATAATAAGTTTGCATTGTTGAAAATTTATTTTTACTAAAAAAATAGATTCAATGTTTTTACATTTCCAATCAAGTATTGAGACCGAAAATATTGAGACCGAAAATGTAGTCCAAATCTTTAAATTACTCATTTAAAACTTATTTCAGATTAAAATTTTACAAATTAATAATATTGACTTTTTTTATTAAAAATCATATTTTTAGTCGTTTCGTCACAATTTCATCCTTACCATGATTTTATAGTGTAAGAGTTTGAAGGAGTGTGAAAACGTCAAATCCTAACCATTAAATTCCAAAGTGACAAATATAACTTACTCAATATCAAGGAAGACTTTCTTGACCATGATTAGCATTATTTTTTTCAACATTTTAATAAATAATGTTACATTGAAGTTTGGTGTCTCTCATGTGATGATCTGCAATTTCTATTTTTTTTTTAAATTGGTTACTTTAGTGTGTTACCGTATATGTATGATTTGGTACTTAACTTACATATAGGAAATAAAGAATAATCTTAAAAAATAATCTGAAATGATCAACTTATGCTTATCACATTATTTTTTGGGTCTAAAGATTTGTCATATGAGTGATTGTAAGCCTTCTTCTATGCTATTCAATCTGATGTAAAGTTAATTGTTGATTATGACAATCATCTTGTTGATGCCACTTTGTATCATCAACTTGTGGGGAATTTGATATATTTAACATATAACATGTCTTATCTCTCTTTTGTAGTCAGTATGGTTTCAAGGTTGATGCAAAAGCCTCATTAAAGTCATTGGAAAGCAACAAAGAGAATTCTTAGATATTTGCAGGGAATAGTGCATTATGGTATTTTCTATTTTAGTAGGGCTACAGTTTCATTTCATGGCTATACAGATTCTGATTGGGCAGGGGATGCTTCAAATAGAAGGTCTATCATAGGGTACATCTTTGCATCTTTCAGCTTGGTTTAGGTCCGATTTCATGGTCCAGTAAGAAGTTGAGAACTCTTTATCTTTCGTCTTGTGAAGCAAAGTACAGGGTAGCTATAGAAGCAACTAAAGAAGCAATGTGGACCCGACATGTTCTTACATAGCTTGGACAGGTTCAAAAGTATCCTATCAAATTAAGATGTGACAATTAGAGTGCAATCCAACTTGCGTATAATTCAATGTATCACTCCAAGACTAAACATATTGATGTAGATACTCATTACATTCAATATCTTGTTGCAGATGGTGTTATTTATTTGGAGTAGTGTCTCATAGAAAAGAAAGCAGACGATATCTTCACCAAATCCATGAAAGAAGTGAAATTTATGTATCTTCAAAGTTTTTTGGGATGCGGGAAGTTGTCATCGAGGGGGGATGCCAATGTAACAACAACTTACTCCATTTATGTGTTGTTCTCCTAGCCATGATTAAGTGGGAGTGTTGGAATGTGTAATTTCAATATTATAGATCTATATGTCTAGCATGATCTCGTAAGATCTCATATCTAGCATGAGAAGGCATAAATAACTCTAATCGTATGTAAAATGAGTTATCCCACATGCATTGTGGAGTAATATTCTCATATTATCATTCATTATATAATGCCTGTGTAAAATCATTTATCCCACATGTATTTTGGGATGTTATTCTTCCATAAATCTAGCTATATAATAGAGGTGAAGGAGATCCTTTCGACATAATGTTGAGATTTATCTTGTGAATTATATTGTAAAGTTGTAAAGCATATATGGAGTGGAGCTTAAGTGTAAGATTAGATATTTTTGAAGAATAAGAATGCAATAACTTCCCATGGATGTGTCCCTATTTGGGGTTTTACCACATATATCTAGAGTATCGTGCTTTTCTCTTGTCCATTGTTCCTTACATGATTATTGTTGCTTGTATGGATAGAATGCTAGACTAGTAGATTCTTGTTTTGCATGTTAGCAAACATATTGTTGAATTTTATGCATATTCTCAATATTCTAACATATACTTTGGTGAAAGCTCTCAAGGCTTTCAAAAATTATGTGTTGCATTCCAAATTAATTGCATATGTACCTAGCAATACTATGAAATATATCATCATTTAGCTAGACAATGAAGGAAGAAGAGGAAAATGGATAGTAAAAATTCAGGAGTATGACTTCGGGATAAAACCCACCAAGCCTATTAAAGGTTAGGGATTAGCAAAGTTGCTAATAAAGTCAAGTTTTCAAGCCTTAAATGTCAATATGATTGCACATGTGCCAACAATAACTGAACCTAAGGAGGAAAATCCACAAGAATCCTTTCTGGAGGTAAATCCAAAGTTTTACAATTTATTATGGTATAAATATATAGTGTTTTGTTTCCAAAATATCCACTTCCCACTAGACTTTCATAAAGCCAAAGATAGATCCTTAAAAGTAAAGGCAAAGATAGATCCTTAAAATTAAAGGCAATAAAATATTGCATTTTGGATAAGTATTTGTTTTGGAAATATCCATTGGGAATTTTATTAAATTGTATCATTGAGGAAGAGATAGTGGGATTAATAACTGGGTTTTAGAAAGGTGTGTGTGGTGTCCATCATGCTTGGAGGGATACTCTATACAAGATACTGAGAGTTGGTTATCATTGGCCTACATTATTTTCAGATGTCGATTCAATGGCTAGATCATGCTTGGAATGTCACCTATTTGTAGGAAAGTAAAAATCGGTGCCCTTTCCACTCAAAACCATCAAAGTAGAAGCACCTTTCCAATAGTGGGGATTAGATTTCATAGGTGAGATTCATCCTAATTCCATTGGACAACATAGACGTATTATTGTAGCTACAAACTATTTTACTGAATGGGTAGAGGACATTCCTACAAGGACAACAAATGACACATCAATAATCAGCTTCCTAGAAGAAACCATTATGTCTAAATTTGGGGTCCCTAGGAAGATCATCACTGGAAATGCACAAGCTTTCAATTCTACCAAGATGATAGATTTTTGTCAAGACTACAACATAGAGTTAGGGAATTCAACTACTTATTACCCACAAGGAAATAGTTTAGCAGAATCCTCAAACAAGGTCTTGAACAAAATTATTAAAAAAATGTTGTCACATAATAAGAAAGCTTGGGATTCTCATCTCAAATATGCTTTGTGGGAAGATAGGATAAGTACCAAGAGGTAAATAGGTACTTCACATTTTCATCTTGTGTACGGTAAATAGGTTATCTTTCCTATTCAACTCGGGTTACCAATCATGAAGTTATTGCAAACGGGTGAAGAAGAGACTAATGATATGCATAGGAATATCCATTGACTAATTGAAGTGTAGCAAAAAAGAGAATAGGTGGATGCTAAAACTCATATCTACCAATAAAGTATGAAGGCATTTTTTTATAGAAAGGTTAAGGAAAGGGATTTTCAAACAAGAAACTTAGTGCTCAAGTGGAATGCCAAGAGAGAAGATAAAGGAAAGCATGGAAAGTTTGACAACCTGTGGCTAGGGCCTTTTCAGTTTTCAAAAGTCTAGGACAATAAAACTTATATTATTTATCATATGCATGGTGAAATTTTAGGAGCTCATGTCAATGGAAGGTTCCTCAAACATTTTTTACAATATTGAGATCTAAAGGGTTCTTCAACCTATACACTAGTAGTTAGGTTCAATTTTATATTTCAATCCTTACTTTTATTTTTTTAAATCAAGTTAATGAGTTTATTTCTTGAAGTTTTAATGGTCAATTATTCAAAGGAGCATGTAGTCATGGTCAAATCAGGGGCAGACTCCATATCCCAATGGAACACACACTTAATCTATAGTCCTTAGCATATCACAATGAAATGATGTCCCTGTTGGAGCCAATGTTAGTACAATGCTGAATTTTAAGCACTCATAGGCACAAGTGATTGGTGGCTAAATCCAATCTTTTCCTTAAAAGAGTTAGCACCCAAGTGCTAAAATATAACCCATATGTTAAAAAACATAGTACCGGAGTGCTAAACTAACAAAGCGAGGGCTTACCAGAAATCATCAAGGGATAAATCATCGTCGGGCATCATACCAAGTGACAAATTGAAAAAAGCATAGCCCAAAAGAACAAGAATCTAGATTGTTTATCATGGGATAGATCAATGGTCCTAGTGCATTTCACGTCGAAGAGAGGTTCGTACGTTAATTTCAATCAAATGAGGCGAAATTTCCAAACCATGGTTATACATGGAATCCAAACTCACCTTCGGACAAAAAGAATATTGAGGTTAAGTCTGAAATCATATCGGGGTTTGGACCAAAATCATATCGGTGTTTGCAACCAAAGCACATACACGGAACCCCAATAGGCTAAGTTTGAAAGCATATCAAGGTTCAGAATGTCATGGTTTGAAAGCATATCTGGGTTTGCATCTGAAGCACATATGAGGAAAATTGATATGAAAAGCTCGAAAGCATATTGGGGATCAAATTGAAATCATATTATGGTTTGCATCTCAAGCATGTTAAGGGAAGCCCGATAGGAAAAGTCTAAAAGCATATCAAGGTTTGGACCAAAATCATATCAAGGTTTGGACCATAAGCATATCAGGGTTTGCAGCGAAATCATATTGGGGTTTGCAGCGAAAGCATAATAAGCTTTACAGTGAAAGCATATCATAGTTTGGACCGAAATCTGCATTAGGGTTTGAACTAAAATCATGTAGTGATAGAGACAAAAGGGGAAATTCCGATGGCATATTGAGAGTGCAGTATCGGGGTTTGCAACCAAAATAAAATATTGGAAAAACTGACAAGGGAGGTCCGAAAGCCGAAAACCAAAATTCTATTGGCATATCGGAAGTACAACAATGGGGTTTGCAACTGAAAGCATAAGTAGAGCTGACAAGGGAGATTGAAATATGAAAGTTTGAAAGCCGAAAACCAAAAACCAAAAGATAAAATCCAAAAGTGGAAAGGGAAAATTCCAATGGCATTTTGGGATTGCAACAATTGTGGTTTGAACCAAAAGCACATATTGGAAGAGTCAATGGGGGAGGATCGATGGCATATCAAACCAACAATAGAAATATCAAAGTCCAATGGCATTTTGGAAGAAGTCATACTTGTACTATATAGTATTAAACATGATCATAGCTATCAGATCAGAAGCTCAAAAACAGTTTGCACATGATAATTGATACACCTGGTGCCACTTAGATCGAATGAAAGATGACACATGGCCAAAGGAATCACCCTCATCTACACACACATAATATTTTCGACATGAGACATGGGTGATGTATGGATCAATCGCAAGTTTCCATGTGGCCATGTGTCCAAGGTGACATCATCATGATGTCATCAATTTTTTTACGAATAGAAGGGTGGCATGTGGAAGATTAAAATTCATTTTTATAAAAGTTGAAATAATAGGTTAAAAAAAAAATGTGTGGTGAAAAAGGTATCTACAAATCCACATTGTTGTTGACAACGAATACCCCTGCATATTGCCTCGAACCAAGAACACCTGAACTAAACCAAGAGGGTGATTTTTTTTACCCTATCCATACATGACCTACATATTATAAGTTGTATATAGGTTTAGATGTGGCAATAAGGAATATGAACGCTCACAAATGTCCTATGGGGAAACCTTGGAGCCATATTGTTGAATATGCCAAGGTAACTTTACCAATGTAGGGAAAATACTCAACAGCTAAGCAGGGTTAACTCAAGTGGTTGATTATTTACTAAGGTAAAGTTTTCAAGGTTCAAGAAGTAGTATCAAGAAGCGGTTTGAAGGAAGAAGCAAATATAAAAGAGAAGTGCAACCCATTGAGAAAAGGTTAGCATCGTTTTGGGAGAGTGTGTAACTAGTTCTCAAGGGTGCAAGATCACAGAGAAATACTCCATGACAGAGGCTGGATTATGAGAAAGACAATAGACTCAAAGACATTTAGCTTTATGTTTTGTATCAACCTATAAAAGCCTCACATGTTGTATCCTTCTTTGTAATTTCATGTCCATTGCAAACTATGTAATATGTTGTTTATAATCAATAAAATCCTCGGGCATCAATTTATTTTATCATGTTCATAGGATATGTGTGATGTATATCTTTGAATGGATTTATTTCATTTAAATGACCAATTTCCTTATGATGAATGTTTAATGTATTGAATGGTTCTTGAAGTATTCATGCTCTGTTTAATATGTTAGGATTCTAGTTGTCTTTTGCCATAAGCTTCAAAAATTCAGATTTACCTTTGTTAACTGTTGAATTCAAATTATGCTCAGTATGTTTTCTTTTCTATAGAGATTGCAAGATTTTTTCCCTTGGATATCTTGTATATTTCATTATGTTTCCTTGTATTCTTCCCTTCATCCCTCTTAAATCAAATTATTTGAATACAAATGGGAAAATTCCTACTGAGTTGAGAGTCTTATAGTCATCTTGTATAGATGTCATGTTTATTTGAGAAAATTAAGATAAATCCTAAATGTTATGTTCCTTGAACATATAAAGCTATAAAATCCAAATCATATTTTAGTTACTTGATGCCTTGGAAAAGTTTCTTTAATAGCCAGGAACATCTCAAGGGATAACAACACCGAAAAATAGCCACTCCAAGACAACACCCTATGAGACAATATGTGATACAATTGATATTCATTGCCCATTATTCATCATAGGATCAACATTCATAAGTTATTAAAGGATAAAACCACCAATGCACACTTTGACCCCATTGAACCCTCTCAATAGAATGCACCAAAATAAACAAGCCACTAGCAATCGAAAGTCGAAAGTTGAAAGACAAAAGGGAAAAGTATGATGGCATATCAATAGTGCGGCAATTGGGGTTTGTACCAAAAGCACATATTAGCCAATTCGATGGGGGAGCTCTGATGGCATATTGAACTGACAACCAAAAGGGAAAAGTTCGATGGCATTTCGGAAAAAATCGTATGCATTTGATGTATTATCATACATGAGCATAAACGTCAGATAATAAGCTCAGAAATAGTTGGCACATGGCAATGAATACACCTAGTGCAACCTAAATTGAATCAAATATTACACATAGCCAAAGGACTCTCCCTCGTCTGCACACACCTAGAATTGATGACAGCACATGCAGGTAACATTTGGATCAACCATAGGTTTACACATGGCCATGGGGCCAAGGTGACATCATCAATTTTTTAATGAATAGAAGGGTGACATGTTGCAAATTAAAATTATTTTTTTTAAGTCAAAATGATCGGTTAAAAAGGAATTTTTTTTATGGAAAAAAAGGGAGCTACATGTACACATCATTGCTAACAATGGATACCCCTACACATCGCCTCGGACCATGAACACCTGAACTAAATCAAGAGGGAATGTTTTTGACCCTATCCATACTCGATGTCCATATATAAGTTGTATACAGGTCTAGATGTGGTAGTAAAGAATATGAATGCTCATAAATATCCTATGGGGAAACCTTGGAGCTAGATTTCCCAATATGCTAAGGTAACTTTACCAACATAGGGAAAAGACTCAACCTTAGGGCCAACTCAAGTGGTTGAGTATTTACCAAGGTAAAGTTTTCAAGATTCAAGTAGTGTCAAGAAGCGGTTTGAAGGAAAAAGTAGATATAAAATAGAAGTGAAACCCATTGAGAAAATATTGACATCTTTTTGGACGAGACTATAACTAGTTCTCAAGGATGCAATATCATAGAGAAATACTTCAGGACAGAGGGAATATTATGAGAAAGATAACATACTCAAATATATTCAGCTTTCCATTTTGTATTAGCTTGTAAAATCCTAATATGTTGTGTCCTTATTTGTAGATCCATATCCAATTCAAACTGTGTAATATTTTGTTTATCATCAATAAAAGTCTCAAGCAGCAAGATATTTCATAATTTTCATAGTATATCTGTGATGTATATCTTTGAATGGAATAGATTTCATTTAAAGGACCAATTTCCTTTTGATGAATGTTTAATGTATTGAATGGTTCTTGAAGTATTAATTCTCTATTTAATACGTTAGGATTCTAGCTGTCCTTTTACATAAGCTTCACAAAATCATATTTACCTTTCTTAACTGTTGAATTCAAATTATTCTCAATGCTTTTTCTTTTCTACATATATTGCAAGATTTATTCACTTGAATACCTTGTATATTTCATTATGTTTCCTTATATTCATCCATTCATCCCTCTTAAATCAAGATATCTGAATACAAATGGGAAAATGCCTCTTAGGTTGAGAGTTGTATAGTCATCATGCTTATATGACATGTGTATTTGATAAGATTGAGAGAAATCCCAAAGGTTATGTTCCTTGAATAGAAAATTCTATAAAATCCAAATCATATTTTATTTAATTGATGCCTTGGCATAGTTCCTTTAAAAGCCAAGAACATCTCAAGGGATAACATCACCCAAGCATAACCACTCCAAGACAAAACCCTACAAGACAATATGTGATTAAATTGGCACTTCCATTACCAATTATTCATCATAGAATCAACATTCATAGGCTAAGGATCAAACCACCAATCCACACTTTGACCCCATTTAACCCTCTCAATAGAAGCACTAAAAGAAACAAGCCACTAGCAACCCTCAATCCCATTAGAAACAATCACAATAAGCATCAAAGTATAAATTGTAAAAGCAAAACCATTATTCATTTCCAACCTAGTACACTTTACCAACTAATTCCTTAGTGCCTCCATGTATCCACACCATACCTAGAGCTTCTTTGATCTCATACTCATTGATGGAACTGCATTTAAAATACAATAAATTTTGAAGGTTAAAAAAATTGTGCATCGACAAAGCACCCATGAAGCAAGAGATTAGGTGAGTCCCTTCATCTCAACAACATCCTTAACAATGTGTCAAACTTTAACTTCCCACAAGGCTCTATTTCTCTACTTGAAAATGTCCACACATGCTTTAATGCATAAACACGCCTTGCCAACATTTCAATATCGACTCGCTGGCACAAGCATTGTTACAAATGCAACAACCACATCCAACAACACCACCACTATGCAAACATTAACCAATATTCTCACCTTTTTTCACTCACTAACCCCCAAACATTTCAAATTAGTGCTCCCTTAGTAAGACAGTCATGGATACCAATCTACTTTTGTATTTGACCCCCACTAGTCCCTTAATTTTTTTTGTGGTTGGACCCTATCTTACCTCTAGAATATAAACACACTTTTTGTTTCCACCTAATATAATCCTCTAATGGGGTCAATTCCATGGATAATTTTTACTTTAAGCTAATCATGTACATCATCATTAACCTTGAGGAGATCTTCACCCCATGGCGGTTTTGAGTGTCCCATTTAACCATATTCAAGTGTGTCAGTTCATGACAATGCCACCTAACAATGTTGCATGAGTTACACTCAAATAAGCATGATTATTTAGTTGCACTGCTCAGTTATTGTTATCAAGTACAAGATTGTTGAGTCGCATATCTAGCTCCAAGTGATTCTCATCATCACTAACAAAACTAGGAATGAATTCAATGCACTCTACTTAGATAATGGAGAGCTACATGAAAACTTAATCTTGATACCATACATGAGAGGTTTCATTCTAGATAAGTAGCAATGGAATGTTGTACAGTGCCATAGGCCACTTACCCATCACATGCATATTAGTAGTATACTGTTCACTAATGCAATCATTCTAATATGCACAATACATATCCTAAGTCTAGGAACATGAGCATATACATCATTGAACAATTTTATTTAAACAACCAAATATGCAAGAAGTGACAATTTAAAAATACTTATCTTTGTTTGCTTGTTGGGTGGACTCCCTCTGAGTTTTTTTTGCTTCCTTGCAGGAGCTGCTGGAGTCCTTCTATACCTTCTTGTTGTGGAATGTAGAGAGATGGACAACTCCCTCTGAATATCTGCACCCTTGCAGAAACCACTGGAGTGTGCTCCCTCTTGATCTTTGCTTCCTGGATTACCTATTCTTGAACTTATATTCATCCTTGGTCCCTAAGCATGCTTATTAGTATCATGATTTTGTTATCGTTGTGATCTTATACAAAATCATACATTCATTAGTATATTCTCAATACTATCAAAACTCAATAATCTCAAGCATGTATAGACATGATCATTTCAAACAGAAATAATAAGCATTAGCATTCAAGGTTTATATAGGATTCTTAAGGTTAGTCATAACATGTCTAAACCTGTGATTACTCAAACCTATGACTCTTCTGGTTATTCATAACATTAAATAAGGTAAGACACATAATATGCATATACCCATGATTATTCAAACCTATGAATTCATGAATAAACATCATCAATCATGTCATGCATATTTATATAATAGATCCTATGATATAAGAAACACATACCTGGTCACCATATTTGCTAGTTATGTCTAGCAATGTGTTCTTGTTCTCTTCAATGACCTGCATAACTCATTAGTTAACTTTTTGCAAAAACAAATTATACATACCTCTATGTGATCCATGAATATGGATGAATCTTTGTCTTTATGTCACCATGGCATGTTTAGGTTGTCCCTTCAAATTGTACAATCCTCCCTCTTGATCTCCAATCACTACTGCATCATCTATGGTCTTTCCCTTTGGCCACATTAGGACTTGGCCATCCACAATTGCAACCCTCATACCTTTTGCATCCAAAGCATAGATGGAGAGTAAGTTCTTCTTGAGCCCAGGTACATAAAGGACTTCTTTCATCTTCAAAGATTTTCCAAAATCTAGGTTGTAGGAGGCTTCACCACTTCCTTTGCTTGGGTATTGATAATCATCCCCAAGTTTCACCTTATGGGGTGATTCATGTTCAGATAGATTCACAAAAGATTCCTTAAACCCAATCATGTGTTTGGAAGCCCCACTATCAATCAACCAATCATTACAACCATGGGAGATAGTACCTATGAGAGCAGAAATTAGAACATATTCATCTTCACTTGATGAGTCATCATCACTATCACTTTCTTCCCTAGCCTTCTTCTTTGGGGGTTCATCATCTTTAGCAACATGAGCATGATATCTTTTTTTGTTATTCTTCTTCTTCTTATTGAAGTCGTTGTTGTTGTCTTTCTTCTTCTTGGGACAATTTGAAGAAAAGTGTCCCTTCTCATTGCAATTGAAGCATCTGAGATATTTCTTATCTTTATGATAATGATGGTGTGAGAATCTTTTGTTATGAGATGATTCCTTCTTGGACTTGCCTTTCCTGGCATGTGTTGTGAGAGCTTGACCTTCATTTCCCATCTTTTCTTCTCCAGCCACAAGCCTAGCTTCTTCTTGAGAGCATTCTTCCCACAATCTGTTGAACGAGATCAACTTCTTCGTTGCACAAATTCCTTGAATAAAGGAATCCCATGACCTGGGTAGGCCATTTAGAGTGGTCATCACCACTTCACCATTCTCCACCATTTCATCCACTACTTCTAGTTGTTCCTTGATCTGGGAGACCCTCAAAAACTAAGATTGAATGGTTTCTCCATTCTGAAACTTTACTCCTTTCAATTGGTTCCGCAGGGTCATCTTTCGATTTATGTTCTTCCCTTCAAATAGCTTGGTCAAAGAGTCAAACATCTCCTTGGGTGTCTTGAGAGAAGACACATGGGGTATGAGATGGTCTTTAATGGAATCAACAATGATTCTCTTTGCCTTGACCAAGCTCTTCTTAAGCAATACCTTGGCCTCTTCATCCTCTAGGATAGGGATGTCTTCTTTTATATATGAGTCCAACTCATTCTCTTCCAAGATTAACCCAATCCTATACTTCCAAGCTCGGAAGTTATCAGCCCCTTCAAGATTATCCTCAAGCTTGGTGTGGTGAGACATCTTAAAGGGTACTTCAAATGGAAATAGAAAAGTTTTAGGTCTTACCACTTGAAATGCTGAGAAACTCGATCTGGTCCCGGATTAGGGTTTGTTGGAAAAACCCTAAAAATTCAAAATGTGAATTTCAAATTTCTGAAAGGATAGAAAGATGTGCCTTGATGAGCTGATCAACCTAGTGCATTCAGAATTTGAGATCAGCAAAGCTTTTCCCTTCATATTTGTCCTTTTGTCCTCCCGGGTTCACTAGGGAGAGCCCTGAATTAGGGTTTGAGTTTCCCGAAGATCTACCCAGCCAAAAATATCGATCCAAAGCTCTAAACTTCGATTTTTGCAAGGAGCTTCCAGCTATGTCTTCAAATTTTAGAAATTCCTATTTTTGTGGAAACCCTAATTTTTAGGGCCAAATCTGAAAATGCTCGGAATTGAATTCTAATTGGACAGACAGATGCGCCTTGATGAGTAGATTCAATCTACTATACTGCTTTTCCAAAATTTGTGGAGAGAAACCCAATAAACAAGAAACTCAAGTTTTCGTCACTGCAAAATGTCTTCCTCTCAGGTTAGCTCTGATACCATGTTAAATTTTGAGCATTAATTCACAATACTCTAGGATCTTTACTGAGAGAATAACATATACAGTATATCAATGCATGGCAATCACAATAAGCATGACAGGCATCACAAGAATCAAAAGCATGAGAGACAAGAGACACAGAGTTTCCATGGGGAAAACCCTAAGGTGAAAAACCCCACAACTTCCTCAGAGATAGAGAGAGCAATAGCTCAACCAAAGTACAACCAAAATACACTGATATAGTCTCCTAGTAGCAGATGATCCTCCTCCTCACTAGTGCGCCACTTTTTGAGTGAGAGTGAGATACTTTTCTGAGTGATCTAAATAGAGATCACCTGATCTCTATTTATACTAATCCGTTTGCCCAGTGACCTTATGGGGCCGACTTGTCTAGCTAGGTACATCCATAATATAATATATATTTCAGGGCCGACCCAACACATGGTGGTCTAATAACCCATCAACAAGTACACACACTTGCGACACTTGTCAATCCACATGACGACACTTCCTTATAGAGGAATAACACATCTCTAATAAGGGTACAATAAATATATATGAAATACATAGATGAAATACATTCCGAAGTTACATATACATCAACAAATTGCTTTTAGAAAATACATGGCTTTGTGTCAAAGAGATTGCATCTTGTGCACTTCATCACAAGCATAGCATCTCACAGTTTGACAATATTTTGCAACATGGCCAAAATGATTGCATCTTGTGCACTTCACCCTATTGATCCTTATTCGATTGGTATATTGAAAAGAGTTATAGTTGAAGGAATTACCATGATTTGGGCAATTCTCTATGTCGCAGACCTTATTTCATGTCTTTACATAACCATGACTTGTTTTGTCGTCTGGTGGTTTCCGACCCTTCAGAATCATGTCCAACATTGTTGTGTTGTATTTTAACTAGTTTTGCACTTCATCTTCAGATTCTGTCTTGTCACTTTCTGATTGTGCATAGATAGGACTATTGCTTGCAATACATACTTGTTTCTTTCCCTTTATCTCAGCCAGCTTGTCTTCTAGACAAGATATCTCTTTATTATTTTCTTCAAGTTGATTTGTTATCATCCTGATTTTCTGCACCAATTCTTCCAATGAGGCTCTCAATGTAGGTTTGTCTTTCTCAATTACTTGAACCTTTTCTTGAACACAACTCTGTTGAATCCCATAGCTAGTTATATTTTCACGGATATCTATACCGATGGATTCCTGACATGGTCTGTCTCATTATTCATACTTTGACAATTGTTTCTGCAAGACTTTATTCTTCTTCTTTGACTTCTTTAAGTCATCCAAGGAACTAATCGATTCACCTTCCCAATCAATTTCTGCATTGTCTTCATCATCGGATTGACTGTCATTCTTGACTTCTACAACAGGTTTTGGAGGTGTGGCTGGCTTTGGAGGTGTTTTGAAAGGTCCACTGAAGAAATACTTATCTAGTGATTCTGGCTTGTTTTGTGCAACTAGAGTGTTATTCGAAATGGTCCTCTTCCTTTAATCGTTGATCTCTTCTACTACATGGTCCATGAAGAGTACTTCTTTACGTTCTTCATTGCAGTCACTTCCTTCAGATGCATTGCTTCCTTCTTCAATGTACAGACTCTTCCTCTATTTTGGAATCTTCCTTCTATTCTCAGGCCTTTGTTGTGAACTCATAGTCTTTCGATAATATGAACTAGATTCCTAATCATTGTCACTATCTCCATTTTCCTCGAAAGGAAAATTTGAGGCATAATGACCTACTCCTCCACATCTAAAGCATTTCAAGGGTAACTTGTTCTCATAGTTACCTCGTCCTCTTTTCAACTTCTTGACAAAGTTTGATTCTTCATCATTTGAATCATCACAGCAATATTTTTCATGATCATGCTTATCCTTCATGTGGCTTTAAAAGCAACTTCCTTTCTGATGAGAGTATCTTTCTCAGTTCTCATCTCGTATGCAATGAGAATTCCTTGAAGGTCATCCTTCGTCGGGACTTCAAGATTAGCTCGATATTCTAACACAGATACCTTTTCATCGAATATTTGAGGCAAATTTCTCAATATCTTTTGTACCACTCATTCTTCATCCAAAGTGACCCCGAGACTCTTGATAGCATTAACTATTTCATCCACTCTTAAGAAGTACAATATAATGTTCTCTTCATCTTTCTTTCTCAAAGACTCAAATTGTCCAGAGTAGTTTTGCAATTTTTCTTTATTTACCTTATCGTCTCCTTCATGTATATCTCTGAGTTTGTCCCAAACCTCCTTGGCTGATGCGCAGTACATAACTTTGATGAATTCATCACCTGTCAAGCCACACAACAAATCATTTCTAGCTCTAGCATTGCTTTCATAGATTCTCCTTTGTGTTGGATTAACTGGTACAACTATTGGGACATCATAACCATCGACGATATCTTGCCAAACATTTGCTCCCAACGATTGCAAATAAAATTCCATATGTACCTTCCAGAAAATTTAATTTGTGCCATCAAATCTCTGTGCTCTATTGGTGGAAAGGCCTTCCCTCTTATCCATTTATGTGGAATGATCTATCTTCCAAATGTTAATATGTTACTGAATACACCCAATCTGATACCAATTGTTGGAATCGATTTAATATTGAGAGGGGGGTGAATCAGTATTAGCGAAATTATCAGCAGTTTTTACTTTCTTTAACATATTAGCCTTTGCTTAATATTTATCTTCAATTATGGATCAGTAAATAAACATCCACAAATATATGCACCAAAATAAACAACACATAACAAAAAAGATTTTTACGTGGAAACTCAAATGGGAGAAAACTGCAGAATGCTTCTTTATAATAAGAAAGAATACAATCAAGGAAGGACAGACTTCCTGTGTTTACCAGCACCAACTAGAAGGATGCAGCAACCCCCTGGTTTTATAGGATCCAACATGAAGGAATTTGCTACTCCCTGTGTTTATAGAGCACCAACTGGAAGGAGGCACTGAACCTCTGTCTCCTTGTTGTTTTATTGGCACCAACCTAAAGGAAGCTCTAACTCCCTATCTCCTTTCCCTATTTGATCACCCTAATGTCTAATGTATGATTCTGTCAAAATTTACTTCAAATCCGCACACTTCTCTGATCTTATGATAGTAATTATGTTGTGCGCTACTGTCATATGCAGTTGATACTATATCACTCAGCTGGATACATCACTTGACTTCTCATTCATCTCAAATCACACTTCTGCTGATGACTTACTTCATGTTCTGTGTGCTCGCTAATACTCTATTCTACGTCACTGATTATTTCATCGTTATGCTACTTGCATGACTGCAATGACCAATTGGTATTGTGCTTTCAATTGATAGTTTTCTATTCTGAAATAAAGAACTAGTAACAGATGGAATTGCACACTTACTGTTGTGTCCTTTCTGTTGAAATGCTACAATCTCTTAGACAATTGGCGATGTCTTATGCATCAAATGATTCATCTGTTATGCTTAATGCACTTGTCTGTGGTTGCATATCATATGGAGTTCTAAACTTTCCACACTTTCAATTTTTCTCATATGCATCAGCTAGATATCTGTGCATTGTCTGATAAAATTTGGTTCTGTCTCTGCACTTATTTATTTACAATATATGTGACTGGTGGCGTGATGACTGATTTCCTTTGAAACATCAAGCACTTGTGCATACTTCAGTATTTATTCCTCTTGGTACTTGCGCATTTATCATAGTTCTACAACATCTTTTTGCACACCAGTAAAAATTCATTCAGCTACATGTGCACATTCGACTCCTCGCAAGATCATGTTGTTCTATCCTCGAGCCCTTTGATTCCCCATAAATAAAACTTAAACTTTTACTTGAAGCTCTTATGCTCTCACCATCAAGTTTACTTTAAATATCCAACTTGCATCTCTATTTATACAGGTCCTGCACAAATTTTATGTCCACAAGTTGGTCGTAGCATCCATTCTTCCATACTTCATGGATTGTGCATATGTCATGTGTCCTCATATGCATTGTTGATGTGTCATATTTGGTGTGTCAAGTGCCTTAATGGTCCACAACTTAGTAGGACTATACACCTTGGTGGTTTACGTCTATGCCCTTGATGTACCATTTCCTTGAGGTATATGTGCACTCTTACTTTACAACTTAATGAGTCTTCTATCCTTGTTGTACCGTCCCTTGTGGGTATTGTGCCCTTGCAGTATTAATTCTTTGCATATTCTACACATGCTCCAACTTCTAGTTGGTGGGATTATGACCTATTGATGCAGCATCTATCGATAGGGGTTCACTTCGCACTATCATCAACAAACTACCAACCCAAACTCCCTTACAAACCAGCCTGGAAAGGTGTAACCCTTTCCAGCAACACTTCTGGAGCAAGTGCAGTCTCACCCGAGATGGATAAGGGGGCTGTAGGAACCAAGTTTCCACAGTGGAGTTGAGGATATGCTTCCAACACACATTACCCTTGTAGAAACCAGAGATTATAACTTCCGTGGCATATTATCAATTCACCATTCTCATATTAAGTCATTCACAGATTTCAATAGATAACAAATATTCGAACAACATATTCAATCTACTTATTCACATCAACAGTAATCCTTAAACCCATAGCATATTCGCATCAAATATAATCTACAACATAATAAACTTGTAGCAAGCATTCACATTCATCATTGCATAAAGATAGAGACAGATATTGCACCATAATCGAACATATTCATGCATTCATTAAACCCTGCAGAATGAACCTCGCAAAAACATCCAATACACCATGTCGCAAATACAAAATAGATCAAAAGATGGAATGAATCCTCTAAAACTGGATGCCCTTAGGATTACAATCCTACTCTATTTATATGCTTCTATTCGGTTACAAAACGGTCCACATGACCAATTCTAACTAATTTAAATATTCTTATGCTTTTGCAAACTCCGCGAATGGTCCTTCTTTTGCGGATTGACCTTTTCGCACCTATCGGCTTCCGCACTTCCTGCAGAATTATCTCGTGCCAACATGCCCCCAACACAAATTTGTGGCTCATCCTCGAGTCACCTCAGCTGGACATTGTTGGTTTGTACTCGTCCTTCGCTGTGCTTTGCTTCTAAAACTATTCTTTTCGTCTGGAGCTTGTTGTTGTGTGCTTCTCAACTTCACCCATCAATCTCTGGTTCGCTGTCATGTACTTCTTGAACTCATCCTCTAGTCTTTAGAAACCTTGATCATCTACCTCTTCAGCATATGCTAGCTCACTCCACGCTCATTCCAGACTGGAAAGAAATTCATCGACGTCGCCAAGGTGGGAAATAGGCCGACTGCTCCGACACATCTATTTCACACCCTATATTGCCTCCTACCGGGGCCAGGGAGCCGCCTCCCCTGACATTATGGGTGTCACAGAGACCGCGAATATTCTAACTACCACCACACACTTAGACATCTCGGTTGATACCTCGTCTCTGTTCCTCCCGAGTGTCAGTGATGCTGCCTTCTGTGGTTGTTCATGCACACTCGTCGTTCTAGCACTCAACGCCCCTGGGGTGCTGCCACATGAAATGAAATTGATCATTTCCACAGCTTCCTTGGAATTCCTAACTTAACTCTCTTCTGGACCAATTTGTAGCATGGGTTCCTCTCGACTGATAGATACTTCCTTGCTCAACTAGCCTCCTGCTTTTATGCTTGTTCGTTGTGTCCTTGATGCCTAACTCTGAAATCATTGACAAATCCTTGCACATAATCTTATGATCCCATCATCATATCTTTTTGTCGTCTTCTGGTGAGGATGATCTATAGTGCTCATGGTCGGACTTGACTCCTCACGTTCCAATAGTGGGACGCATCAACTGCAGTTCGGATAGCCATGCTTCCATTTCCACGTGCCAACCATACGAAGCATCTAGCATGCTTCCAATATTTGTTATTATGACCATTTTTTTTATGCACCTCTGGTGCTCAGCCACTCTTTGTTGGATCATGGAGATAGGGCTTCAGCCTATTCCCATTGACTAATTTAGGTAACAATACTCCATCCAAAATTTGTAATTGCATTGCACCTTCGTTAGTGACAAAAGTTATGATGTATGGTCCTAACCATTGCATTTGCAACTTACCTGGGTGTTTCAAAAACTTACTATCATACAACAGAACTGTATCCCCATTCTGAAAGTGCTTCGATTTGACATGGCGATCGTGCCACACCTTCTGTCGATATTTTTCCACTTTTTGATGGAACCCTGCAATGAATCGTTCTTCGTCGAGATGTATCAGTTGTGCCAACCGTTCCTCCATTGTGCCATCGTCGCTCATCCCTGTCATTGCTATGATGGGAAAGCTTGGTACAATGTACTCCATTTGCCTAAGTGCTTCCTGGCCATAAACGAGCTTAAATGGAGTCTGGCCAGTCAGTCGTTTGCATGTAGTGAGATACGCCCAAAGGACTGCTAGAATTTTTAAGTCCCAGTCGTCGTGGTTCGTGTTGCACACCTTGGCAAGTGCATGCTCCAATACCTTGTTAAATGCCTCAACTATCCCGTCTTCCTGAGGGTGGTAAGGATTAGTCTTCTTGTGCTGGATCTAAAATTCTTTCGTCATTGCTGCAACCGTCTGGTTAACAAAGTGCGTCCCTTGGTCACTCAACAACACTTTTTGGCACCCAAACCTGGTGACCACATTGTCGAATAGGAACCATGTTGCAGTCAGCAAAACAATCTCTTACTGGTGCAGCTTCCACCCAACGCGTCAAGTAGTCTATCGTAGTGATGATGTAGCACCACCCTGTTCTCTTCCCAGGTGGGTTGATGGGTCCCACAAAATAAACTTCCCATTTGTCGAAGGCCTGCGGCGTCACTTGTGGTACCAGTGGCATTTTGTCCCATCGTGAGGGCTTCCTAGTTTGTTGACATACATTGCAGCTCTTGGCATAGTCCACAGCATCTCCCTGCAAGGTTGGCCACCACAGACTTGCTCGAAGGATCTTCCTAGCAGTTGCTCACCTGACAATCCCATCATGAGCTTCTGACAAAATCCTCTCCTGTTCATGCAGAAGGACATATTGTCACAGAATATCATCTGCACCGATTTTGTACAATTCCCCTGCAATTAACTGGAAGTATGCAGCTCGGACAGCTAGTTGCTTCTTTTGATTGGTAGTGAACTCAGCTGGCGCCTTCCATGTTGCTAAAAATTGAATGATTTTCTCATAGTGGTTATCGACCATGCCAACCTTGAATAACTGAGGATCCGGTAATCCTTCATCGATGCTCCTTGGTTCTTCCCCTTACTCTATCTATGAAAGGTGATCAGGTCCCGTGTTCAATCATCCTGGATTTACGATGATCTCAAAATCAAACTCCTGAAATAGTAACAACGAGCGACAAATATTCCCCCCCAACACAGGCTTGTTCACCAAGTATTTCAGCGTGAAATGATCTGTGAACATCTTGAAGTGCCCCCCTAAAAGGTAATGCCAGAATTTCTGCAAAGCATAGACCATCGCCAATCCTTCTCGCTCAGTGGTCGTATAGTTCTTCTCCACAGTAGACATCTTTCTACTTGCAAAGCCTATCGGGTGGTCGATTTCGCTTGTTCCTGGTTGGGCCAAGATGACATCTAGTGCGACTGATGATGCATTGACATGCATGTGAAATTACTTTGTCCAATTCGGAAATGCGAGGATGGGTACTGCGACCATCTTTGTTTTCAATATGTCCAGGCTTTTCTGACATTCCTCGCTCCACTCAAACTTAGCATCCTTCTTTAATAACTTCTCCATGGGTGCCGTAATGGCTGCATATCCTCTAATGAATTTCCTGTAGTAGCATGTATGTCCCAACGTCGCTCGCAGTTGCTTGACTGTTGTTGGTGGTGGGAGGTTGACGATGATGGCAATCTTTGCTGGATCTACCAACATTCCTTCTCTGCAGACAATGTGTCCTAACAAGATTCCAAATGGAGCACAAAAGATGCACTTCTTGAGGTTCAAGGAAATTTGGTGTTGTCGACATCGCTCCAGCATTAGTCTTAAGTTTGCAACATGATCCTTGACTAATTAGTATACTGTCCAGCTGTCCATATAGACGGCAAGAAACTTATGAATATAGTATTTGAACGCCGCAACAACTAGTCTGGAAAATATTGTTGGAGCATTCTTCAATCCAAACGGCTTCACCGTGTACTGAAAACATCCCCACTCCATGATGAATGTAGTCTTGTGTCGATCTTCTTTTGCAATCTTGATCTGGTGGCAACTAGAAATCTGTCTATAAATGAATATATCTCCTGAACTCCTATTCCTTTAAGCACCTCATCTATGAATGGGGTTGGGAACGGATCATGTAGGCAAGCATCATTAAGCTTCCTCAAGTCGATGCATATTCATACTTCACCATTTTTCTTGTCTTAGACGACCATTGGGCTGATCCATTCTTATTCTTCCACCGGTTCTATAATGTTGGCCTCTAGCATTCTTTCAATTTCATCTTGCACACATTCCTTGTATCTCAGATTCAATCAATATGGTCGCTGCTTGACTGGATTCACATCGGCTATCAGGGGGATCTTCATTTCCCCTAAGTCTCCGGAGATTCCCTTCATCTCTGATAATTTCATTGGAAACAAGTCCTGAATCTCATGCAGCAAGTCAGTCATCTTCGCAATGGCTGACTTGTCCCAATAGTTGCCAATGCTTGTGAACTTTGGGTTCTCCTCCGATCCAATGTTCACCTTCTTGATCTTCAATGATTGCCAAAAATTTTCCAACGGTATTTCTAGTGCCTCAACACTGCGACTACCTTCTGATTCTGGCACATATATAGCCCTGGGATCATCCTCATCGTCGGGTTCTCCGGTGACGTTGTAACACTCCATCAACATCTCTGGTGTCGTAGTCCATTGTAGTGCCATCGGTTGTCCTATCAGTACTTCCTCAAATATATTTCTGCAGATTATGTGTAGTGTAGTGTGGATGAAGGGGTTTTCGTTTGAGAAAGAAAAAGATTGGTTGAAGCCAATGGTAAGCTATTCCCAAGAAGTCATCCCATGTTGCAGTTCTGCTGTGTACCAGCTCCAGGGTACTTTATCCAACATGTGTATGAATGCATGTACCCACTCTTGCTTTGCTTTCGATCCCCATTGGTGTTGACAAGCATTCAAATGCTCCTTTGGGTTGCCTCATCAGTCATATCTCGTTTGGTCATACCCCGCAGCTTCACTGAACCAAACCTCCATGAGGTGTCGACATAATGGCCAAGTTGTGATGTTTGATTTGTGCGCCACCCACCACCACGCAGGAGTAGCCTTCAAGGATTCCTGCAGGGCTAGTAGATGCTGCGGTTTTGCCACTTTTTCCTCAAACTCCGTGACAAACTTACTCAAGTTGGGAAATCCCTCATATGTAGGAGACACATATTCCTCTGTGGCTACCCTTCGCAGTGACTGTGTTACCCGTGCACATCTTCTAAAGGATACTTCATGTAAATGGTTCTGCCAATTTTCGAGGGCCTCATCTGAATCTGATGATGCTGAGTTGGCGTTGCGCCATCCTAATTCTCCATCCGCAGTGGGATTAACACAATCCTCAGTTATGTTATACAAACTGTCCCCCCCTTCCGCAAACTTGTCTCTTGCTGGTTCCGCATAGCACAAACCTTCCGCGGGATCCAGTGGTGCGATGACTCTCATCTCATGATTCTCAAATGACATCATCCTCTTCTTAAAATTGATAATCACTTGGTTTTCCATGTCCCAGTCTATCCCCAGTAGTACCATATAGGGGTTGGTGTTATCCATGATTTCAATGACGTCAAAATCAGCATATGTCCTGAGCCCCTCAATTTTGACTGGGAGTTGTCATACCCGACCAAGCGGAGTGACCTTACTTTGATTTTCCAGTTGTAGGTGTATTGGTGACCAGGTCATCTGCAGCTTTCCCATTATCTCCCATGTTTATTTGGTCAGAATATTCACATCCAAACCCAAATCCAGAATGATGGAGTCGACATCAAATGCTCCAATTTGTGGCAACATCCGCATCTCCCTTCCTGTCTTCTTCTTATGTATGTGATTAACCTTTTGTTCCTGACATGCACCTTCCCGTCGATGTAGTAGACCAACTATTTATTCCAGTGCATCTGGGTTCTTCGCCAACTCCAGGCAACTTTCCAAGAAGGCCTTTAGAGTGTTTTCCTTCCTCCGTGATTTCGTTGAGTCGAACGTCGGTGGCATGTTGTAGATTTCTTCCTGAAGAGGTAGCTTCCTCTTATTCCTCATTTCCGTCTATGCCTCCAAGAAGATGTCCCTTTCGACTTCTGCATCAAAGGTGACTTTCTTCCGTTGTGTTTGAGTTGGTCAAACATTGGCTTCTGACCTGTTGCCTCCTGTCACCACTCCTCCTCGTGTCACTGTTCCAACCATCGCATGGTTACTTATAGCCTCCGTCGATATCATCTACACAACCGATGGTGCGTTCTGATTATTTTGGTTTAAATTTGTGTCTGGGGTGGATTCTTGATCTTCCATTTCGCAATGAGCTGAGGGCATTCCTCTAGGTTGTGATCTACATCACAACAATAACTACACTCTAGAACTGGGTTTGGACAATCCCTCTGGTAGTGCCCATGTTGTCCATAATTGTAATAGATGATCAGCCCTCTTCCCCATCCAACAACTCCTCCACATCCCATACTGGTGCCTCGGCCTCCATGGAATCCTACCCTAAAACCTCTATGTGGTGGCCCATATGGTTGATACTGCAGCTTCCCATACTACGGCTGCTGATACTGCGGCTGCCCATACGGCGGTGATAGATATTGCGGGTGCCCGTACTGCGGCTGCTTGTATTTTCCTTGATTGTATTATTTTCGTTGGTTGAACTGCGGCTGTGGTTGGCTGTACTGTGGTTGCTGCTACACTGTCAGTTGCTCTTCTCCCTTCATAAAATATGTGTCATCTGTTTGATCTTGCAGCAGGTCATAGGCCTTGCAGTCCTTCATCATGGAAAACCGATCAAAAGAATTTGTAGTATAAGTTTGTTGGCTTCGACACCATCTTTTACAGATATACACATTCCTCCGGTCAATGCCCTCTGGTCTGACAGATAGGACACCATGTCATGCCTCCTTAACTAAGGGGGGTTGGTGCCCCCGGCTGCAAATAATCACGGAACTCCGGGCAATTATCCTTATGGTTTTCCTCAGCTTTGCACCTGGTGCACCATATGTCTCTGCAGGTTTCCTTTCCCTTCTTGATATCCTCCAATTGAAGTGTTAGAGTGGCCAATTACACCTGGATTCTATTCATTCCTATCCTTGCTTCACCGATTGGTGAAGCCTCCAGCTTCATCGCAATCTCTAATGCTTTCACCTGTGTCATTACTTTTCGTTGCATCAGTGGTCCACGGATATGCAGTACCAGTCTTGCGATGAACCACTCTTTGTGTTGCAGCTCATTTATCGAAAATATCACTTTGGCTATCAACGTCTTGAACCATTGATGGAATTCCCACACCGGCTCATTCGGGAATTGCTTAATCTCCTTGAGCTCAGTAACATACTATGACTCTGATTTTCGCTTTTTAAATTAATCAATCATCGTTCTTCTGACTTGCGCCAATGTCTTGGCTGGTTTTCTCGTTGGAACCTTTGTAAACTTCATGAACCAGTCTAACTCCCAGCCCCTAAGGGTCGTCGCTATCTGTCCCATCTTTATGGCTTCATCCTGGACCTATTTCAGAGTCCATATTGCTTCACATATGAACCAATATTGTTCGAGATCCTCAGTCCCATTCCCCTGAAAGGTAGGAATCTTCGCCTCGTCTTCCATCCTGACGTTTCTACTGCTATTGTTTCTTGAAGTGCTACTCTTACCGTTGCATGTAGGGAAACTCTGCGAGTAGTTTGTATTTCTTCCCATAAAATTTTGAGTAGTGCGCGGGGTTGAAGATATGTTGTAACTTACGATCTGTCCTTCTTCTGCTTCTGGGGTAGCCTAGTCAACGTCTCCTTCACAATAAGGTCGCTTCCTCCCTTGTGGTCCTGTTTCGTAGTCCTCTATTCCAGTCCTCTTAGGAGACTCTCTCTCAGTCCTCCTCTTCTTCTCAATATGCCAGAATATCGCTCCACTCCTTAAGGTACCACACTCTTCGTAAGCCTCCCTTAGATACTCATCGTCGCTTATGTCCATCTACCCCACATATTTCTGTCCGATCCACATTCACGCAATACCCTCAACCTCTGCACACTCATTTCTCTACTTGTCAGAAGACATCCTCAATATTCCCTTTTTGCAGACAAGCATCTTAATCCACAGTTTTAACTATGACAAGAACCTTTCTCTTGGTCCCTTGAAGAAGTTCTTCTCGACGTCACTATACGACTTGATAGTGTCTATTGCAAAATCAGTCATGTATCCCTCGAGGATACTATCCACCCAAAAATCAACAGCCCAAGATACCTTGTTATCGACTTGCTTTAGCTGTCGGATCAACTCTGGGGTCCAACAATTAGGTTCAGTCTTTTGGAAATGATTCCTTCGGAACATCAACTGCACTAGCCACTCATGCAACAACACTGGGAATTCACAGAAGAATATCTCATGGATATCTAAATAAATGTATTTCTGCAGCCAACTGGTTACTGTTTGTTTAGGGTCTCGCTTCTCACTTCCTGGGAATTCCTCCACCTTCTTATCAAACCACTCTTGGATCTCTGGTTTCGTTGGATGCCACAGCATATCCTATTCTTTTCTTCCTTAGGGTCCCAACAACGGAACCATTTTTTGATGCAATGTCTATCGACAGAATTTCACTTCACACTATTGTCAACAAACTACCAACCCAAACTCCCTTACACACCAACCTGGAAAGGTGTAACCCTTTCCAACAACACTTGCGGAGCAAATGCAGTCTCACCTGAGATGGATAAGGGGGTCGTAGGAACCAAGTTTTTGTAGTGGAGTTGAGGATATGCTTCCAACACACATTACCCTTGTAGAAACCAGATGTTATAACTTCTGCGGCATATTATCAATTCACCATTCGCATTTTAATTCATTCACAGATTTCAACAAATAACAAATATTCGAAAAACATATTCAATCTACTTATTCACATCAATAGTAATCCTTAAAACCATAGCATATTCGCATCAAATATACTCTACAGCATACTAAACTTGTAGCAAACATTCACATTCATCATCTCATAAAGATAGAGAGAGATATTGCACCATAATCGAACATCTTCATGCATTCATTAAACCCTGCGGAATGAACCTCGCAGAAACAGTCAATACACCATGTCGTAGATACAAAACATATCAAAAGATGGAATGAATCCTCTAAAACTAGATTCCCTTAGGCTTACAATCCTACTCTATTTATATGCTTCTATTCGGTTACAAAATGGTCCACATGACCAATTCTAACTAATTTAACTATTCTTGTGCTTTTGCGAACTCCGTGAATGGTCCTTCTTTCGCAGATTGACCCTTTCGCACTTGTCGGCTTCCGCACTTCTTGCGGACTTATCCCATGCCAACATGACCCTTGTGAATTC
Source organism: Larix kaempferi (assembly GCA_027924585.1). NCBI lineage: Eukaryota > Viridiplantae > Streptophyta > Pinopsida > Pinales > Pinaceae > Larix > Larix kaempferi. The sequence continues at coordinate 8,068,074 of BSBM01001001.1, forward strand.
ATCACTTGTGGATAATGCGCACTTGATGTATTGACACTTTTTGGGTTTTGTGCATATTCCATCTTCTACTTGGTGGGACTTTGACCTTTTCCTTGTAATCACTTGTGGGACTTGTGCACCTACTGTATAGTCGACTCTGGAATTCGCTCATAGACTTGCTTCAACTGCTATACCTTTCTAGGATATTTTGTGTGTTCCGCTAACAGAAAGCATATTCTGATTGGCTAGACTTGCACGCTTTCAGGACTGTCCAACCATTTGTTGGTTCTTACTACTTGCGCACTTCTGACCATTAACCAAGCAACGCTTAGACTTGTTTGCGCACTTGTACCATTTGTTCAACCAATTCCTTGGATGCTTGTGCACATGTAGCACTATCCAACCAACTCCTTGGTCGCTTGTGTACCTGTACCACTATCCAACCAACTCCTTCTATTTCTACCATGAGAGAGTATGACTTGGTGGACTTGATATCTGCACAAGGAACACATGCTGTAGGATGCAGTACTTGAGTTATTTCTTGAACTAGATCTGCATGATGTATCTTCTTATTTACTTCTTCAAACTCATCATGCTTGATGTATCCTTGGATACACATCTTCAGACTGGATGCACTTTTGGATATACTTCTTCAACCTAGCATCCATATCTGCCACCTTCACCATCTTTCACATGCACTTATGGCATACATGTTCTTCTTCATCTTGCACATATACATCTTCAAAGTGGCTTCCAAAGTTCCATATACTTCTTCATACTTATGTAGGAATTTTGTATCCACTTTGACATCAGTTGATATCAATGACTCAGATTGAAACAATTGACATATTCTTTGCCATTAGTTGACATCAATGACCACCAAATTTTAACAAACATAACCCTTTAAATTTCCTTGATATTATTTATTAGATTGAGAAAAATAAAAGGGAACAATTTGAAAGTTTAACTCCATGTGAGTTGTAGTGTCAAATAAGGGTTCATTGTATGTTGAGTTTGTTTGTGAATGTTAGGAAGAATGAAGGATTTGGCCTCTGCCATAGGCTCCATAGGTTTCTTAATTCCTTTTGACAATCCTCTACCATTCTTTTATCTATATATAAACTAGAGTGACTTGAAGAGTAGCATCAATACAATGACAAATGGAAACCCCTTATGATTAACCTTGACCTAGAGTTGATAGATGAGAGCACCCCTTAAATAAAATATCTCCTCTTAATGTGGGAATGATAACAATAGCTCTTTGAAATCCTTGTACAATTCTTTATATATTAATAGAATGATGACATTTTGTTGGTTGAGATGTGGTCCAATGGTTAATTGGTGGGAGTTTTTCATCACTGCCTAGGTTCGATTCACAAAAGAAGGGTGTCTTTTATATTTAAAATTTAGAATATTTTGGTTTAGTAAGGATATGTTACGAATATGGGGAATTTAGGAGTAATTAATTCCTGACTCCCACCAAAAAAGAAAAAAAGGATGTAGAAAAATAATAATGAAAACATTTATTTAAAAACTTAAAATACCAAAAATAAGTGCTCATGTTAGAAACCCAAGATATATAGGTTTGGTCATTTTAGATAGAACAAGAAAAAATGATATCAATTTGGGAGCTCATCATTTACCCTTGCTAAAATCATTTCATGTCCCTATGCAATTCTCCTTCTTGCTCGTGAACTCCCAAATGCAATGTTGTCCAATTGTAAGTAGGATGACCAAATTCAGTAGCTACATAAAAACCAATGGGATTTTCTATCTGCCACCACTATGATGTCTCTTCAATGTCATTCCATTGAAATGTGGCACTGTATTTCTAAGTAGAGCATCAAATAGGAGGAAATGATAATGATAATGGAAACGATTATGATGACAATGAATACAATTATGATGTCACTAACAAAGATGATAAGGATGACGACGATGTGACTATATGACAAAGATGATGGAAATTAGGATGATGACATTGATAATGGAAATGATGATGACTATGACATAATGATGAAAATGAAAATGACACAAATGATGATGAGGATGATGATACCAATGATAATTATGACAATTACAACGATGATGCCGGAAAAATCAATGAGGATGACAATGATGTGATTGCATGATGATTATGAGGATGATGATGATGACAATGATGATTATGACGTAATTATTCTTAAGTTGACTAAGTTGTTGGGGTGCTTTTTTTCATAAGAGATGCATGGATTTACACAGTTCGGTGCTTCACATTGATTCCCAAATATTCAATAATTTCATTAATTGTTTGTTTTAATATTATTTCTTCTATTTATTGGTTTGTAATCCATTTATATTACTTTGAAACTTGTTGAGTTCCTTCATTTTTTTACCTTGGCCATTTGTTAATTTTTGGGGCAATCTTGGGCCTAAATCCCATGGGAAAGACATGGTCTAACTTAAAGTTCATAGTTTATGGTTTAGGCCTATTCTCCATTATGGTACTCTAATACTATGATTTTTTAGAGGGAAATATATAGTTTCATTTTCAACTATATCCTTGCATAGAGGGTGCAATTTTTTTATCTTATTATTTGTGATGTTTTTATAAACTTACTTAGTACTTCCAATCTTTTTTAAAATATGAAAATGTTAAAATTTCAAAGAGAAAGAGTATAATTAGATTCAAAACAAAGATTTCATTAGATATGCCTTCAATAGGTAAAAATGCCATATGCATATGAATATTAGTTTACTTGAAAAAGTAAAGCCTTGCAACTTATATTTTCTCCATGTCCTATGAGTGTAAGCAGATTGTTTTTTTATAAGTAAGCAAAAAATTATATTAACAAAACAGAAGATACATATCCGTGATTACAATTGTTTCCTAGGGCCATGCAAGGAGCCTGACTAATTCCAAACTCAAAAATTTCCTCTTTAGACTTATAAGAAAACATCAACCCCTAAGGGAAACCCTTTCTTACATAGCGCTTGACTGACTAGCTTACATCTAATAGACTTTCTGAAATTCAAACTATATTGTCGAAACCATACAATATGCGAGAAAAAAACCATCATATGGAACAAAAAACCAAAGGAGATCCAAAATAAGACATCAACCCCTAAGGGTGACCCTAGCATACATAGTGCTTATTGACCAGCTTACATATACTAGACTTTCTGAAATTCAAACTATATTGTCGAAACCATACAATATGCGTGAACATAAGTTCCATCATATGAAACAAAAAACCAGAGGAGAGCCAAAATTAGAAACCACTTGACCTACCAGGAAACTCTCATGCTTTTCCCGGCTAGAACGGAGCATCATCACCACAGACCCTCGCAAGTTCTTCCAAGAAGCATATGACCAATTTCTCTGCAATCACATCGATATTCAAATGCATCACCCTTGATTCAAAGTGGTATTACTTCTAGTTTTGGACCGGGAATTCATCCCCAACTTCCTTCAACTGTCGCTTCAATAAAACGTACCCCAGCATGTTCTTCATTACCCAATACAGGTCCATTGTGTTGTCATAAAGGTCGATCCTGGCCATAGTATTTCCAGGGTTGATTACCCAATCTTCAATTTCCCGAGACTCATGCTTCAGCTTCTCGTCATCCAACTACGCCCACAACCCAGCTTCCATGGAATCCATCTCCCATTGAACATCAAACGGGAAACTCAATTTAAAGAAGTGGGCCTCTTGTGTTACACAAGATTGCACCCTGGTAACCCTCAACCCTCCACTGCAAATCCCCCCTATTCTCCTCCCTTCTCCTTGACCCTCCGCTCTCCATGGTGCCTTCGAAAATGTGCATGATCACCTAAGAGAATGACCACCTCCAAGGCTTCAGATAGCTCTCGCTTTCATGCACCCACCCATAAATAAGGCAATGAAAAAGGGGTTGGACACCTTTCTGGCCTTAAATATTATCTTATCATAAACGACGATGATGAGAGAGGCTCCCTTGATGATGTCAATTCAAGGTACATCAAATCCATCGGTATCAGTCCCAATTACTACCATAATTCCTTAATCCTTAAGAGATTGGATTCGCACACAAGCAATTAGTTCTCATACCTTTTGAAGATAATGGAGTTCATTATCCTCTCGTCCCCCATTTATAAATTCACCATTACCGAAATCATACCTTGTTCGGAAGTGATCATGTGAGACGTGGCCATAATCTCGCACCATGTTTACACCATAGATTCTAATTACTCACTGGCACTAGATGGGCCACATCTAGAGCCCCTAAGACCTCATATTAGGTGCATAAATTCCCATCTATCAACTCATCGATTTTTCCTTCCATATACACGACCCGATCTTGGGTCCCACTGTTAGCCAACAAATATGCCATGTTATTCCCTTTCCTCAAGGCGTGGCTAAAGGAGCAAGCTCGCATGCCCCCCAAATAGATTACTAATCTCTCAAGCTAGTTCTTTAACCTCTATTGCGTAGAGACTTGGGAGCTCTATTTACCATTATGAATCTCGGTGGCCATACCAATAATAACTTTTGATTCCCCTTCTACAATAAGGGGAAACTAGTTCCAATGCTAAGCCATAATATTTCTGTGAATAATACCATCAAGCTCAACATCATTGTTGGTTTCCCACCCAATGAATCCCTTCAATATGTTGAGGATATCACTCTTGTGATTTACAAACAACCCACTGAAACAAGCCCGATGATGGTTCCCCTGAGACGCACCATCAACATTTAATTTGAAGAAACCTTTAGGAGGATTACACCAGTGGTTAGGGATAGCCTCCCTCCTAGGAGGGTGTCGGGATATGCCAAAAACTACAAGGGGACCAATAATTCCCTAGGCAAAGAGAATCAAGGATTATGTCCCTCCATGCCTTCAATCCTTATCACTCAATGGATATAACCAGATAGTTTCCAACATTATGATTTTTATGATAACCCAAATTCCATTCTCATAGTTGGATTTCCCCTGGAAAGGGATCCACGGGCCATTCTGCAATCGATAATTTGGGACGCTCTCGAATCTTCCTATTTATTTGGAAGAAGATCACCCCTCTATCCCAGAGGATGGAAGAAAATGGGAAAGAATCCAGTATGTGGTCAAGGTTTTCTTTTACTCTTTCACACAGGAAACAATGAAAAGGTCCCCTCATTCCTCTTTTTAGAATTTTTCTTTTGTTGAGAATCCATAGAAATGTTCCAATTTTAGGCCATAATTGAGATTTCCAAATCTTTTTCCATACTTCTTATCTGGGTTTATTATGATTTCGCACCTAGATGTCATAGGCTTCCTTAATTGTGAAAACACCTTTAAATAGGAAGCCACATCATAATTTATCTGGTCCCTGGTTCACTATAATGTGATGTTCCTGCAACACTTCCCACAATTGAGTGATGTATTCCCCTTGTACCCCAAGCTACCACCATTCTTGAGGTCGTCATTACCTCAATTCAAGGTTGCAAAATCCTCTTGCCAGAAATACTTGACCCTCCTTTTGTGTTGGGTTTCAAACAATCATTGAATTATGGAAAAATTAGAGAGGTCTTGCAAATTCGGAAGTTGTTTGCATGAATCACTCCAAAAATTGGTCGAATCTCCATCCCTGGCTTCCCAAAAACTATTATCTTGGACTAGAGACCTTCCCTGGATCGTCTATTTCCATATATGAGACCCATGTTGGTTTTCCAAGTAGTGAATGAGATCTTTATTGTCCCAATATAATGTGTACTTATGTAACCAGAGCCTTTTCCATGGCTCTGATTCATGGCTCATCCATATCTACCACACTTTGGCCCCACAAACTTCATTGCTTCTCTATGAGTCCCTGAGGCCAAGTCCCCCTGGAGCTTTGGGGCACAAATTTCTTCCCACTTAACTAAGGCCCATTTGGGCTTCTCACAATCCCCACTCCAAAGTAAATTTTATTGGAGGTTTCTTATTTCTTTCATAACATCCTTGGGAGCCACCATAGGTGACAAAATGTAAATAGGAATTGCTTGCAGAGAAACCTTTATCAACACAAGCCTACTCACCATATTGAGGGGGTGAAGGGTCCAGTTTTCCAACTTCTTCTTTATTCTATCTAACACTTCCACCCATGAAAAATTGCAGACAATTGAGTCAAACAGAGGTGCCCCAAGGTATTTGGATGCAAGGGAGATCTCATGAAACCTCAGCATACGAAAAAAAATTTGTATAGTAATTCTGTGAGTGTTGAAGAGAAAAAATTGAGATTTTATCTCATTAACTTATAGACCAAACGCACCAGCAAAGCGTTTCAAGCATATTTTAACATCCTGGTCCTCTTGCACCGAAGGGTGACCCATTAGCATCGTATCATCCACAAACTACTAATGAGTCTGGCAGTCCGCACAAGGATGAATGTTCAAACCCCATAACTCTTGAGTACCCCTCATAGCCTTGATCGTTCTTCCCAACCCTTCAACCATTCAGACAAATAGGAAAGGAGATAAAGAATCTCCTTGTCTAATACCCCAGGACAGTCTAAACATGCCAGAGGGAGAACCATTTAACATGATGAAAAAAAAGGTTGATGAAACCAGGCGCATTACCCATTGAGTCTATTTTGAACTAAATCTTAAATCTTTTAGCACCCCTCTCATGTACAACCGGTTGATCTTATCATAGGTCTTGGCATTATCCAATTTTAGCATCATCCACAGAATCTTGGTTGTTTTTAGGGAGTGTATAACCTCATGAACCAAGATTATCCCATCCAAAATTTTCCTTCCCTCAACAAAAACTGACTAATCAAGAAAAATGAGAGAGGGGAGGATCAGTTTGAGCCTATTTGCGATTACCTTCATTATAATCTTATAAATCACATTGCAAAGAGCTATAGGTCTTAACATACCGGGAGAATCATCCCCATCCGATTTGGGAATGAGGTTCATGAAAGTGGCATTGAAATCATTAAGGATACCCTTCGAATGATGGGAATATTCAACAATTCTCCATACCTCCATTTTTATCAAGTCCCAAAAGAAATGGAAAAAATTGGTAGTAAAGGCATCAGTACTAGTAGCCTTCCCATCTTCCATTTGATGAACTGCTTCCTCAACCTTCGACATGGAAATCATTTGGTTTCATCAACAAATAATTTTGGGAATCATACACTAAGGAGGGTATGTGTTGAGTTATCTCCTCTATGTCTCTCCTTCTATCCATGCGTGGTTCCTCCATTACCTCCTAATAAAAATAGAGAATTTATCCTTCAATCTCTTCCCTGGCTTCCAAATGATTTCCCACCAAATTCTTGAGCATAATGATTTTATTTTTCTGGCAATGTTGCGGCGTGGACCTATGAAATAATTTTGTATTCCTTTCCCCTTCCTTGAGCCAATTCACCCTGGATTTCTATTTCTATGGGATTTCTTCCTATCTCTCCCTCTCCATGAACTTAGTTGTGACAAGGGACTCCTCCTCCTTAAGTTCCTGGGAGTACCCATCCCTCATTCCTTGCATTTGGATCTCACCAATCTATTTTCCAGGTGTTTCTTGTCAACAAAAATGTTTCCAAATTATTCTCTATTCCACTTCTTAATCTTTTCTTTGAAGGCCTTGAGCTTGTGCTAGAATTGATGTATACTATGTTCCCCAGTCTGGGATAATTCCCCCCACCATTGTTGCACTTTTGCTTTGAAGTATGGGTGAATGAGCCGAAAGTTCTCACACCAGGAGGGATTTTTGAATTGGGATCCCAATTCACTCCAAAATGAAATAACCGGCCAACGATCTGATCCTGCAGAGGGGAGGATTGGAGTAGACAATTTGCTTCTTGAATCAATGACAGACTCGGAGACAAGGAACAAGTCCATCTGAGACACAATATGATGACCCCACCTCTTTTATTGTTCCATGCAATAATGCAATTCCCAGTCTTTATGTCAATCAACAACAAATCTTCAATAATGTCATCAAAGGATTTTATTTCCTCATATATATGTCTATGCCCCCCTTTCTTATCCTCGAGGGACATGATCATGTTAAAATATTCCCCAATGATCCAATGCTTACCCCCCACCCACTGACTAATCACTCTAAAATAAGACAGGAATTCTAGTTTCTATTGTGCAATGTGGGGACCATAAACATTCCTAAGCACACCCCTAATAGTTGACCCAATCACCTGAAACTCCATATAAAGAGATATCAAAGAGGAGAGAAAATTCTCTAAATATATCAAGTTGGGGTGCCATAGAATGCTTATCCCTCCTGTCGATCCTGAAACAGCAATCCCTACTGCATCATAGCCTCTCCATACCTTCCTTCAAATTTCACTGAGTTGCTCCTCGAAGCAGTTTGTTTCTTGGAGGAATAAAATAGCTGTATTTTCCTTCTATATCTTTTTCCTTAAAATTTGAATTTTTGGGGGTCTATTCAATCCCATTATGTTCCATGTTATAGTCTTAATCAATAAACATGAATTATAATTCTAGTGCTTCCATAATAGTAGGGTATTGTCCCAATTCTACGAACCTAAGTCTCGCTTCAGCTATCCTTTATCGATTTGTTTTTATTTGGGGATTCTTTCCTAAGTTATTGTGCTTCCTATTGTTGTCTCTAGGGGGACCTAGCTCAACCCCCAGGTAGAGAGATTTGAGAATGGAAACCTTAAGGAGGATCACTTAATGCTAGGGAACATATCCCTTCACCTCATCTTCACACTCTTGTTCAATACCGTCCAAATCTAGCTCTCCTATGTCCATGTCCTCACCCTCTTCTCCACCCAATTCTACCTCTTGCTGAGAGTTGTCCTACATAGCTTCAAGGCCACTTTATTTATTTTCTTTTCCTTTCTGATCATTTCCTAATGACAGGGGAGTGTTCCCATCCTCAGGTACCTTCTGCGTCATATCATCTTCCCGCATCGAACTCAACATTTTGAATGGATTAGAAACCAAGGGTTTTTTATGGATATTGGGGACTCCCTAATTTCGACCTAACTGTTTTTGAGAGGCTGCCTGAGTGAAGCCCTAATCATCCACACCCTGGGTTTACCCAGGGATGGGGGGGACTATTCTGTGGGAAGTCCCAGTATAGTTTTCCATATGCATGGCATCATCTACATAGGAATGGGATATGTTCATAATATATCTATTGCACCTAGTCCTCATCTTCCCACGTGAGATTTATGGCTTCTGGAAACTCCTTTGAAATGTCCATGTATACACAAATTTGAGCATGCGAGGTATAGTGACATGCCTTCGTTTGCTCATATATTTTGATGAAGGATCCCAAATCATTACCAATATCCTCTAAAATATATGGTTCCTAGTATTCCCCAATAGGGAGTACAAGCGAATCCATATAGGGGTTATTCTTATATCCTCCTTATCGGGGATAAATCTTTCCTTTAATGGCTTAATTAAAAGACCTGCAGAGTAGAAAAAATAGGGTCCGGCATCAAAGATTTGCTTCTGGCCGTCCAGGATGATAAAGGTAATAGTGAATAAAACCTTCAATCCCAACTGAAGATAATAGTGTCCTCTCGGATTCCATGTCGAATTGATCCACCAGATTAGGGTTTTTTAGATCGCAGTACCCCCACAAATTTACCAATAAGAGAATGGTCCTTCATATATTGGATGTTTTCCTGAATCTTATCATATTTGATTTGAATTGAAAATATATGGGTATATATGGGAAGGCATTGACCCATGTGTCTCCCCACACTGCCCTGAGTCTATCTTGAACTTCCTTAGTTGGATCCCTCTCCTCTCATTTCATTGATTGGGATCTGAATGCTACCGATATGAACACTGTCACTCTGAACTAGACGGTAAGGGGGTCGTCCCCCCTCTGAGCTCCATGCCATCATCGTCATCAGGCCTCCCACCTATTTGGGTCACCGTGATCAAGAAAAACGAGCACCAAGGCGTGCTGCAGAAAACCCTCATGCGAAAAAACCCCTACCAAAATTGTTCAGGTTGTCCACTTTCCTCTTGGATTTGGTGTTTCTATGCCTTCATTGATGAACTCGCAAGAATATGGTTAAAAAAATCATTAACCCCCAATTTTAAATCTATCAATTCTCTTATTCCCCATGTGGTTGAGATTCATTTGTTTAGTATGTTCATGAAGCCATAACCCTATAAAATAACATATGAGGACATGGGTATCTATTGACTATTTAAGTCAAATTTATGATAAGTATAATATTTTAGTTAATGTGTGATGAACATCTATCTTGGTGGGTTACCCTTGGAAATTCATGGGAAATTCAACACCACTATTTTCTATTCAAGATATCAGGCTGGCATTACCTTAAAAAATAGTCGTTTTAGGTCCTTTGGGAGGGGTCCTTTTCCCCTCTTGATTTGTATTCCATTGGCACCTTTCACTGAGAATCATGATACTAAGCCTTTGTAAGGAAGACATTGATCTCTCCCAAGTATCACAAACCCCTGCATTGAGATAAAGAAGTTAGGGTATGGATTTAATTTATTCACTTCTTTGATAGCAAACCAAAATATGTTCATCTTATTTAAACTCAAATTTTTAGATATATATTTTTACAAAACATTTAAACATCATTTAATTGATTAAATTTTATTTGAAAGCTTATGAATACATTGCCAAACACCATACTATAATATTTGGTTAAAGATATATATCTAAAAATCAATAATTTTAAATTTGAATCTTAATATCTATTTGAATTTATAGTACAACGCTCACTTTTCCAATTAGAAAATTGACTTTAAAATACAAATTACCACATTGATAAAATAACATCCTCCATCACCACACACTAATAGCACCATCCATGGAAAATTTTAGTGGCTAATCTTAGCCCATGGGATAAATTTAGGGTTTTTGAATTTTTAATGGGTTATTTTTTTATTAAACACCCATTAGGTATGATTATCCCACATTTTATTTATTTATTTTTAATGAGTAGAAGGTTAGCCCCATAGAATTTAAAAAGGGGAGGTAAGATAAGACAATTTCTCTCCCCTAAAAATCGATTTAAACCTATATTCACCCATGAAAATTTCTAGGAAGCTCCCATTAGCCCCCAATTTCCAGAAATGGCATTTTCTAGGGGCTCTTTCACCTTCTATTGGTCATGGAAATAGAGGTTGGAGTTACACTCATCCCAATTTTAAGCGTTGAATCTCGTTTTGCAAGTTTCTTCATGTCCACATGAGAAGGGAAGTTGATATTTACTGTTAGGTCTTATAGTGACCCATTTGCATCTAGGAGAGTTCTGAATCTCATTGCCTCATATCCAAAGTTTCCCCAAGAAACATGGGGATTGTGAACCTCGTGATCAATGATGCAACAATAATGTTTATGTGGGTGTTTGGGGCATCATGCCTAGGGCCTGGGACTTCATTCATAGCCACATATTTGGGTGTGCAAAGGGCCATGACACTACTTATAACCAATTCCATTTTGTTTCTACTTGTGTTTGTGTTCTCCTTTATGGGACATACCATGGGTGGAGCAACCTGGAATCCCATTGTCTTTGTAGATTCTTTTGTTTTGGGCATTGTCAGGTATTTTGACATGTTTCTTGTTTTGTTTATTGAATTTTATGGTTCTCAAAGTATTTTTGTATGGTTGACATGTATTTTGTGGTTAGTTATCCTACTGTTGCGACATGAATGTTTATCTTCTAGTAATGGGGAGTACATTAAATATGGACTTATATTAGAGCTGTAAAAATGGATATGCGAAGCATCACAGAAGGTATGAACTGCTTAAATCTATTTTTCTGAATTCCATGTAGAAATGTGTATATGATGCTATGTTAGAATTGATGATATTGTGTGTTATTCAACTGAATCTTCCTAAATTGAGTATGCAGGGACATCTTGGGATGAATTAAGATACATAAGGCAAGTTGTTAGTTTCTTGGTGAGATTCTTCTACACTTGTGATTCATTAAAAACATACCTATATGTATTGGTATTGATCTCTTAAAATGATCGTTGGTAAGGTGTGTGCATAAATGAGGTATTGGTGGGTCCTTGTAATAGCATGGAGAACTAAATGAGGATCAATGTGTTGGTGGACCCTCATATTAACATTGATTCTATTTTTCATGGTGATGAAAACTTTCATTGTTGTTTTCTAAGAATATTCCTCGAGTATGGTGAATTTCCATGTACTGGGACAGTTAGAGTGAGGCACCAAAATACCACCAATAGAGGGATTTTTATATCATCGTTTATTAAGATTTATCTCCTATTTAATATTTTTGTATATGTTTTCCTATTACTATATATGGTTTTATACTTTATCAAAAAATTTACCAATACTTCACAAGATTTTATAATTTAGTAAAAGATTTGTCAAGACTTTACTAGGTTTTATAATTTAGTGAAAGGTTCGCCAATATTTTACAAGGTTTTATAATTTAGTAAAAGATTTGCAAAGATTTGCAAAGATTATCAACGAGAGATTCACCAAAAAATTATATATACATAATATAACATTGATCAAATAGTCTTCATATTTTCCTATATATCATGGGGATTATCCCATTTATTATACATACAAATTTAAGGGGGGTTCTTAAAATTTTCCCTAGCACCGTCAATTTCAATGTCATCATTTGTGAACATATCAAATTTGTGATGTTTCTAGGTAGATAGTCTATACGCAATCTTCCTACAATTATATATCCTTTCATATATTGTTCCTAATCACGTTTCTCAATATTGAAAACCACGTCATCACATAGAATCATAGTCGCAACAGAAAGCATCACTTATTCCACACAATGTTGCAATATAAAGAGAACATGACAATTTTACAAAATTAGATGATATTGATTCCTTTACAATTTTAGGCTATCAAGTTATCAACTAACTGTAATATTGAAAACCTATTTTTCCTATGTTGATCATTGTATGAAGCCATGGTCGTGCTTCCAATCTAGCCATTGAGATTTTCCTGCCATAGGCCAAAATTTGTCGTTATATAGCTAAATACGCTAAATTGGAAGAAAAACATATTTGCATGCAAGTATCTGATCCTTCCTCTAATTTTAGGATATCGCTAACATTACCTCATGGACGGTTAATGTACCATCTTGAACAGTTAATGTACCATCCCAAGGCCACCAGGAGAAGTTCCAATTACCATGTCGTATTCTCTCCTCATCTTTGAAGTTTTTTTTTGAACAATTGGTTACATTTTTGTCCCAAAATATTAAGATTTCAACTTTATTTATGAATCAGAAAACACTCAATCCCTTGCACTTTGTGCTAAACAAATCATTTGATATTTGGAAACTATTGAGGCCTAGAAATTTCTACTAGGAAATTGTATTAAGTCAAGGATATTATATGGAAAAAATATGGAGGGGAATCAATACACAAGATCTTCTCATCATCCTCGCTCTTGTTAAAATTATTATTAGGATCCTTTGTAAGTTGTAGTGTTTGTAATGTGTAACAATCAATTAATCCTTAATTTTGTGTGATATATCTTGGGGACCATTTCAAGTTCAATCTGTTAGTGAATGATCATTACATTCGATATTCCTCGATAATCATTGATAACAACATTTCTTTATTAAACAAACCTTGGGCTTAAGCTTAAAAGACGCTTTTGGTTTTCTCAAATACCCCAAAAAACCTAAGATTGGACTACTGTATGTGGTCCCCTCTCCATATCCATGTTGTCAAGATAAATCTATCATTCTTTGTCAAACAATACCTTCAATTATGGATTTCAACACTACATACCATAATATGTGTTTAGAGTCAAAATTTTATTTTATTATATAAAAATTGCCACAATTTTTTTTTATTTAAAATAATATATGATAAATACATTGATTGAGAAAGAAACTTCTACAAATGTCATTTCATATAATATGGGCCAAATTCATAAAGGTGGCAATGGAATTTGACCACCTCTATTGGTTAGTAATGTTTTATGCATAGCTTTATCCATGAACCCTTTGCTATGCCAATATCCAACACTTGTCAACAATCCAAACAAGGTGTCTTCCAACTACACATGCACCTAACGAAGAAGAGAACCTAATGATTGAAGACATAATTATAACAAATGGGCCACCACGGTGCTCTAACGGGAGAAGAGAGTAGCATTCCTAAAACATTTTAGACAAAATTATTCTTGTCGAGAATTTATATGCGTTTTGTTCCTTCAATATTAATCCCCCTCAACCAAACATGAATGAAAAAATACAATGAATTCCTTCTCAAGAATAAAAAAATATCCAAGGCAACTTTGCATCCCCAAAAAAAATTTCTAACCCCTCCCTTTCTGCAATGTCACTCAAACATAACTCAATCTAAACACACTTATAAATTAAAAATTTAACTTTGCTACTACCTATATTAATATTAATTCTCCATAGTTGACAGAAATATATTTTGAAGTTTTGAAATTTTGGTGGCTAATGTAACCTCAAGTTTACTACCAGTGACAATAAAATATGAAATCGAGTGAGTGCCAGCAATTTTGTTTATTTGTTGGGAAGAGAAATTGTTCTCGCTCGAGTACCGAGTTTTGGTCATATGGTAGAAACTCCACCTCATAGTCTATGGGGATCGACCTGCATCTCCTTTGGGATCGATTTCATTAATTTTCCTCGACGAATTTTCACTGCAAAGTTTGTGTGGAATTCTGGAAAGGAGGAACATTTTAGGGTATTTTCTCCATATTCTGCAACAATATTCACTTCTGCTTATTATCAAAATATATGCATCTCAAATATTCAGTCCTATTTGCTAGAAATTCAACCAAGCTAAAATTATCTTATCACCATCCCTTTAAAATTGTTTTAATTCTGCCTAATTTTAGAAACTCAAACAACAAAGCCCGCCATGCAAAGGTCCATTGGTGCTTTTGGTCCATGTAGTCTGCAGATTTCACTGTGCTCATTCTTTGGATTCTGAATATGTTGATATTGACAACATCTTTATTGATTTTTATGATTTAATGAAATATGTGATTTGATTTGAACGAAAAAAACAGTAAAAGTCTGTTGCGTATTTCCAGTGTTCCTCAACTTCAGTACCGATTCAATAATGTTCTACTCGTGTTTTATTTTATTTACTTTCCAACTACATATCCCTAAGGTGCATGACGTCATTTCTTGCTAGGGAACAACACCATGATGATAAAATGACTTAATGGTGAAACCAAGATGAACTTCATGTCATCCTTTTTTAATCAAATTAGTTAAATGCAGTGCTATTTAGACCTAGTTCCTTCCATGCATAAGCAAGTCCATGGTGAGACACACACTCATTTTAGTAATGAATGTCATACATTGTCAATCTTGTTTGAATTGCTTATCTACATCACGATCCTAGTCTTTATTGTGTTTGGGAAGCTTGTTAAGTTTGTTTTCATTAGTGCCATAGAAATTACAAAACAAATTGAAATAAAATGTTTGGTCAGTAAGAACAGACTTGAAAACTAAGCTTGATTGGCTTAATCTTATGTGAATATAGGAATAATATGTGAGGATAATTGAAGAATCTTGCTCAATGGAACATAATTGTGGTCGGAGATCCAATGGTAATCATTAAATCCATACATGGCCAATGGATTCCTAGCTCTACTCCTCCTTTTAGAACAATTTATTGCACCAATCTTTGTCAATCCTTTGCAAGAGTGAAGTTTATGCATGTCTCAAGAAAATTTATTGAAATTACTAATGGTTTTGCAAACACATCTTTTCCCGTATAGGAGAACTATCTATAGGAAAAACCAAATGGTGAGATTTCATTCCTCCCAAAAACCACCACCATGAGAAATGAACATAATCACCAACAATAAAATGAGGTGGCAGGTAATGCCACATCAAAGACACAAGTGATGGCTAGAATAGTCAACATAAGTATTTCTTTCTCCATTTTTGGCTGCATATTCCATCAAGTCCCACCAAGAATTCCTATTGGAAGTAGTATGGGCCTGTATACCATCCTACCAAGTTGGTGTTCCTACTTATGCTTCTACATGGATGTATCTAGAATTCATGGGGTTGTTAAGAGCCTTAAACCCATATATCTAATTGAGATAAATGCACCCTTATCACACATCAGGTTCTATTATTTCCTTTGTTCATTCATGGATTCATGCAACTTTAGGCTAGCTAACATAGGTGATATCAATGGCATCTAACATGAAGTAGAAGTTTGTCTCAAAAGAATTGTTGAACTATAGGTAGGGATGGAGGAAAGACATCAAAAACCTTCCTCACAAAAGACACCATTCCAACTTTAGCTTTCAATTCCAGAAAACACTTGAGAAATGAGATCATAGCTCATTTAAATACTCTATATGCCAAAGACAAGGAAAACAAGGAGCCGATCGGTGAGATTTGAACTAGAGTGAATATAATTCAAGCGGATTTGGAGGACATCTAGAATAGACTAGAGGATCACACCAGTTGATCTAGAGCCAAGCTGCCGAGAATTCATTTTTGCTACTAATTGGAAATTTGTTGACTATTGAACTACAAATAGCCATTATAGCCACTCTAGATTAATCGTCCACCTTTGGTTAATTAATGTGCGTGAAATTTGCATACACCAGAATTTTACAAGGTCAATTCATTTTGCAATACTCTTCCAAGTAATTTAGTAGAAAGTACACAAATAATTTTGTTCTTCATTGTACGTTGTTTCGTTCAGTGATCTACCTTCCCAAGTGAGTTCTACTGGCGCCGTATAGTGGTCACCATTTCTCAACTCAAAATTGAGGCAGAGAATCGGAATGGAACTTTTTCGTCCAAGAAGAAGATCCAATAATGGTTGTAGACACTGTTGTTGCTCAGGCAGGCTTCGAATAATGCTTCTCAGACTCAATTGGTTGCTATTAGAGTTGTGATATAATGTGTATTGGATACCAACAACTTATCCCCAAGTCATGAGATCATAAGCCTCCACATCTAAGTCATCAATTACACACACAGTTGCCCCCCATATGCATTATGTTATGTTAGTTTTAATGATTGTGACTAAAGGATACATTATGGAATACACACCCCCACTAAATCTTAAATGCTCTAGACATCATTTAATTTAAAACTATAAAACATGCCTCATGTGAGACCTACCTCCTTTTGAAAGGTTGAATATGTTTACATGCTAGACTATTGCAGGTCTATGGTGGACACCCACCTTCTATGGGACTTGGTCTGTCATAGAGCCAAAAAAATAAAATATATACCTATAAAATAAAAAGAAAAACATAGAAAATGAAAACATAGTATTACTAATGGGTCCACAATGAGCTCCAGGGAGCAAGACCAGGTTTGGGTCTTGATGGAAGTCTTTGGAAATATAAGGATAACCTATATTCTAACCAACTGTTTAACCCACTAGTCAATGAATGAATCATAAAATGCATTTGTGACCTAGCCTCCTCCGAGGTGGTACATAAGCTATGTTGACCTCCCCATCTTGGGATATCTTTCCTTAGATGATTGCACTACAATATGAGGATGGATAGAAGGGATCTTCTCAAATAAAAAAGCACATAATATTCTTTTGTAGCCAAAATAGTGCTACTAACCAATCATGTGCTCAGTCAAAGGGATCTTCAGTTTGGCGAGCAGTATAGCTGCAACAGACTGTATCTTGCATAATATTCTCTTATAGCCAAAATAGTGGTATTGACCAATCCTATACTCAGTCAGAGGGGTTTGATATAAAATTCTATAAAAAAGAGATGGATCCTTGTCATATGGGTATAGCTGCAGCATTTTCATCAAACACAAAATTAACCATTTTTATCAAAATAAAAAATATACAGTGTGAATCCAGATGATTACATATCTGCAATATCCCATTAAATCACCCTTCAAACTCATAACTTATGACGTCTTTATTCAAACTATTATCATTTACAAAATATTTACAACCCCGTGCATTTTTTTAATTCTAATGGTCTATCACATCAGGATATGTTTCTTTAATAGAAAGAAAATCATAGTAGTCAATAGTTCGCATACACTCAATCACCATTACATAGATGTCCATAGTTATTTCACAACAAAAGACAAACTAAGAATATAAGGATAAACTACAGTTTGGATCCTTATAGTGGGTTGTTGATATTATTATATAATTCTACAAATTTTATCTTGAATGGTATAAAATTTAGAAGAATCCAAAAAAAAAATTGACAATGACATCATTTGAAACATCTAAAACATCCTCCAGGGGTAATTACTTGTACCCTTCTATATGTTATTACAACCATCCAATTAGAACACGGGGACAAGATCCACTGACTATCTGTTGCAAAGAATCCCATATGGCATACTTGTCCTTGGTCCTTTTCCAAGCACAATTGGTCGTGATTATTAAGAATTATAGCACCTAGAGAAAAAAATTGCGGTGCCTCATGCTATGTATTGTTAAAATTTAAAGTCTTCATTTACATTGGCTAGCAACAAAACTTCAAAATCTCCAACTGAATTGTTAGTAAGGTAATCATGCTAATGTAGAGGTCACATCATCTGCACATGGAATTCCCACTATTGGCATAGCAAGTATCTTCTTCACATTCTCAGGATTTGGTTTCATGTTTCAGTGGACAACATCCATGTCTTCTATGGGAACATTGAACTGCATCATCAGTACACACAGATTATATCCTTGAAAATTCCAATGCTACTAGAGTCCAACATAACTTATATAATAAATACTATAATCTAAGTTCATATCTACCCTCATTTTTTGTGTTCCCTAAAATACATCTCCACAACAACTGCCCTACATTTATTAGACAGGAAGATTAATTGAACAACTCCAATTTTTAGAGACATTTCTTGAACATATTCATATATTAGATTTGTTGTCAAGTCAATGATTGGACATTTAAACTTGATAAAATGTCCACAAGCAAGTTAAAATGGAAGAAATTTTAACTCCCTTAGATGACTAATACGGTTTACTAGGATTCCCAAGTACATTATTAGTATGATCATGGAGTGCACAAGGTGTATTCAATTTTGATCTTAGAGCACAACATTTTCAAACTCCAAATGAAGTATTGAGTAATGGAATTCGGCAAATCATGTGACTAAGAGACTTTTTCTGAATGCTATGAAGCATCTATAGTTATCTTCTTCTCCAGATATCACAATATCTAAATTTGATAAAATATCTTCAATGGCATGCACTATATCAACATAATATCTACATAATTTGACTTAACTCCTTAAACATATATTACAAATATTACCTAAAACACCTTCAATAAAGATACCGTGAAACAAAACTTCTCATACCTAAAAGTGAATCCTATATCAGATAATAGCCAATATTCTTATTTTATTACTACTCTTATAAGCTTCAGGAGGCAGTTAGGATAGGCATTGTATATACCCTTCCACTGCTATCTTTTTTTATTGTAAATAAGCTTATGTGAATATAAAAGTTAAAAAAAAAGATAGTGTGTATGTGCATGCTCATATCCATATGCATGCATCTGAAAGAAACTATACAAAGTTGAAGTTTACTGCACTGCACCAATACATTTATCTCTTGTTATTATGATTTGATCATTAATTCTAAAGCCCGTAACCTAAAAATAATATTGAATTTAATTTATAGCCATTATAAAGTTGTATGCAAATGGAATCCTAAGATTTTAATGATTTGGTGTCAAAACTAGTAGCCCATCTAGTTTAAGCATCGAATAGAAGGAATTGATATGTTAATATTGACTAAATTTATGATTTTGATCTTAGGGTATTTGAGGAAAATGTTGAGTACATGCGTTATATTCTTTGCATGTGTGTAGGGGGTGGGTGCATCTTTGACCGCGCCTGACAATCCTAGTTCTTTCAAAAAGTATGTAATATAATCCTGGTTAATGGATTGGAGTCTATTTTCTAATACAAGTTAACAGATTAGGGTTTTGGATGCTGCGGAATACCTATATTATATTGTGAGTGGTTAATAATCAATATGAGAAAATAAGAGGTGCGGCTCTAAGTTTTGCTGGTTTTGTCGATTAAGGGTTTACAAGGCAAATCTTTGTGTATTATGTGTGAATGTTGTGGTGTAATCTCTATTTTTCTTTAAAAAATTTGTATTATTTCCTTCTCTATAACAGGTTTAAAACCTACATGTGGTATCAGAGCTTGATTATTGGCTTCAGGAGGACACCCTTATTGTTGAGGGTTCGACTTAGTTGATATATCTCGAGTTTGTGATCAACCTGGGTTAAGTGGTAGCTTTGCAGCATTGATTTGTGGATTGAAAGAGATGGAAAGCAGTCCGAGAATCGATATCGAGAAATTTGACAGCCAGAACTTTGAGCTATGGAAGCTCAAAATGGAGGATGTTCTTGTAGATCGGGAACAGTGGATTGTTGTGGATCCAAGTACACAACCCACTGGAACATTGAAATAATATCGGGAGAAAGTATATAGAAGGGAAAGGATTACAATCTGGCTATGCTTATCAGACTCTATGTTGTCGAACATATCTCGAGAATATAGTGAGGTAAATATTTGGATGAAGCTAGGGAGTTTGTATCAATCAAAATCCCTAGCAAACAAATTGTTTTTACAAAAGAAATTGTATCGACTCAGAATGGATGTCAGAGCATATAAATGTCTACAATACTCTGGTAATCATAAATAACCTTTGTTGGCATTAAAATGGATGAAGAAGATAAATGTATTACATTATTGTGTTCTTTGTGAGATTCCTGGGATAACCTAATAGTGGTAGTAGGTAGTGCTAGTCAAGCAACCTTAAAATTTCATGAAATAGTATCATCTCTATTGTCAGAAGAGATGAGGATTCCTTATTTGTGAGAGGTATCCCCTAGAAGAGAAATAAAAATACGGGATATGGGGGGAGATCTAAATCTAAAGGTAGATCTAAATCCCCAAGATAATTTATAAGGAAGTGTTGGAAATGCGGTAAAGTTGGGCACGATAAAAAGGATTGCAGATCTAAGAATGTTGAGAAATAAAAAGGACTTGAGGATACCCCTTCCACAGAGGAGAATAAATATTTAGAAGAAGGAGGATATGTGTACCTAGCTTCCACAGGTAATCATTCAGATCATGATATATGGCTTATTGACTCAGGTGCGTCATGTCATATGACCCCTCATAGGGAGTGGTTTTGTGAATATGAAAAGTATGATGGAGGAGATGTGTTGTTGGGAGATGATTCACCAGCGAATATCATTGGACGTGGAAGAGTTAAGTTGAAGCTTGAGGATGGAAGGATTAGAAATATCCCTGGAGTACTACACATTCCAAATCTAGCGATAAACTTAATATATGTTGGAAATATGGATTTTGCAGGTGTGCAAACTGTGTGTGGAAATGGGAAATGAAAAATGGTTCAAGGATCAATGGTTTTAATGAGGGCAGTTCGGAGGGGACCTTTGTATATACTATTGAGAAGCACCATCATCAATGAATGTAATAGTTATGTTGTGCCTGAGGGAGGAGATAAAGAAGACATAACCCTGACTGCATTAGGTGGAAAGACAATGCTATGGCATCAAATATTGGGGCATATATGTGAAAAAGGACTTCGAGCATTACAAAGTAAAGGTATTTCTGATAGCACTCGATATTTTTACTTTTGTGAACATTTTATATATGGAAAACAAAATCGAGTAACATTTGCATCTGGTGCTACAAGGGCAAAGGGAATTTTAGAGTTGATACATAGTGATGTGTTTGGACCTGTTCATGTTCCATCATTAGGTAAATATGTGTATTATGTTTCATTTATAGATGATTTCTCAAGGAACACAGGGATTTATTTCCTTCGAAAGAAATTTGTTGTATTTGCTAACTGTAAAAAATTCAAGGCTCTTGTAGAGAATCAAACAGAAAAGAAAATAAAGGTATTGAGGAAAGATAACGGTGGGGAGTTTTGTGGGAATGAATTCGAGGAATTCTGTAAGAAGTGTGATATTTCAAGAAAGAAGACTAATCCATACACACCCAAATAGAATGGAGATGCAAAAAGGATGAATAGGACGTTGACGGAAAAGGCAAGGAGCATGCTCAACAATGTCGGGATAGGACAAGAATTTTGGGCAGAGGCAGTGGATACTTCATGTTACTTGGTAAATCGATCACCCACATCAGCTTTGGTTGATAAAACTCCACATGAGGTATGGACCGGAAAGAAACCATCTATCAAGCATCTGCAAGTTTTTGGTTGTGATGCTTATGTACACGTTTCAAAGGATAAAATGAGTAAGTGGATAATAAACCTGAAAAATGTATCTTTATCAGTTATAAAGATGGTCTGAAAGGTTATAATATTTGGAATCCTGTAACTGAGAAGATTGTTTACAGTCGAAATGTTGTCTTTAGAGAGATCAAAGCAGTTCCCAGATAGGAAGTGACTCTAATGGAAAATGAACTACAGAAAATAGAGGTTGAGTTAGAAGATGAAGAATTTGACTCAACGGAAGAAGCTGAATCGAAAGAAGAAGAAATCCATACCCTAGTTTTGAGGCGATCATCTCATGAAAGAAGGAAACCAAAAATATATTCCCCTACTAATTTTCTATCTAATTTTGATTTATCTATTACTAATGATGATCCTAGAAATGTGAAGGAAGTTATTGATTCAGATGATAGAGATTTCTGGAAGATAGTCATGGTTGAAGAATTGGATGCCTTGGATAAAAATGAATCTTGGGATCTAGTTCGGTTACCAGTTGGAAGAAAAGTCATTGGTATAAAATGGTTGTTTAAAAAGAAGTTGAATGCAGAAGGTAAAGTGGAGAAGTACAAAGCCCGCCTGGTAGCAAAGGGATACTCTCAGGTAGAGGGAATTTATTTTGGTGAAATGTTTTATCCTATTGCAAAATTAAATTCTATTATATTCCTTCTTGCTATTATTGTTGCTTTTGATCTTGAAGTAGAGAAAATGGATGTGAAGACAACATTCCTACATGGGTACGTGGAAGAAGAAATATACATGAAGCAACCTGAAGGATTTATAGTGCAGGGTAAGAAAGAGTTGGTTTGCAAGCTCAAGAAGTCCCTTTATGGTCTAAAATAGTCTCCAAGGATGTGATACCAAAATTTTGATACATACATATTGGAACTAGGATTTGTGAGAGGAAAAGTTGATGACTATGTTTATTGCAAACAAGTTGGAGAATATTTTGTTTATGTAGTATTGTATGTTGATGTCATGTTGTTGGTTGGAAACATCATGAAGGTTATCAAGGAGGTGAAAATGAAACTATCCTCCAAGTTTAACATGAAGGATCTCAGTGCTGCTAATTTCATCTTGGGGATGTATATCAAGAGAAACCGTAATGAAAGGAACTCTAGCTGAACCAGAGAAAATATGTGGCAACAATATTGCACAGGTTTAATATGCATAAATGTAAACTAGTAAAATTTCATATTCCTGTAGGTGTGAGATTATCTACAGAACAATGTCTCAAGACTAAATAAGAAAAACAAGACGTGTCTCATGTTCCTTATGCTAGTGCATTTGGAATTTTGATGTATGCCATGGTATGCACTAGACCAGACATTGCCCATGTAGTGGGATTTTTGAGCAGGTATATGTCAAAACTAGGAAAGGAGCACTAGACAGTTGTGAAGAGGGTTTTCAGGTATTTGCATGGAACAAAATATAGTCCAATTTGTTATCAAGGAAGAATTGGATAGGATAGAGTGTTGAATGTACATGGATTTGTTGATGCTGGCTGGGATGGAGATATAGATCGTAGAATATCTACAAGTGGGTATGTATTTAACCTATTTGGAGGTGCTATCAGTTGGATGACTAAGAGACAGGCTGCAGTGGCACTATCAACTATAGAAGCTTAATACATGGAATCCACTCACGCAATTAAAGAGGCTATATGGTTGCATAGGTTGTGTTCGTACATTGGGTTTGAAAAAAAAGCTACAAGGTTAGATTGTGATAGTAAAAGTGAAATCTTCCTGGCAAAGAACCATGCTTACCACTCAAGAACTAAGCATATTGATGTGCAATTTCAATTTGTAAGAGACATGGTTGAAAGCCAGAAGGTGTTATTGGAGAAAGTCGACACTTTGAAGAATGTTGCAGATTCACTTAAAAACTCTATGAGCACTGAAAATTTCTCTTGGTGTAAAGGAGAAATGGGAATTTGTACCTTGGATTGTTGATCAAATAAAATATTGTACCCCATGTATGCAAATAAAACAACAAGTCAGATAATGTTGAGTATGTGTTATATTCTTTGCATGTGTGTGGGGGGTGGGTGCATCTTTGACCACACCTACTGATCTCGGTTCTTTTTAAAAATATGTAATTTAATCTCGGTTAATGGATTGGAGTCTATTTTCTAATCCAGGTTAACATATTAGGTTTTTGGATGTTGTGGAATACCTATATTGTATTGTGAGTGGTTAATTTTCAATATGAGAAAAGAAGAGGTGCAGCTTTAAGTTTTGTTGGTTTTCCTGATTAAGGGTTTCCAGGGTAAATCTCTGTGTATTATGAGTGAATGTTGTGGTGTAATCTCTATTTTTCTTAAAATAATTTGTATCCTTTGCTTCTGTATAATAAGTTTAAAACCTAGAGAAAAAAGGGTATGATATCTTGTCCTTGGTCCTATCAAGTATTGTTGTTGTCTACATTGGTGGCATGGATTTGTATTTGTATATGTGCTCATGTATAAGCTACTTGTTACATATGCATGCCTTTACGGAGAACGGATTGGAACCATGCTAATTATTAAGATAAAATTTGTGTTGATCCTTGTGAATGAGAGAATATCCTTGGGAATGGCTAATAGCTGGGTAATGTCTTTTTAAATATGAGTGTTAGTGAATTTAGATAATTTGTGTTGTACTTTTGTTTCAAGATAAGTGATATTACATGGTGTGTCTCTTTGATGATCATGTTTTTTATATATCACATTTGGTGGATGAACAAGTGTAATAAAGTTATTCTATTTGTGCCTTGTATCTCATTTTATTGTCATGTTTGTTCAGGTTGTATGAATGTGTCATGGAATAATATCATAGGTGTTTTCTAGATTTTAAGATTTTGTACTCCAATATGTATTTACTATTTTTTTAGCATGATGCTTAAAATAATAATCAATCAAACATTTATCTCTAGGTGGAGTTGGTATTTTTATGGTTGATGTACTTGTAATATACCTAAACATATATTACTACTATTAATTATTAATTATCAAATAGGTCAAATAGTCATTTAAAGGCCAATGGTCATCCTGAAGAGATGCCACCTTTACATAGGATTTGATATATATATATTGTGTAACCTATTCATTGTAAGACATCATCAAATTATAAAATAATATAAATATTTATAGTATTGCAAAATATTCTTTGCAAGTGGTATCAGAGTGAAATGAAGCACGTGGTTTTATAACCAACACATGGTTTTATAAAACCAATACATGGTTTTATTTCCCTTCATGTGGCTTTATATATTCCTTTAAATTGTTCACACATATCAAGTGTATCCACAAGCATGCACAAGTTCAGGCATACACACACATGTACGCCATCAATTTTCAATTCATAATAGAACAAGACATAAAGGTAAGGAAAAATAGACATCCCTGCACGTGAAAAAAATATGACATCACACATACTATTCGCTTTGAACCAATTTTTTTCTAAAATTTGTTATGTCATTAAATCTATATATATAACATGTCATTCAATATATATCTTTAAGATCATATTAGCCATGGTTTCCATCTCTCAATCAAGTTCATGAAGTGTTAACATTGTAATCTCAAATTAAATTTAATATAAAATGCTTGGCAATATCCCCTCATAATTAAACGTGACTAAATGAGTATTATCATAGATATGGTTTTTAACATATTAAAAATATCATTGGTCTAGCAATCCCAAAGCTTAAAAAGTTTCATTGTAATTGTGGCATCCAAGTACCACTAGGGACACCATTCTCCAATTACTACATGGACCAAATGTTGTCTAATTTGATGATGTTCTCAACTAGGGTATTCCCATCAATATCCAATTCAATTTTTGCATTAGGAGGTAATTTTTTTTAAAACTTTGTTGAATTAGGGTGTGGTAATAATGGTCATCATGTCCTTTCCAAAACACACTCGCGGGAGGTTATAGAAGTCAATTCCATTGTTGGGATTGGATTTTATACCCCCAATTCAAATTCCCCAAGTGTCTTTGAATGGCCTTGGGAAGGGAGTTGAAATTCAACATAACCTATAAACCAAGACTCGGAAGGACAATCTGTCAGTTATGTTGGAATCGTGACATTTGAGTAACCAGTAAACCACATAGAATTTTTTTTCCAAGATAAATAGTAATTGAAAAATTATTCTTTCTAACAATGCAGTTGCATTTCCAGTAGAAAATATTTCTTCAACCAGATTAAATAACTAAAAGTCCATTTGCAAGGGACATTCAACATTATTTTTCCAAGTGCACTCTCTATTAAATTTAAGCACAAAGATCCTTCAAAATATTGTATATTCCAAGTATTTTAACATTGAAAACACTTATTTAAACTCGGGAAATAAGTGATTATATATTCATTATGCCATTTGAACAAATCTAGCAAATTTGGAAATGCAAATAACAATGTACAGCCATACTTCCAACCATTATTTGACTATTATTAACTAGGGATTACTGATAATCATTATATTCAATTTCCTTAATTGAAATCCCCCTATTCATAATTGTAGTTTTCCAAGCATTATAATGCAGCTACAGATTCACCTTCAAGTTAAATTTACCAAACGTGGGACTACAAATGGACCTTCCCATGCCTTAACCAGTTTTATTATTACCACTATGGTTTCTATTTAATACTTGTGGATATAACACTTCAAATCTAAACACAAAATTGAAAATTGAACCATATGAAGACACTCCATTCCAAATTTAAGCAGACAACTACAAAATTTATATTTCTAATATAAGAAAATTCATCTTACTCAAGATCTGGCATTGAAAAAAATTAAATACAATTCAGGATGGAATACTTATCTATTTAACTGGATAAATTTATGGAACCAATTGTGGGTGATTCATGAACCACCCGACCATAGGAAACTTTGTTCTCAATATTCTCTTTCTCCCCAAGCAAGCTCATGCATCTCTCCCACAACTGGGAAGAATGAATAATTCCCCCTTAAAGATGGATTGAATTCTACTTTTGCATGGATAAAATGATACATGGTAAACTTGGACCGTGTCATCTGATCTCATGAATACCCATGTTCCCCAACTCTCATTAAAATTTCACCTAATCACCACTTTACTCCTAATCAGGTTTGGTTAAATAAAAAGGTGATTAAGGCTTTAATAAGCATAAAGACACTTTTGGCACTCAAGGTAAGGATAGGATCATATAAAAAAACCCTTAGGCCATCTCCAACCCCCTTCCTTTCATTCCATTCCCTTTCTCTCTCATGGATTCATGGTCCCCCCCTTCTCATCAGCATCCAACTCAACATAGTCAACTGTATGTATTTTATTAATAATTTAGTGTCGATTACATATTACATCATATCTTAGCTTATAGCCAATTTAACTTGTAAAAAAGACATGGGGCAGCTTTGGGGTGTTACAAAATCTAAGAAGACAAGCTCTTAGCCAATTATAAGCAATTTAATATCATAATATAGTTTTCCAAACCTAGAAGAGAGTTTCAACATTAATAGTATCCATAAGATAGCTAGTAAAACTACCTCCAATGGAGTCATATTTTTTAGTAAAATTTAGTTTTAATATCATACATGAAACCAAAATATATGACTCATTACAATTTAACCTCTTACTAGAAGATAACATTTAAAAATCTATAGTCAACACTTTTGGAAAATTGATGCAAAATCTTAATTTAGAAAAAAAAAGGAAAAAATAACTAAATCCAAAACAATATGTTAATCTTATAACAATATCTTCCATCTTTGAATAGATCAAGACATTTTTACAAATTTTTACCATACATACAACTTGAATTATATGAAATTTATCCTATTTTCATAATTTTGTCTAAATTCATCTTCAATTTACACAATTACAAAATTAAATCACTCTAAATTAAAGTAAATATTTTATTAAAGTAAGAAGTATCTATATTAATATTTATATTAATATTTGACAAAAATATACAAAGTTAGCAAAGCTTGTTTACATATCAAGCCTACTTAAATAGTCTTCCACAATAGTCTTCCCTCTTTAATAGATCAAGACATTTTTACAAATTTTTACCATACATACAACTTGAATTATATGAAATTTATCCTATTTTCGTAATTTTGTCTGAATTCATCTTCAATTTTACACAATTACAAAATTAAATCACTCTAAATTAAAGTAAATATTTTATTAAAGTAAGAAGTATCTATATTGACATTTGACAAAAATATACAGAGTTAGCAAAGCTTGTTTACATACCAAGCCTACTTAATAAGTCTTCCATAATATGTAAAACATGAAAACTTGCCTACCTCATTGGGACACTAGGTCATAAAAAGAACCATATATGTATCTTATGCTTTTAACTTTCTTAAAATTGTTAGTTTTTGTACCTAGGAAGTTTCCCCTAGGTGACTTTTTGCCTAAGTCACTTAAGTGGGGAAAAAGTGACCCTTGCATTAAATGACTTGTGAAAAGCATTTAATTTGACTTTGGAACATAAAGTCACTTTTTGATAAATTTAAGTAGGTGAGTGAAATTAATATTTATGAGATTTAATGAGAGCGTTTAATCTCATCCATTGGATCTCATCTAATCTCAACCATTGGATTGAGTGAACCCTAGGGTTTAGTAAAAAAGGGAAAGGGAGGCATTTTGCATTCACTTTTGAGATGCAAGTTGAGTGAAGAGAAGAGAAACCAAGGGCACGAATTTCGAGGAGGGCATTTGGGCAAGTTTCAGTTGGAATAGTTTTTGAGGCAGCTAGAATATCTTTGAATGCAACACAAAAATCGAGGCATCAACATTTAATATTTAGCATGTTTCCCTAGGCATCCGTACAGCTGATAGAAGGCACAAAAATCAAGGGGTCATACAACATTTATTGTTGTATCTGTTAAGTTTAAACCAAATAACCAAGCAAGATCACTGAAAGAAGCATAATCACAAGATAGACACACAATATATCCTGGGAAACCCTCATGGGGTAGAAAACCCAGTAAAGCTTTCCTCAATAAGATGATCAACCAAAATACAAGATGTGCTCCTCCTTCCTTTGTCTCCTTAGCTGATCTCCCAGACAAGTGCGCACTCTTTCACAAGTGAGTGAGTGATCTAATGAGGAGTTCATCTCCTCTATTTATACTTGACTCTCAACTGACTAAAAGACCTGTTGGGGCCGACCTCACCTGGAGAAGTCTAATAACCCCTAAAATATAACTACAGGGCCGACCCACACATGGTGGGTCTAATAACCCTAGTTAATATCAAACCCTGGAGGAATAAACATCTCCAGATACATAGTAGGATTACCTCGGAGGAATGAAACATCTCCGGAATAAATAATGTACAAATATAATATTCTTAGAAGTTACAATATTCAACACTCTCCCTTAACGAGAAGGATATTATAACAACATCTGTAGGAGCAAGGAGTCATTTACTACATCATCTATATATCATCGGAAGCTTTCTTCAATTCATCATCATCAGTAACTTGACTAGTTACTGGAACATCAACATCGTCATCAGCATCGTCATACGATCATTAGCATCGTCATCACACGATCATCATCATCATCGCCACACGATCATCAACATAGTCATCACATGATCATCAGCATCGTCATCACATGATCATCAGCATGATCATCACACGATCATCAGCATCATTGCCACACGATCATCAACATAGTCATCACATGATCATCAGCATCGTCATCACACGATCATCAGCATCGTCATCACACGATCATCATCATCGTCATCACACGATCATCAGCATGATCATCACACGATCATCAGCATCGTCATCACACGATCATCAGCATCGTCATCATCAAGGAATGATGTAAACCAGTCATGTACCTTTTGAACCGAAGTCCAGGGTCGATCCAGTCCTATCATGTTCTCAGAGACCTCACGTCTACGGCTCAGTTTACAGGACCAAAGTCCAAGGATGATCCAATCCTTCACCGTGCTTTTAGGACCTACGTCCAAGGATGACTTAATCCTCAACCGTCCACCAAGGACTTCATTCTCGAAGACATACGTCTACGGCTCTTCTTTCGGACTGAAGTCCAGGAATGATCCAATCCCTTCATCATCGAAGACATACGTCTACGGCTCTTCTTTCGGACTGAAGTCCAGGAATGATCCAATCCCTTCATTATCGAAGACATACGTCTACGGCTCTTCTTTCGGACTGAAGTCCAGGAATGATCCAATCCCTTCATTATCGAAGACATACGTCTACGGCTCTTCTTTCGGACTGAAGTCCAGGAATGATCCAATCCCTTCATTATCGAAGACATACGTCTACGGCTCTTCTTTCGGACTGAAGTCCAGGAATGATCCAATCCCTTCATTATCGAAGACATACGTATAAGGCTCTTCTTTCGGACTGAAGTCCAGGAATGATCCAATCCCTTCACATGTTCATCAAGAACATGTATCCTCATCATCATAACATGTATCACCACAACATGTATCATCAACATCAAAAGCATGTGTAATCACAACATGTATCACCACAACATGTATCATCATCATCAAAACATGTATAACCACAACATGTATAACATGTATAACCACAACATGTATCATCATCATCAAAGCATGTATAACCACAACATGTATCATCATCATCAAAACATGTATAACCACAACATGTATAACATGTATAACCACAACATGTATCATCATCATCAAAACATGTATGCATCTATCATCAAAAGCATGTATACATCTAATCATCAAAAGCATCTATCATCAAAAGTATCTAGCATGTATACATCTATCATCAAGAGCATGTATACATCTAACCATCAAAATAAAGAATATAAGAGTCCTAAAGATAAATAATTCTAGGTGAGTAAGTGCAGAAAAATAGGTAAACTCATCATTAATGAGATAGGCTTGTCTGTCTCATACTGTGCTACTCCCCCTTTCGAGGAGGGTTCTTCTGAACTACACCAAGCTTGTCTCGGAAGTGTTCAAACTTTACTCGAGACAGAGGCTTGGTCAGGATATCAGCAATTTGATCCTCAGTGCTTATATACTCTAGCTTGATAGCTCCTTTCTGCACCATATCTCGAATATAAAAGTAACGGATCTCTATGTGTTTTGACTTATCATGAAACATAGGATTTTCAGTCATCTTGATGCAGCTTTGATTATCACACATAATCATAGTGGGGTCCATTTCTAAGTCAAACACTCCAGATAAAAGTTTCCGAAGCCATACTGCTTCACAGCTAGCAGAACAGGCAGCTATATATTCAGCTTCAGCAGTACTGAGGGCCACACTTGATTGTTTCTTGCTGAACCATTAGATCATGGCAGATCCAAGACCATAACATCCACCTGAGGTACTTTTTCTATCTGAGACACTACCTGCCCAATCAGAATATGAGTAACCATGTAATCTGAGTTCATGACCTCCAAAATAGAAAAGGCCAAAATCTAATGTACCTTTTAGGTACCTCATTATATGCTTTGCAGCTATTAAATGAACCTTTCTAGGTTCTACTAGATATTGACTTAGGGTATTTACAGCAAAGCATATATCAGGCCTAGTATTTGTTAAATACATCAATGATCCAATGATTTGTCTATATAGAGTTATGTCCACTAGTTCTGATGAATCATTAACTAATAACTTTAAGTTGGAGTCCATGGGAGTGGCCATGGCTTTACACTCCAACATATCAAATCTTTTGAGAATCTCCACAGTGTACTTACCTTGATTTAGAAAGATCCCTTTTGGTTCTTGCCATACTTCTCGACCCAAGAAGTAGTGCATTAGTCCGAGATCTTTCATCTCGAATTCTGAAGAAAGCTTCTTCTTGCTTTCAATAATCTGTTTCTCATCTCCAGTTAGGAAAAGATCATCTACATATAACAGCAATATAACTGGTTCATCATCCATCACCTTGAGATAAATATTTGGGTCAGCTTTACTTTCGGTAAAGCCCATTCTAGTTAAGAAATTGTCAATCCTTCCGTACCAAGCCCTTGGAGCTTGTTTTAGCCCATATAGTGCCTTCTTTAATTTGCATACATGAGTTCTTCCATCATTAACCTCAAACCCTTGAGGTTGCTCTATGTATACTTCTTCTTCAATTACACCATTCAGAAAAGCTGTCTTAACATCCATTTGATGTAATTTCCACTTCATCATGGATGCAAGAGCCATAATAGTTCTAATTGAAGTATACCTGGCAACTGGTGCAAATGTTTCTTCATAGTCAATTCCCTCCTTCTGAGAGAATCCTCTGGCTACAAATCTTGCTTTGTATTTTTCAATGCTTCCATCTGCGGCATGTTTTATTTTAAAAATCCATTTGGAAGAAACCACACTTTTATCTTTTGGCTTGGGAACTATATCCCAAACATCATTTTTCATTATTAACTGATATTCTTCTGTCATTGCTTCTACCCATTCTTTCTTCTGAGCTGCCTCTTCATAGCTAGAAGGTAGTTGATCCACAAGATCACACATTAAGGCCATATAGTTGGACACTAGCTTTGGTTTCTTTCTTTCTCTAGTGGAGCCTTCAGGAGCTCCATATCTTTCAGGTCCTTGAATAATATCTCTAGCCCATGCTGGTCTTCTTTTCCTGGAAGGTTCTGCAACAGGGGGTTCTTGAGGTTCCAGCATGTCATGATCCTCTGGTGTAGCTTCTTCAGGGATGTGAACAGTCTCTGAATTTCTGGGTGATGAATCTTCTTCATAAACTTCTTCAAGTTGACACTTTCTGGATTTCTTGAGAGCTGCTTCCTCATCAAAGGTTACATCTCTACTTATTTCTATATGATGGAAACCTGGTATGTAGATTCTGAAGGCTTTGGAAGTTTCACAATAACCAACAAACATTCCCTTCTTACCTGAGGGATCCAACTTGGTTCTCTTTTCTTTTGGAATGTGGATGTACACAGGACACCAAAATATTTTAAGATGACTTACCTCAGGCTTCTTACCTGTAAACACTTCTTCTGGAGTTTTGAATTCAAGAGCACTGTGAGATAATCTATTTTACACATAAACTGCTGTCTTGGCTGCTTCAGCCCATAAGTACATGGGAAGATCTTGGTCATGTATCATGGTCTTCACAGCTTCCATGATTGTTCTATTTTTCGTTTCAGCCACCCCATTTTGTTGGGGATTGTAGGGAGTAGTTAGTTCCCTTTTAATTCCAGCTTCTTTGCAAAAGTCCTCAAATTCCTTTGAGGTGAATTCTCCGCCATTATCTGTTCTGAGAGTTTTGATTTTCTTGTCTGATAGATTTTCTATTAGAGCCTTGAACTCTTTAAATTTTCCAAAGACTTCATTCTTACCTTTCAGGAAGTATATCCAAGTTTTCCTTGAATAGTCATCAATGAATGAAAGATAGTATTCAAACCCACTTAAGGAAGTGGTGGGCATAGGACCACATACATCTGAGTGTATGAGCTCTAAAATGTTCTTAGTCTTTGTTTCACTCTTTGGAAAGGGGTTCTTGATATTTTTCCCTTTCTTACATCCTTTACATGAGCCATCATGATCAGCTTTTAAAACTGGTAATCCTATGACTACCTTGCTTACATAGGGTAAGGCTTTAAAGTTGATGTGAGCTAATCTTCTATGCCATAGCTCACTGGGGCTAGAGATCTCATGTGCAAGGGCAGCTTCTGGATGACCTTTGAGTTTATAGAGACCTCCTTCTTCTTCACCAATAACAACTGCATCTTTAATTGTCTTCCCTTTGGACCACATGAGTACTTGTCCATCTATGAAGGCTACTCTAAAGCCTTTCTTATCTAGTGCTGAAATAGAGAGAAGGTTCTTCTTTAAACCTGGGACATATAAGATGTCTTTCATCTTCAAGGGTGTTCCAGAATCTAGCTTATAGCTAGCTTCACCAATTCCTTTGATAGGATATTGGTAGTCATCTCCTAGAGATACTTTCTGTGAAGAAGACTTTTCTTCAAGATTTGAGAAGGTCTTCCTTTGACCTGTCATGTGCTTGGAAGCACCACTATCAATGAGCCATGTATCTTCTCCAGGAGATACAGATCCAGAGAGTGCAGAGAATAGAACATATTCTTCTGGATCTTCTTTCTTCACCTTACATCTTTTCCTTTTGGGTTTTACCTCTACCTCTTCTTCTTCTTCATCTTCTTCCTCTTCTTCTTCTTCACTATCATTTTCTGCCATATGTGCATGATGTCTTTTGTGGAAGACTTTCTTCCTTTGAGAAGGACAAAATCTGGAGATGTGTCCCAATTTATGACAACTGTAGCATTCTACCGTAGAAAGATCTCTTGCTGAAATGGGTCCTCTTCTCTTGTTAGATCTAGAGAAGTGTTGAGATCCTTTGTGGTCAACTCTCTTGAGATGACTCATTCTTCTTCTTTTGGTATGAGTGGCTAAGGCTTGGTCATCCTCTTTGAGAAGGGCTTCTCTATTTGCAACCCTAGCTTCTTCTTGAACACAATCCTCCCATACTATGTCAAACTTCATGCTATCTTTCCTGGCACACATGGTTTGTATAAATGACTCCCAAGATCTAGTGAGACCATTGAGGGCAGTCATCACAAGTTCATCCTCATCAAGAGTATCACCAATTGCATCTAGTTGTTCCTTGATTTGTGAAACCCTTGAGAAGTAGTCTTGAATGGATTCTCCTTTGTGCATCTTGGTACTCTTCAATTTAGTCCTCATATTCATCTTCCTATTGATGTTCTTCCCTTCATACATTCTTCCTAGGGCATCATACATTTCCTTTGGAGTCTTTTTGGAGGCCACTTGGGAAATCAAGTGGTCTTTGATGGAATCAGCTATGATTCTCTTTGCCCTAATCAAATCTTTCCTATGCTTCTCTTTGGCTTCATCTCCTTCTGGTTCTGCAACTTCTTCCTTGATAAACTGAGCAAGATCATTCTCTTCAAGAATGAGACCAATTCTGTATTTCCATGCCCGGAAATTCTCTATGCCTTCTAGCTTGTCTTCAAGCTTAGTATTTGGAGCCATCTTCTCTTGGGGGAGTCCAAGAGACAGAGTAGACTTACTTGGAAAGTTACTTTTCACTTTTCCGGAAACTGAAACAGAATTTTATCGCACTTTTGGTAGAATTAGGGTTTGACTTTCCCAGAGTTCTACTTAACCAAAAAGTTCGATCTATAGCTTAAAAGAATGCTCTTGATAAGGGCTATCCAACCATGTAATCAGAAATCAAAAATTCCAACTTTTTTCTGAAACCAAAATCTGACGTATCGCACTTTTGGTAGAATTAGGGTTTGCAATTCCCGGAGTTCTACCCAACCAAAAAGTTCGATCTAGGGCTTAAAAGAAAGGTATTGAAAAGGGCTATCCAGCCATGCAACCAAAAATCAAAAATACCAACTTTGGGCTGAAACCCTAACTTCACCAAAGAGAGAGAGAGATAGTCTTACCTTGTGAAAGATGTCCTATTCAGTCTAGCTCTGATACCATGTTAAGTTTAAACCAAATAACCAAGCAAGATCACTGAAAGAAGCATAATCACAAGATAGACACACAATATATCCTGGGAAACCCTCATGGGGTAGAAAACCCAGTAAAGCTTTCCTCAATAAGATGATCAACCAAAATACAAGATGTGCTCCTCCTTCCTTTGTCTCCTTAGCTGATCTCCCAGACAAGTGCGCACTCTTTCACAAGTGAGTGAGTGATCTAATGAGGAGTTCATCTCCTCTATTTATACTTGACTCTCAACTGACTAAAAGACCTGTTGGGGCCGACCTCACCTGGAGAAGTCTAATAACCCCTAAAATATAACTACAGGGCCGACCCACACATGGTGGGTCTAATAACCCTAGTTAATATCAAACCCTGGAGGAATAAACATCTCCAGATACATAGTAGGATTACCTCGGAGGAATGAAACATCTCCGGAATAAATAATGTACAAATATAATATTCTTAGAAGTTACAATATTCAACAGTATCGTATAGGCACATAAATTGAGGGTCGTACAAGATTTATTGTTATACCGTACAGCTGCATATAAACCGAGGATTTTTGGGGCACAGGTTTCCATAAATTTGGCACTGTTTTCAAGGTTTGTACAGTTTGTACGAACTGTACTTGTTGGCATAGAAATCGAGACATTTAATTTTGCACAGAAATCAAGGTTGGGCACAGTTTTCAAGGTGCTAGGTTTTGGCATAGAAATCAACACAACAACTTGACTCAGAAATCGAGGCAGCCTCTAGGTGATTTTTCTTGGTGGAAATAAGTACATTTTTGCTGAAAAATTATTGTACTGAAAATATTTGCTGAAGAAATAATACTCTCTCTCTCTCTGACTCGTTTTCCCCGTCGGGGTTTTTCCAGGGCTATTGGCCAAAAATCTGAGTCTGAAATATTTTATGGCATGCCTGTTAAATTAGTTTTCTGCCTGTTAAAAGTGTTTTTACAGCGTGTTTAACTGTCCGTAATTTTTATAAGTAGTTTCCAGCCAATGCAAAACCAATTGGGGATGAAAACCATGAAAAATGTGACATAAATCAACAAGCTGAACTAACATAGAAAATCTACATGGTATCAGAGCTTGGGGGCAAAAAACAGTAAAATTTGCAAACACACAGAAATTTTCAGATTTGAGTATTTTCTTCTGTTAGTGAACAACACCTTGTTGGGTTGACAGTAGAGATGGCTACAGGACTTAGGTTGGAGGATAGGATGGATGGGATAGGAAACTTTGTGCCATGGAAGGCTAGAATTTTACGGATTTTAAAGGAGAATGAACTGTGAGACGAGGTGGTTAGAAACACTACATCAAACCCCGTTCAGATTCCCGTTGTTACAAATGCAACAGCATTATCAGCCTTCAACAGGAAGGACTATAAAGCTAGAAGAATAATCCTTGATGTAGTTAAAGACCATATCATCCCTCACATTTCTAATAAAGCTAGGGCACATTTGATGTGGAGTGCTTTAACCAGTTTATACGAGAGTACCAATGAGAACCGAAAGATGGTTCTCAAGGAGAAACTGAAGAGTATAACGATGAATGGTGGAGAGGGAGTGACATCTTACCTTACCAAGATATCTGTAGTTAGAGATGAGCTAGCAGTAGTTGGATAGGTGGTCACTGCTACTGAGCTTGTGCGTACAGCAGTGAATGGGGCTTCCAAGCCCTGGGGTGCATTTGTGTAGGCTATAGTGGGAAGAGAGAACTTACCTTCATGGGAGAGACTGTGGGATGAATTTGTGCAGGAGGAGACCAAGAGAGGTCTCGTACAGGGCAGTTCTTCACAGGGTAGGGAAGATGATGAGAATGTGTCTTTGACAGCAAAGGGGAAGAAGAAGAAGAAGGGTGTAACATCCCTCAAATTTGATCCATATTGTTATTATTTTTGGTAAATGTAATTTTAATTATGTAATGGCCCTGGTGAGGAGCTAAGGCGAAGGCCCCACTAGTGGACCTTGAAACTAGTATTATGATCAAAATGTGTTATTCTAATCTTAGAGTATTAAGCGCACTAATGCTTAGGTAAGATGGCGAGGGAGCCGTGGAAGTTCGATTTTAAGTCATAGGTAATTTAGGGTGAGAAACAAGTAACGATCGCTCATCAAAACACAAATACTAAGAAAACCCACCTAAGTAAGGTCAATCATACATTAAGCAACTGGTTGAATATCATGTATATATATATATATATATATGTAGAGGAAAGATTAAAGGATAGTGAGTTATATATATATATATATATATATATATATTATACCTTTTATTTAGTTGAGTTCAAAAGAATATTTTTTTATGTATTATATGTGTAGATATATATCTAATATGTGGAAAAAGGTGTCGAATTTAATACAAAATAAATCTATGGAAGAAAATTATATATGTGTGATAAAGAGAAACAAAAATATTATTCATACGTACTTGTCTTATATATGGAAGATTCATAAAAAAGTTGAATTAGATATTATATGTTACACAACAAAATAACTTTGAATGAATACATAAACATAGTAATACGTGTTCAAGCATCCTATGGATCTTTAAGTATTCACATAAGGTGATATAAGGATAAAAATTATTATTTTGAAATATTATGATATGTATATCTTATACTATAAACCAATTCCACGAGAACATGAAGGATTTCGAGGACACAACCCTTTTCTATATTTGCACGTGGCGGGGCATTGAGAGGATGACCTTTTTAAATGAACAAACAAAGAGACAATTTTGCCTAAATTACGGAGTTTATTCCACCACTCACTCATCAGGGATCTATTTTAGATTATCTTTTAATATAAAAAAATCATTACTTCATCTGGAGCTCAGCACTACCGTTGGAAAAACCTCCATGACCTCTGAGATATTAATGGAGGACACCTTGCATGTCTTCAGGGAGTTTGTTACTACCATGCGTTGAGCCTTTATGAAGTAAAACTTTGGGGAGTTTGTTACTTCCACTCCACCGCTCGATAGTCCTTTTTAAAAGGGGACATATTTCACTAACGGGGATCACTCTCTCTCAGCG
This sequence comes from Larix kaempferi, assembly GCA_027924585.1. Lineage (NCBI taxonomy): Eukaryota > Viridiplantae > Streptophyta > Pinopsida > Pinales > Pinaceae > Larix > Larix kaempferi. The sequence goes on from BSBM01001001.1 coordinate 8,106,710, forward strand.
TTGGAGTGAGGAGACGAGAGTTTGATTTCTTCATCAATGTTTTCCAGCACGTGAGGGAGTGTCTGCTCCAAGAGGGATAAAGATTATAGTGCAGGAGATTAAGTATTCTCTTCGGATAGAAGACGTAGCTGCACGATGGTATTTTTTGGGGAATGATGGAGAAGTTAAAATATCGAATGGTAGAGGGCCGAGAGTATTTGATTGTTACCTCATTCGGTAAAAGAGATGATCTCTGGAAAGGAGTTGGTTCTTTCGATAACACTCCAGATCTGAAACAACGCCAATCGTGAGAGAGAGAGAGAGAGAGAGGCGCTTCAGATCTACATTATGCAACGAGAGATGGAACACCATGAAAATAGCAAATCCCTGTATTTCGTCATGGAGATGGTGATTGATGAAGGAGTTTGATCTCTGTACGCATCTGGGGAGGACACCGAGTGACCGTGGATTTATTTTCTTTGAATACATTTTGTAAAGGTAGCGATCGGCGGAGGATGGCGTATCCAATATTATAGATCTCAGGTATGAGCGAAATAGATATTTCTGTTAACTTGTCTATGGATCTAAATCAATCGTTGATCAATTAGTTATGTAAGCGATCCCACTTGATTTTTCTCTATATTACATATATATACATATAGCCTACAATGGTTACTAGATGGATTTAATACACTACTTTAGTATTGGCATGCAGCGTAGGGAACCAACACATGTACTTACATCTAGATATGAGTAGATAGTTTTAATATATTATCACTGTGTTGGCATGCAACTTAGTTAAAACAATGTGTTTATTTACATCTTCCAATAGATGCTCTGTGTAGTGACTAGGTACAGATGAAACGTAGGTTATTTGATATTGCCGGTTATTGATTTACCGGATTTTTAGAAAATTTTTGCAATGTTCGACTGAGTGATACTTCTGTAAAAGTGTTAGATCGCTCGTATCTTCCCAATAGATACTTTGTCTGAATTATTTCGCAGAAGACGCATTTTTAGTTCACACGTTTGTTATTTAAGTCTGTTTATAAACGTTTTGTTATCAAACCCTATAGGTGGTCTTTGTTTGCTTACTGTCACGGAAGTGTAATTCTGGTAGTTCTTCATGATTGTTAAGTTAGTGCAATACGGTTTGTATGAAAGTATAGATCCATAATTAATGCTTTAAATATTTAAATGTATGTACATATAATAGCTTACATATCTTGGAACTTAAATATATCTTTGATGCATTGAGACTGGCTCGATGGCTACTTTTATGAAGTAGTAGAACATTTTTTACATTACAATGGGAGTGAATAATGTGGGATATATTTCCTTGTTTCACACGTAAGCTATAGAGGGAAAACTTGGATTATGTTGTTTGGTATTTAATTACCTCAAAAATATTGTATATACATATTATGAATCCTAAGTATTACCTTGTATCCATGAGGGAAATAACTAGATTGTTAAATGAAGCTAGGTAGAGTGATGACATATTATAATAAATAATATGAGAAATGACAAGAAATTATAAAGGAAAAAGGTTATGTTATTATTTGAATATTTTATGTATATGACAAGAAATGATAAAGTAAAAGATTATATTACTATATAAAAATTTTAGACATGTGTGAGAAAAGACCAGAAATGAAACATAAGTATAAAGTTCATGAATAAATTTATATAAGCTTTAAGCAAACTAAAAGAGTTGTTAAGGAAATATTGGTTTTAGACCGTGTTATACGTGTGAGTATAATACAAAATGTTATATCAATTTGTAATGGGGTCAAGACTACATACAAGTTACTTAACTAAGATATCAATAGATATTAATAAACATTTATGAAGATTGATAAGTGTGTCTCAATTAGTTTTATATACTAATTTAGGAATGTTAAGAGAAACTTAGAGAGATAAATATAGTTATCCAAGTACTATTATGTTAAGCAAGAATTGCCTAAATTATTCAAGTGCTAGTTTATGTATACTTTGTGTGAAAATAAGATCCTCTTCTAGCCTTTTATCTTGTTACGGCTAATTGTTGTTCTGAAGTTAATTAGGATTCAAATTGGGGTGTTTTATATATATGGTTGATTCATGAAAATATCTATGAGATAGAGGCTTGACGGAAGGAGAAGGAATCTTGTTGCAGCAACCATGTTGTTCGTTGCAATTCTATTACTTTTTACCTAATAATAAATGATGCACGTTCTTTTGGTCTTGTTTATTTGTCTATGGCCTTTATTATATGTGTATGTGCCTTCATGACGATTGTATGATTTTACTCTCATATGAATTATATTAATAGTTGATGTTTATAACACATTTGTCGAATGTATCTTGGCAAGGGGTATTTCATGTTAAATGTTATTAAAAGATATTTCATGTTAAACATTGTTTAAAAGATATTTCATGTTAAACATTGTTTAAAGGATATTTCATGTGTTCAAATGAGGACCATAAAGATGTAAGTATTATTTTGGTTCAAGTTTGTAAATCCTCAATTTAGAAGGGTAGTATTTAAATATGTGCTAGTATGTTATCAATGCTTGGAAGGTCTTTTTGGTTTTTCAGTTATATTTTTGTAAACATAGTATACAATCACTTTGGTCCTTTACATACAAAGGTTTCATATGAGGACCAATGAAGTGCATAAGAATCACTTAAGATAAAAAGGTAATTTCCACCTATTGTAAGTATGTACTAACACCCTTGCATAAATATTCAATGATAAATTTTATGAATTGTTACATGTCACATTTATTAAATAGAAATTTATATACTGATTATATATTTATAATTTTGCAAAGCATTTTAAATGGTGATTAGACAATTTGGAAGGGAAATAAGACCACTCAGAAAAATTTTAAATTTTTACAAATTTTGGGTTCGTGACAAAGGGTCCCAAGCAGGGTGGGACCAAGCAGCAACAGCAGGGTGGGCAGAAGAAGGACTTGAGTAAAATCAAGTGTTATGGTTGCCATACATTTGGGCACTATGCTTCACAATGCCCAAGCAAGAAAAAGAAGAGACAGCATACTGCAGCTTCAACGGAGGTTGATGACTTTGGAGACAGATTTCAGAGAGAGTTTTCTTTGTGTGCTCGATAGATTGAGAGAGACAGAGCCTCTTTAGTTACCAGCACTTATGTGTATATGGATATGGAGTATTCCTTATTGGAAGGCCATTAGATGAGTGCATCCACCACTGGTACTTGGTATATTGACAGCGGAGCCTCGAGCCACATGAAAGATGCTTGAGAGATGTTCTCCGAGCTTTCACAGATAGGTACAGATGTGGAGGTTGTACTAGGAGATGACACCATTGTCAGAGCAGTTGGTCGTGGGACCATTACCTTTCAAAGGGAGTCTATGAGTCCTCTGATACTGAGGGATGTGTTATTTTTCCCTGGGCTGAAGAAGAACCTTGTATCAGTTTCCACCATTGAGGATAGGGGTCTTGGGGTTTATTTCTTGGATGGGTGAGTGCATGTATTCCCCAAGACTACAGGATTATCTACCTCCATGGGCATTGGGGTTAGATGTGGAAGACTATAAAAGCTCTTGTTTCCGCCGCAACTCACTTTGGCACACAGTAGCAACAGTGAGCTTTGTGAGCTATGGCATCGGAGGATGGCCCACTTGCATCACCTAGCCTTGAGATTGTTGAGGAGCATGGTTACAGGGTTACCAAAGTTCAGCACTGAGCAGAGTGATGTTTGCAAGGGGTTTTCTTTGGGAAATTACACCAAGACTGCCTTTGCAAGTAGTGACAGTAGAGCAGCAGGAGCACTTGACTTGATCCATACTGATATTTGTGGTCCTATGTCATCAGTCTCTTTGACTGGATTTGAGTACTATATCTCTTTCATTGATGACTACTCCAGGAAGACCTGGATCTACTTCTTGAGGAGCAAGAAGTCACCCTTAGTATTGAGTGTCTTCCAAGGGTTCAAATCCCTTGTGGAGAAGAAAACAGGGAGGAAGATTTAGATGTTGAGATCGAACTATGGGGGTGATTATACCTCCAAGGAGTTCGATGGGTTTTTCACACAAGAGGGTATACAGAGATAGCTGACAGTTCCCTACACTCCTGAGCAGAATGGAGTAGCAGAGAGGAAGAATAGGTCGAATATGGGAGCAGCGAAAGTAATGCTTCATGATCAGAGTTTTCCGTTCTTTCTATGGGCAAAGGCATGTAGTAATGTAGTTTATCTACAGAATAGGAGTCCCCATCATGACTTGGGAAGGAAGAATCCTGAGGAGATGTTTACAGGCAAGAAGCCTGAGGTTGGCCATTTTCGCATATTTGGCAGCTTGAGTTACTCTCATGTTCCTTCTGAGAAGAGGACGAAGCTTGATCCCACTACAGAGAGAGGCATATTTGTGGGATATGATGAGACTTCGAAGGATTACCGGATTTATGTTCCTGGACAAAAGAAGGTTGTTATTAGGCGGGAGGTGAAGTTTGATGAGGAGAGAGCCTTAAGGAAGTCTAGAGAGATAGAGGAGAGGGATCCACCATCTTCCACACCTCAGGTGACTCAAGCTTCTTCGATATAGATCTCAGGTCCATAGGTTTCCGGAGTGACTGGATCACAAGGTACATGCATAGCTTCTACAGGTTCAGTGGTTCAGCTGACAAGAACTTTAGGGACAGATCCAAGTTCTGGTTCTCAGGTTACAGGTTCTTCAGGAACTAGTTCATTAGTCACTGGTCCTCGGGGTGTTGGACCTTCTGCTTCTGGGAGTTATTCAGATGAGGATAGACCAGTATGGGAGGAGCCTTCAAGGAAGAGGAAGCCTAAATGGCTTCAGGAGACCTTGAAGGAAGCAGAGGCATTTGGTAGGCCCCAAGAGGAGGTCAGGACAATTGTGATGCTGGATAGATTGGGTATGGATCTTGTTGTGAGTTTTCATGATTTAGAGCCTTCCACATTTGAGGAGGCCTCTCCACATCAGGTTTGGAGAGATGCCATGATGGAAGAGTACCATTCCATCATGAATAATGATGCATGGGAGATAGTTCCGAGACCAGAGGGGAAGTCTGTTGTGACTTCCAAGTGGATCTACAAGGTGAAGCATGCTGCAGATGGCAATGTGGAGAAGTACAAGGGTCGGTTTGTGGCACGGGGGTTTCAAAGGTTGAGGGAGTTGATTATGATGAGACCTTTTTGCCAATTGCTCGGTATTCTTCCATCAGAGCAGTGATGTCTATAGCAGCAGAGATGGGTTGGAAGATCCACCAGATGGATGTGAAGACCTCATTTCTCAATGGTCTTCTGCAGGAGGAGGTTTACTTAGAGAATCCATAGGGATTTGAGATTCATGGGAGATATTCTCATGTGTGCAGGCTGAGGAAATCCTTGTATGGACTTAAGCAAGCTCCTAGATCTTGGTACTCCAGGATTGATGCATATTTGACATCGATGGGTTTTCAGAAGAGTGAGGCTGATCCCAACCTTTACTACATTGTGGTTGGTGGAGATCCTCTCATTCTTTTGTTATATGTTGATGACTTGTTTATCACTGGAGAGGAGCGTCTCATTGCACATTGCAAGAGAGACCTTGCTACTAAGTATGAGATGACTGAAATTGGGTTGATGCATTATTATCTGGGGATGGAGGTTTGGAAGGATCCTAGACATATTTTGTTGGGACAAGGAAAGTATGCAGTTGATATTCTGAGGAGATTTCGGATGGAGGATTGCAGGCCGATGTCCACACCTATCATCACCAACTGGAAGCAACTTCAGGCTTATGAGGGTAATTTGGTGGATCCTACACTTTATCGTCAGCTCATTGGGTCGTTGATGTATCTAGTCAACACTAGGCCATACTTGTTTATTGCGGTGAACACTCTTAGCCAATTCATGGTAGAGCCTAGGAGTGTACACTGGACTGCCGCAAAACATGTGATGAGATACCTTGCAGGTATAGTGGACTATGGTTTGGACTACAAGGGTTCAGGTGGAGTTAGTTTGGTTGGCTTCACAGACTCAGACTGGGCAGGCAGTGTGAGGGATCGAAAGAGCACTTCCGGTTTTTGTTTCAGTTTGGGATAGGCAGTAGTTTCGTGGCTCAGTCAGAAACAAAAGTCCGTTGCATTGAGTTCTGGTGAGGCTGAGTATATGGAAGCCAGTCAGGCTACTTGCGAGGCACTATGGCTTCGTAAGTTGTTGGTAGACTTGTTTGACCAGGATCTTAGGCCTACGGTGATCTACTATGACAATCAGAGTTGCATTCATCTCTCTAATAATCCAGTGTTCCATGACAAGTCAAAGCATATTGAGATCAGGTACCATTTCATCTGTGACTATGTTCAGAGAGGAGAAGTAGAGATGCAGTACATAACCACTGATGAGCAGGTAGTAGATATACTGACAAAATCTTTGGGGAGGGGCAAGTTTGTTTTCTTTAGAGACAAGTTGGGAGTGGTGCAAAACACCTTCCTCGGCAAGAGAGAGTGTTAGTTTTTGTACCTAGGAAGTGTCCCCTAGGTGACTTTTTTCCTAAGTCACTTAAGTGGGGAAAAAGTGACCCTTGCATTAAATTACTTGTGAAAAGCATTTAATTTGACTTTAAAACATAAAGTCACTTTTTGATCAATTTAAGTGGGTGAGTGAAATTAATATTTATGAGATTTAATGACAGCATTTAATCTCATACATTGGATCTCATCTAATCTCAACCATTGGATTGAGTGAACGCTAGGGTTTAGTCAAAAGGGGAAAGGGAGGAATTTTGCATTCACTTTTGAGATGAAAGTTGAGTGAATAGAAGAGAGGCCAAGGGCATGAATTTCGAGGAGGGAATTTGGGCAAGTTACAGTTGGCACAGTTTTCGAGGCAGCTAGAATAGCTTTGAATGAAGCATGAAAATCGAGGCATCAGCATTTAATATTCAACACATTTCCCTAGGCATTCGTACAACATTAAGTGGGAACAAATTTCAAGGGGCCGTACAGCTAATAGAAGGCACATAAATCGAGGGGTCGTACAACATTTATTGATGTATCGTACATGCACAGAAATCGAGGTTCCTACAACATTTATTGTTGTACCGTACAGCTACACAGAAACCGAGGATTTTTGGGGCACTGGTTTCCAGAAATTTGGCACTATTTTTGAGGTCCGTACAGCCTATACGGACTATACTAGTTGGCACAGAAATTGAGACATTTAATTCTACACAGAAATCGAGGTTGGGTACAGTTTTCGAGGTCTTGGGTTTTGGCATAAAAATCGAGACAGGGGCTTGACTCAAAAATCGAGGCATCCTTTGGGTGATTTTTCTTGGTGGAGATAAGTGCATTTTTGCTGAAAAATTATTGTACTGAAAATATTTGTTGAAGAAATAATACTCTCTCTCTCTCTTACTGGTTTTCTCCGTGGGGGTTTTTCCAGTGCTATTGGCCAAAAATCTGAGTCTGAAATATTTTATGGCGTGCATGTTAAATTGGTTTTCTGCCTGTTAAAAGTGTTTTTATAGCGTGTTTAACTATCTGTAATTTTTATAAGTAGTTTCCATCCAATGCAAAATTGGTTGGGGATGAAAACCATGAAAAATGTGACATAAACCAGCAAGTTGAACTAACACAAAAAATCTACAAAAACTATTAAAACTATCTAAGTAATATAAGCAAAAAATCCCTAGAACTATATCAAAGAACAAGAACTGATAGGCTTGTGAATCCGTAGCATGACGAACCTGTTCAGAAGGAGGACCCGCGGTGTTCTGTTGAGTAGCAACAACACAGGACATAGTTATTGGTTGCTTCATTAAATGTGGTTCAAAGGACCCTCCAAGCCTTCCCACCATCTAGGTGACCATCGTCATGATATAGGCATTATTCTCCTCCATGGATTCCATTCATTGCTTAAACTAGTGAATTTCCATATTTTAGAAGCATACCAAGGGAGACCATCATTCTGGTATGCCAATACAACTCCAGGGCCCTATAGAATTGGTATTTTTAAGTTCTAGTGCATCGTGAATCTGGAATAATCCTTGGTAACTACTTCTCTACATCGTCATCCTCGTAATCCATGCCCAAATTTTTCCATTATTTTCCATCATGTACCCACCTACCTGCTCGCGTGAGCCTTTGAACCTGTCTCCATCCAGCTCTACGCCATGATCATGTTGAACACACCAGGGACACTAAGAGGAGGGGGGTCAATCAATGTCCTACACTTTAGTTACTTTTTCTTTCAATCTACAATTTCACCAATCAAATTTATGCCTTTCATTAAAAGTTATAAGCATTAATTATTTATAACCATCACATCAACAAATAGTACAAATGTAGGAACATGATATATTTGAAATTCAATAATGTATATATTGATAAACTCAACAGATTACATCGGGTTTGTGAACATATCAGTCTTCTCGTCAACCACAATAAATGGTAATATCTTATGTATTTTTCCCTCTTCTTAGCATCTAATGATGGCAAACCACCATTGGATTTTCTTCCCATGAATAGTAGTATTGTTTATCCTTCTTATCCCACAAGCAATGGTTTCCCAATGCAAATTATTCTTATCCCATGAGTAATGATTTATCACTACTTAATTTCTCAACCTACAATCAATGATTTATCACTACTTAAACTTCATGTCCCATGAACAGTGTTTCCGACAAGAGATTCCCGCCTCACTATTTTTTATACTTCTAGTCCCATTAGAAATGGTTCTCCACTACTTACATTTCTCAACCCATGAACAATGATGCCCACAAGAATTGCCAGCCTCATTGTTTAGATTCTACCCATGATATCTGTTGGCCTCCTATTTTGACTGTTCAGCACAATATTTTCTAGTTTAAGTCTCATGAAACCAAGTAATCACCAGCTTTATTTAGTGTTGTTTTGTGCATGGTTATGCCTTTTGAAGAGCAACATTGCTAGGAGCTTTGGTAAGTGACTTTTTAATTGTTTATTTATTATTTTGCTTTGTTTTATGTATATAATGGAACCTTTAGTTTTCATTTAATAATGGGTCAATTAATGAGTCTTTATTTCTTTTATGTAGGAGTCTTTTGGTTATTTGGCCCAACGCTTGTCCCGGCACTCCAAAGAAGATCTATGTTGGCTGAACCAGAGATTTGGGGGATTTTATTGCTCAGGATAACATCTTGTTTGATTTCCAATCGCTTCCAGGATGCAGGTGCAGTTATCCAGTGCTGTTCTGAGGATGTCATTTGCTCAAAATGGCATTTTCGTCCTTGATCAGGACCCTAATTTCGGGCTCAATTTCTGAACAAACGGTTGGGAATTTTTCAAAACGGTTCGAAACCCACTTCACAAATGGCCCCATTTACCCCTATTCGCGGGCAGTTTTCATAATTTCTGAACGAATGTGGAGAAATCCCTTCCGAAACAGACGTGGTTTTTCCAGATTTGGTGTTGGCCGTTTTCTGGGTAGTTGCTCGAATTTCTGAATTTTGGGATGGATCTTGTCCATCTTTTCATGTATAAATAAGCTTGAGATGGAGATAGACAGGGCATAGATTAGATAGAAGAATGGAATATAGATATAATTTCCAGTGTTCATATTGTTCTTCTTATTTTCAAAAAAGTGATTAGAGCTGTTCGTTCATTTAATTTCTGTTATGATGAGTTTGTTGTAAGAGTGTTTTTAATATGCGTTGATGAGCCATGGTCTGTTGACAGTAGAAGGCAGGGCCCCCTTTGATGGAAACAGAGCTGTATACATTGCATTTATAGTAGACTCCATCTTCAGATTTGAACATCATCTTTCAGCAAAGATTTTATTTCAGTTTATATTGTCAGTTGTCTCATCGATTTAATAGAACAGAAGTAGCATTTCATTCGATTTCAGAACAGAAGTAGAAGTTTCATTTGATTGCAACAGAGGGTTTGGCATTTCAAGATTCAAGTTTAAATGTTATTTTTTTTTTCATCCATCGATTTCATCTTTTAGTTGTTCAGTGTTCTTAATCGATTTCATAGTGCAGAATGAATGTAGAACAGAGTAGAATAAAGTAGCTTCTTTCCAGCAATTTTCTTTCAGCAGTTCAAAAAATAGTTTAACATTCTTTAAACTCCCTCTTCAACCCTGCATTTCTTGTGCTGGTTCCTCTAAGTCTAACTTCCCGGGTTGACAATTAGATGTTTATTAATATGTTATATATTTACCCAACATTTTGGCGCCGTTGCGGGGGAGGTACTAAAAAGGATTGGAAAGTGGATGTAGGTGTGCTTTCATTTTTAGCCAGATCAGATTTGATTTCATTAGTGTGCAAGCAGTTTCTTTCAGCAGTGTTAGATTTGATTTAGCAGTTGAGGGTGTGCATTTGATTCAGTAGAGGCAATTTTCCTTTCAGCAAGAGTGCATTTCATTTTATTTCAAGCTAGTGTGGGTTTTAGAATTATTATCAGTTGGTGTGACTTTCAAAGTTTTTAGCAAACCCCCTATAACAAAAGAAAAAAAAAATCATAAAAATCATCTAATGGATCCAAGATTGAATGAACGAAAGAAGAGATTGTTGCAGGAGCTTTCGTGCATCTTGCGGGAACTTGAAGAGATCTCTGCAGCTCAAGAGATGGAGGAGGAATGAGTTGATTCAGTGGTTCTGTGTGAACACCTTTGCCAACCTGCAGAGAACAATGAACAGTTAGACAATCCAACTGAGAAAGAACATGGTATGCATAATCATATTGACCATTGGTTTCAATCTGTTTTACAGCCTTCAGATAGTCTTCTTCTTCAGCAATTCTTGGACATCAAGCAACTGATGTTGGTTGCTCAGCATGCCTTGGTAATTATGCATCTATATATTATATCAAAGGGCATGAATTTATTGATGATTCTGCTAAGACGGTGGCTACATTGGTTATTTGCCTATACTTAAAGAAATGTTTCATTTCTTTAAGTAGGTAGGTAGGGTAGTGAATAAAAGATAACACCTTTAGATAGTTTATGTTTTCTGCAAATAAAAAGAGAATCAACTTGAATAAGAAATGATTGAAGATTTTCTATCTAAGTGATGAATGGATGAGTTGCTAGACTATGATTAGAGTACAGGGGCTCTTCTCAGCAGTTCCTATTAATCAAGATGGACAGTTTTCGGGACTGTTAACATTCTATTACCATGTCAGTGTTACAGAGGTGAATTCGTTTGCATGAGGACATGCAAAAGACTCGGCATGGGGGAAGGATGCAGATATTTTCTGCAGTGAGGCTCAGGATGTTTTGAAGGCATAAGCGAAGTCTTTTTGTTACTACCCCTATTTCATCCTTTGATTATTTTTACAAAGCATTTTTAAGGACTGTTAATCTAGATTAATTTCTGAGTTTCACTGGTTGATTGGAATGCCTGTATCAAGTAAATGAGATGTGTGCTGCTAGGGTTTTCAGACCTGTCCTCGTTATTCATATGAGTACTTATCCACCCGACATTGTCTCCATCAGTGATTTAAGGGGTTTTTGCTTATGAACTTATGGGTTACTAGGACCATTTGACTTGGTTTCACACTAGATGGAGCGAGGGAATTGTTTTTAGTGACAGCTATGGGCATTAAATTATTTTTACGTCAGGTACCATTTTGGAAAACGGTATCCAGGACTGGGCAGTCAGGTGGTTATTATCTATTGGCTTCTATAATATCAAATACATATATATACATTTTTGTGCAGCCACTTTATGACTTTCACTTTATACAGTTGCAAAGGTTAGTTGTTCATTTGGGCAAATCTTTACAGGAATATACAAAGAATACTCTTCCAATTCTAGTACCATCCCACTCCTAGATGTTTTCAGAGCAGCTCCCCCACTCATCTATGCTTGAGCAAATCATAAACTTTATCTTTAAGATGAAATTGGGACAAGGGCCTCTGATAGAAAACGGGTGCAAGAGGTTAACCCGCCGGGATACTGAACAGGTCTGCTGGCAGTGGGTACCGAACTGTGGTATAAACAGGCAAACCCATCAAGGTGCTGAACAGGCTTGTTGGAAATGGGGCATCTGCCTGGGGAAGAAGCTTCTTAGATGTTACAGTTACCCCACCGGAGTACTGAACGGGCTCACTAGCAGTGGGTTCTGACTCTAATATCTCCTTTAAAAGTCTCATCTATACTTGTCTATATGAATAATGTACCTATGTAAAGGTCAAAGAGAGGTCATATGTGTGGTTAAATAAAACTTAAGGAGACTGTTTGTAAAAGTCAGTGGATAGCCAGTTGATAATCGTCTCCAGCTGCTCTGAATTCTGGTTGCCTGATCCTTGTGAAAAAGGGTTTATGCCTGACATTTTTTGAGTCCTGAACATAGCTGTGAATTTCAGTACTGGTTTTTCTTTGCACTACTCAAACTGTCCTGTGTGAAGCTGAGTTAAAATGGACCCGTACCCCATTGGCTTCTTTGAGTACTTCTCTTGTCTTGTGTTTTAAGGCACATGCCCTGGTGGAAAACGTTCTATATGAATGACGAGAATGAAGTCTGTGTTCATGATTGAAGTGTGGAATATAGAAGTAAGATTGGTTGTTTGTGAATTGTAGTTACTTTTGTTTTTTTGTATTGTTAATAAAAATTGGTTTCATAACTCAGCTCAATTTCCTGTGTGATCAGGTGAAGTAGCAACCTTGAACTGAGGTAATTGTGCCACAAGCTTGTTGGGATAAAACAAATTTTCAACCAGTTTTACTTCCTTTTGCAACTCACACAAGTGGTATATTTTCAAAGACATTTATTTGCTTTAATATCACTATCATGCTGGCAATGAATTGCTCCCTATAGAATTTCAGGTGAAGACCTTTCATACTGTTGCACAATTGAGCCTGAATTTAGATGAATCTCAGGAGCAGAGGTTGATGCAATTAATGGTCTTGATGAAATTAAACAAGATATTGTCCATGAACTGATTTAATACAGAATCAGAGGACTAAATGCCATGACAAATTGTTGAAGAAGAAAACTTTTGAAGAAGGTGATAGGCTCTGTTGTTTGACTCACGATTCAAACACTTTAAAGCTGAGGATGCAACCACTGAATAATGGTAACTGTGCAAGGAGCCTGCTGATAAAACAAAATTTTCAGGCTGTTATTTAATTTTCCAAGCAGTTATTTGATTTTTTTTAGGCCGTTTTAATTGTCTTTTCAACTCACGAAAGTTGGAAAGACAGTTATTTGTCCTTACTGATAATATTACTACTATGCTGGTGATTATCACTCCTTCAACATATGCTGGTAATTATTGTTTGTCCGTATCAGCCTGGAAGTACCTCTGTATTTTAAATTGCTGAAGTGCCGGATTGAGTGCCGGACGGGGTGTCGGAATAAAAATTGAAAAATTGGCATGTTCAATGGTAAGGGTAATGAACGTAATGAACGTTGCATGATTGGATAAGTCCTAATTGTTATATATTAAGGATTATTATTATTACCAATTTCTTTTGCCTTTAATACAAGGATCATTGGGGTTTATTTAGTTGAGATTCCACCATTTCTTCATAAATTATTTTATGGCATTTGATAATATTTTATTTCCTTATTATTAATTTGACATTTTTAATAAAACTTATGCCATTGATATATTTCAATTTGGGTTCGTAACTCGCCATGCGGTGAAGGTGAATTAAACGTGTGATAAAATGGGCATAATTCATTGCAACGTGTGCAGCATGTGCTGCAGCATGTGCCAGCGAGAGAAAGATTGATGCAGTTCTCCCTTGTCTTCGAATTGACTGTCTGATCTATGTTAGTTTGTTGTCATTTCTTTTCCTGTTTTTCACGATGCTTATTCTAGCTGAGTTAAAGAAAAAGGATTGGGTATGGGAGCAATTTGTATATGAGCTGTCCAATTCTCATCTTAAATCATCCCTGGGGAATGAACCATGTGAGCCTTGTATTCCTGATTTAGTGGATAAAGCCTCCTTTGTAAATATTTCTGAACATCAAGTCAGCCATCCTCAGGAACCAGCTGTTAAGAGTTGTAAGAAGGTTGGCCCATCCCATACTAAGAAGTCTCCAGTATCTAAGGGGCAACGTGTCAGCTCTCAGTCTGGGGGAGAAAAGGGTCATGAAAATTTGTTTGCTTCACCCAATCGAAGATTTTCCCGCAGCATGACTGTTAAAGAGAAAAAAAAAGGAATCCAAAGGTAAGAGCCTATCCATGTTGAATTGTCCTCATCCACTGCTTCTTCTGCCCATGATAACTCTGATTCTCATAGCTCTCATCATCATTCTTCAATGCCTAGTCCTGTCAGTGAACCTTTGCTGGCAGCATCACATTCAAAATCTAGTTTAAAATATGCTAAAGCATCACCTTCCAAATCAGGTCCAAAGTATGCTAAATCTCATAAGTCGGATGCTTCAGCTCAGGAATTGATTACTTCAGGCAGAGAAATTTTAAGTTGACAAAGAAATTACAGGAGTATGTGAGGCACTTCAGCCTCAGTTTCTAGAGTTTGAGCCAAGGCTTGATCATCTATTATGAGTTTCATATTTTGTTTGTCTGAAACTTTCTTGCATAGGGTCATGCAAGATCTTTAGTCCGGGGGAGATGTTGGCCTCCTATTTTGACTGTTCAACACAATATTTTCTAGTTTAAGTCTCATGAAACCAAGTAATCATCAACTTTATTTAGTGTTGTTTTGCACATGGTTATGCCTTTTGAAGAGCAGCATTGCTAGGAGCTTTGGTAAGTGACTTTTTAATTGTTTATTTATTATTTTGCTTTGTTTTATGTATATAATGGAACCTTTAGTTTTCATTTAATAATGGGTCAATTAATGAGTCTTTATTTATTTTATGTAGGAGTCTTTTGGTTATTTGGCCCAACTCTTGTCCCGGCGCTCCAAAGAAGATCTATGTTGGCTGAACCAGAGATTTGGGGGATTTTATTGCTCAGGATAACATCTTGTTTGATTTCCAATCGCTTCCAGGACACAGGTGCAGTTATCCGGTGCTGTTCTGAGGATGTCATTTGCTCAAAATGGCATTTCCGTCCTTGATCAGGACCCTGATTTCGGGCTCAATTTTTGAACAAACGGCTGGGAATTTTTCAAAACGGTTCGAAACCCACTTCACAAATGGCCCCATTTACCCCTATTCACAGGAAGTTTTCAGAATTTCTGAACGAATGTGGAGAAATCCCTTCCGAAACAGACGTGGTTTTTCCAGATTTGGTGTTGGCCGTTTTCTGGGTAGTTGCTCGAATTTCTGAATTTTGGGATGGATCTTGTCCATCTATTCATGTATAAATAAGCTTGAGATGGAGATAGACAGGGCATATATTAGATAGAAGAATGGAATATATATAGAACTTCCAGTGTTCATATTGTTCTTCTTATTTTCAATAAAGTGATTAGAGCTGTTCGTTCATTTAATTTCTGTTATGATGAGTTTGTTGTAAGAGTGTTTTTAATATGCGTTGATGAGCCATGGTCTGTTGACAAAGAAGGAAGGGCCCCCTTTGATGGAAACAGAGCTGTATACATTGCATTTATAGTAGACTCCATCTTCAGATTTGAACATCATCTTTCAGCAAAGATTTGATTTCAGTTTATATTGTCAGTTGTCTCATCGATTTAATAGAACGGAAGTAGCATTTCATTCGATTTCAGAACAGAAGTAGAAGTTTCATTTGATTGCAACAGAGGGTTTGGCATTTCAAGATTCAAGTTTAAATGTTATTTTTTTTTTCAGCCATCGATTTCATCTTTCAGTTGTTCAGTCTTCTTAATCGATTTCATAGTGCAGAATGAATGTAGAACAGAGTAGAATAAAGTAGCTTCTTTCCAGCAATTTTCTTTCAGCAGTTCAGAAAATAGTTTAACATTCTTTAAACTCCCTCTTCAACCCTGCATTTCTTGTGCTGGTTCCTCTAAGTCTACCTTCCCGGGTTGACAATTAGATGTTGATTAATATGTTATATATTTACCCAACAATATCTTATGCCCACGAATTCTCTGCTTCAACCCTTCAATCACTTTCAACATAATAGTTTTCTTTGTATGCAATAGAAATAAGAGATAAAACTCAAAAACATTCTCTAGCTCCTCTTCTTGCATCAAATAAGCGAGTAGTTGATCTCTTCAACTTTCTATTGGTGTACCTCCGCTTCCTGTTGTCCCCAATCAGTCTTTTTCTATTTCATCTATCTTCATATTTACACTCTTTATTGTTACCTTCGCTCACTGCTATCCCCAATCAATTTTTTGCTTTCTTCCATATTTCACATATTTAACCTCTTCACTTCCCTAATGTTGTGTGTCATATTTATATATATATAATTTTCCTCTTTATTATTTTTGTTTGTTGGGATGACTTATTTATTTTATGTTTCATCATATTATATTTAATTTTATATGGAGCCGACCTTAACTCAATTTACTTAGGACATAATTCAATGGTCACAAATTGCTTTCCCATGGGTTTGAATATAGAATTACTCTATCCACTTAACACGGTCTTGGTCCACTTTGTCATCACTATCTTTACTTAATTTCCTCAATTTGTCCACTTGTTCATGTTGCCAACACTTTTTTCTTCTTGCCCATGCTACTAACAATTTATCAATATCTCTTGTCTTCATGTTGACATCAATGACAACACTACATTTACATCAATATCCCCCTTTGGCATTGATGGCAGCATGTAGTAAAATAAATTTCTTCTCCTCTTCATTAGCTCCCCCTTTAAATGAGCTCTTCCAAGTCCTTGAAAATTTGATTTGTTTTACTGCACTTTTATCGCCCTTTGACATCAATGGCAAAGGTCTTCTCAAATTGTTTTGCTAGTTGATTACTCTCCCCGACAGAGTGATCCCTTTATGTTGATGCTCCCCTTGAAATGGGTGTCTCTTTTCTTTTGTGTTCACATGCTCAATAAAACCTCTTGTAACAAGATTATGCCAAACTTCATCTAGGCTAGTCCATTCCTGTAATATGTTAATGTCTAATTTATTTATGCTCAAATGTTGTTTCTCCACAAACAAACAATGGTCGACCACATCGTACATAATCAATATAGAACCTCAATTCCTTCAAACGGATGTCTCTAAAAACTCCAACTTCTGGGTTCACATCAACCTATCTTCTCGATTGTCTCAATGTTTTCACTAAAAGTTCAGGATCATGGTAAATACCAACCCAATAGCTATTTACAAAATTTTATTTTATTTTTGTTGTCATTAGAATAACTGCTAGAGATATTTCCTCAAAATTCTTTATGCTCCATTTTTCCAAGAACTCTATAATTGGATTAGGAGAAGAAAGGTATTCACACTAGCCAGTACATAAATGTACTTATTAAGAGTTGAGGAACTCTTAGTAATGGTTCTTGAATGGAAATGTGTGCATCAAATGAAAATAGTAAAAAAGTAACAATGTTATGAACTATTGTAGTAAAATAAAAGTTAAACTAAATCATAAGCACCCAATAATGCAATACATGCCATGTGAATCAAATAATGTTTTCCATTAGGATATAAAAAATAGATTTATAGTATGTTGTTACCTCAAATGGTGAGTAGATTGGGGCTAGCCAGTAGTATTTGGTGGTTTCCCTCCTTTTGCTTTTAGTTTGAATATTTCCTCTTTTTGCTTTTCTTTTATTTTTATTTTTTGGGGGATTTTGACCTTTTTTGGAGGAATTTAATTGATTTTTTGAGAGAAATAATTATTTCTTGCCCATTTTCTTATCAACTTAGGGATTTTGGGTTTTTGGATGTCAAATATGTAGGAAAAATGGATAAATAGGTTATGTGACTAAGGGGATGAGATAGGTGATCAAATTTTGGTGTTAACACCAATATTTTGTTCCTATTGTAATCTCTATCATCCTCTGGCCACAGACCAAGAACAAATTATAATAGAAATTGATGGATGATTTATCCAAAAAAATATGCTTTCTCCCTCTCATAAATCTCTCCTACACCAACATGAAGTGAAATTTCTATCTGCAAAAAACTATTTTCCATACTTTATACGCTTATCTTTAGTAACACCGAAAGTGAAGCAACCTATTGATTTTGAATCACAAATGCTTCCTGTAGTGAAGGCATCAACAAGTCCATCATTGTAGCTTCACTCATTCAACTTGATCATCACAACTCCATAGAGTCTCTATAACTCTTTTTTTTCATAAGTGCAACAACAACCTAGATATCTTCCATTGATGCGGCCCATCTGACAACAATGATAGACGTTGCATTAGAATCTCCTCTCAAACAGGCCTAAAAATGCCTCTTCATATTCATCTAAAACAACTATAATATTCCTATTTTAACTTTCTGGTGTAGGGGAGGGATGCCAGTAAGTGAGCGTTTTTTTTACGAGTAGTGGTGCAGCTTAATTCTCCATGTTCTCGAGCTTGTTTTTCCGCCAAATTTTTATCACATATACTTTGTCGTGTTCTCTATCTAACCATATTGGTCTTGAGGTGTGACGAATCCAAAATGATGCCATGTCAGCCACAAAGTTCCAAGTTGTCTAGTTTTAGCGTGCCTTAGTGTATTTTTTATTGGGACCGATGCTTGAACATTGATGTGACTTAAAGTAGATGTGACTGAAAATGATTTTCCAATTTCAAATATTCATTTTATTTCAAAATGTAGTTAATTTTTTTTTATAAATAATTTTAAAAACATGAAAATATTGAGAATTACTTGTACATAAAGTGCTTTTATGAACCACTTATAGTAGATAGTTTTTTCAAAACTGAGGTCAACCAACACCATTACTATTTCCACTACCGATCACCCTATCTCAACTACTGGTCTTCCCGCTCCACCACTGGTTCCTCTCCCCTAAAAGAAAAAAGTACTTCTTCACTGAACTTTGTGGTGTGTAAATTGAATCTATCACTATTTTTCCAACTAATCAACTACAACCATTTTCATTTCCCATTAATTGTTGGCACTATCAATTGGCATACCCTAGATCATGATCAAAAGACTCGGCTCTAATATCTGCATCATTATTGTCATCTCGTGGTGCATCATCCTACTCCTACATTTTTTCTTATTTATATGCTTCGTGAGAATGATGTCAAGCTTTAAACCACTGTTAGCCAATTTCAATAGGATGTGATCAATCTTTTCATCTAGTTGCGTGTTCGTTAGAATTTCAATCACTGGAGCTTCGTCCCATCCTAGCGTTATGCACAATTTACAGATTTATACCTCCTCTCCAAGTACAATATTATTGCTATGATTGAAGATCTAGTGAAGCTCTTATACAATTTTGTCAGAGAGATGATGTCCGTTGGATTCATTTTGTATCATGTGCCTTCATTAAAACTCTCTTGCTCACCCAAAATTTGATCATATTTGATAACCTCCATATGTAATCAATTTATAACATCGATCAACAATAATGATCCACTTACAACCTATCTTATGGATTTACTCAGCTTCATGAGAGAGATCGTTACATCGTCAACTGACTTGAACAAAAAAACAAATCCATATTCATTATTGTTGTCCATCACGTTGCTGGTCACGAAAGTGGTAAAAATATCACAACCCTCTTAAATTTTCACTTAATATAAAATAAATATATTGCACAAAACTTATTCTATGGTAGATAACAATTTCATTTGCTGGTACTTCAGATAGTCATTGTTTGTAAATATTTCATAATCGATCAACTATACAGGTAGTCCACAACTCTGGATGCAACACTTGCGGTGAATGGTACCATAATTTGCATCCCACCACTTGCTATCCCAAAATAATAAGAAGATTCTTCTATTCACTATTGATCCAGCCATCAGAAACCCCTTCAACATATTCTCACAAAATGTAGCCTCTTCACATCCATTAATTCCCTATAAGTGTGTCATCATGTGCCTTGTGTCAAGTATGTGTTAAGACTTCGCAATAATACAATAGAACATTAGAGTTCCACAACCAAGGTCCATCTAGATTCGACACAATTCCTCTTTGTAGTCGTACTCGCCTTCTCTACTCAGTTAATGGTCAACTTGTGGATTTACATTCAACGGTCACTTTGTTATGTGAGTTTTCCAATTTTTCAACCGTCAACTTGGATTAAGAAATGAAACTGCCATGTTGGATTGTGAAAAACCTCAACAGTCTTATTGGACATTCAACTTGTCCAATGGTATTCAATTGTCAACGGTCACCTCTATGTTCTCATTCATGATACATGTGTCCATAAGGGAATTTCACTTGCATGTCAAGGATACAGTGGTCCTATGTGCATCAACACTTCCCACTCCTGGCTCATGCATAAATTAGGGTTCGTCGTTTTAAAGCTTGCATCCTCTCACTCTCGGCTTCCTTACTAGCTTACAATAGTAGGTCCTCCCTTCACTTTGAGCAATATATTGCTCGTTGGACATATTTAATAGGAGACCCGATGGCAATTCTTTATAAGCCATCTACAACCATACTGCAACCTCCATTTATAAAGATCTTAGAGAAGTCTCTAGTGCTTACAACTGCTTTAGATATTTGAATAATCTATTCTAGATGGCTCAAGCTATCTTTAAAATGCAGTGACACATGATCCAAATACCAATTTCTATGCCTTCTTCAAGTATGATTTGATTAGATTTTCAATTAAACAACCAAATTTGTCCTTGTAAGTTGGCATTGTCAAGAAATTTGATGGTTTCAAAAGAAGATCTGAGATCTTCCCAACTCTTCATCTGCTATATTGGTTGATGGACCATTTTAAGGAAGGATTCACTAGCCCCTTCCTCATCATTATTTTCATGATCCATAGTACATTCTTCTTATATTTTCTCATCCTTGTAGTTTTCATATTCTGTTTTATGATCCAAGTCATTGGCCTCTTGTTCATTCTCTGATTTAGTCATTTCACTTTCTCCTTTATGAGAATCATTGCATTCTTTTCTCCTCCAAACCTTCATCACTCTTCACTTTGATGGATAGCTTTCATTTGAACTGCTACAATCCCAAGCCTTGCAATGACCATTCTTATTCCAATTCCAACACTTTATAATATATTGGGCATAACTATATATTCTTCTAGTGTAAACCTCATAGTTCAAAGCTTTGTGTCCATATTCATTACAACAGAAACAGTACCCATTCAATGATGTTTCATACCTGGTTTTATAATTCTATCCTGATGTTGCATAAATTCTATCATTGTTCTTCATTGAAGAATATGTCCTCCTTTCATTTCAAGGTTCACCAACTTGTCTTCTTCTTTCATTATCTCCATGTAAGAAGGATGGACCTACTTGATTCAAATTTCCTTCATATTTGGATTGACGATATTTGGTAATGTCATTAACATCAAATCCAATTCTTGATTTATAAAAATAGGATATGCCTCTTGAGTATCTCATCCAATGCTTCTAAGCTCTTATTGCATTTTTCAATTAGCTTTTGTTCCTTTACAATTCTTTCAACTTCTTCCTTAAGTTGACCATTTATGTTTCTAACTTACAAATTTATTATATCTTTGTCTCCGATTCTTCAATTAACTTTATTTCTTTATCCCAATTAATATTCAATTGTTTTCCTAAGCCACCATTATCTTCTTGAACCTCTTGCAGCTGATCAACTAGATTTGATTTTATTCCCTTAATTCTACAAGCACTTCTTCAATATTTTTTGTTTTGATTGCTTGATCATTGCTAGGACTTTCCTTTTCTTGACAAACTTATTCTCCTTCCTTCAATTTCTTGCTCAACCATTCTCAATTTTTTCTTGACTAATATTATTGTCTTGCTTCCTAACAATCTTTCTCAAATTTTTGACTTCTACAAGAGTTGCCTCTAACTTAGCTCTTAGGTTAGGAACAACTTCTTCTTCATCATCACATTCTTCTATTGGATTCTCCTTTTTTTTTCTGAATGGTCTTTGTCTAAGGAAAGGAATATGACTTCATTTCTCCCTTCATTTGTATATTCATCTTCTCCTTCATGAACATCTAAGGATTCTTTTCTTGTCTTTTAGTGTTCAAACATATTTTTTTCCTAGAGAGGACACCTTAGCTACAAAATGACCAATCTTTTCACAGTTAAATCATTTCAAAGGTAGTTTTCCATTGCACTTACTTGTACCTTGCTTTAGCTTCCTCGCAAGCTGTGTCATTTCATTAGATTCTTCATAAGTAGTCATGTGTGTTCTTGGGATCTCCTCCAATTAGGTTAGACTTGTATGCAGGGCTACTCTGATACCAACTTTTGAACACACCAAGGACACTGAGAGCGGGGGTTGAATCAATGTCCTACACTTTACTTACTTTTTCTTCAATCTATAATTTCACCAAACACATTTATGCTTTCATTAACAATTATAAGCATTCATTAACCAATCAATGCTAGTGACCATCATATCAACAAATAGTACAAATGTAGACATGAGATATATTTGAAATTCAGTAATATATATATTGGTAAACTCAATAGATTACATCAGGTTTGTGAACATCTCAGTCTTCTAGTCAACCACAATCAGTGGTAATCTGTGATTGTCTTCTTCCCTCATCTTAGCCTCTGATGATGGTAAACAACCATTGGTTTTTTCTTCCCATGAAAGTAGTATTGTTTATCCTTCTTATCCCACAAGCAATGGATTCCCAATGCAAATTCGTCTTATCCCACGAGCAATGATTTCTCACTGCTGTTATAGGTCAAATCTGCACTTCTCTATCTGTCATCACATTGCCCTGTCGATCACACAAAAGGACACTATGGATGGAAGAGCTAGGTTGATCTTGGATGATTTATTGCTGAGATCACACATCTTCATCTCAAAAACATATTTTTTCTACAAAATTCACTATATGTGCGCTATTATTGCTACTAACACCTAGTGTTCTAAACGTTGGTTCTTTTGAAGAGAACCTATGCACTTACCTCAAAAGATGTGTGCGCTAGTTGTAAAGAACAAAAGTTGCATACTGAACGCTAGTTTACTATTATGATACCTGCACACATGTTAAGATGAATGGAAAAAAATATATTAAGATTACGAATTGGGATTAGTTGAGGTTGGTTCTGTAACTTCCCCAACCTCCCAATTCAACTACCTCTCGAATCCAACTTCCAACCTTGTGCCATAAATACAAGGGGAATCCAGAGAGAGGGGACCAAGGAATGATTATTTGTTGTTACGCTAGAGGAATTCTTAAGTCATTATGAGGAGTAGGAGCCCAGGACCCGGTTGCAGAAGTGTTTGGATAGATTAGGTATATCTATACTTATTTACATTTATTTGACAATAAAAGGTGGAAATACCCTTCTCGTCCCAATGAAATGTCTCTTTTATTGGATATATGATTGTAGTTAATGTTACATTGCTTTCAATTTAATTATATATATTGCAGTCAATATATGCTCAGGAAGGTTAACTTATTTTGCAGGTTCATCTTTGTGGAATATTGGGCGAAAGTTAGGACTAGCCATCGTTAAAAAGGTACAACTTTCAGAACCCTAATCTCTTTCCATTCGTAGTAATTAATGAAAAACATGAATGTATTTACCTGTCACCCCATGTAAGTTGGTAGTGTCATTTCCCTCACTATAAGGTATTATCCTGCACAAAAGAACTGGCGACTCCGCTGGGGAGCACCGGTTGTTTCTGCTCTAGCGGAGCTTGCTAGGTTTTCTTTCAGTTTATGCGGTATTTTTGTTTTCTGAGAGGTTTTTCATCTGTTCCTTTTATCTTGATTCATTTCAGTCTAGTTGAGAAAAGATCTTTTTATTGCTTTAAGTCCCTGTGCGCTAGTTTTCTGTGCATACAGAAGCGTACTTTCTGCTTTGTGCGCTAGTTTCTGTGAAACATAGTCGCACACTTCTTGTTGTATGCATTGGTTTCTATACCAGACAGAAGCGCATTTTTCCTGTAGGTCTAAGCCTTCCACCAGGGTTTATTTTCTAGGTTGTTGGGTCTACTTCTGGCATTTTCCTTGCTTCTCTGACTGATTACTGAGACATATTTGTCTTTTTTGAGTGTTGTTTACCTCTTTGAAGTCGTTTAGATTGCTTTAACTACTTCAAAACTTGTTTTAGATGTCATTTTTTTTTTTTTAAGCCTTTTTGAAGTTGCGCGTGACTATCTGTTAGATACAGTAGCACACTTTTTTCCCTAGACGCATGTTGCACTCCTCCAGACCTGCGCACTCAACGCCTGTTGTCTGTTGCAACAGCTGCGCACTTTTAGTGAGTCTTCTTTTTTTTAAGAGTTTGATGCCAGCTTGAGTTTTAGGGTGGTTTTTGAAAGGTCTGTTGGTTTGGATACCTTCTGAACTCCTATTCAGATCAGTCTGAGTTGATTGAAGCCTTCTAATTAGCTTTTCCTTTAAGTTTGTGGCAATAGAGTTACCTTTGGTTTGCTTACCTACTTTGTTTGTTTGGCGGGTTTTTTCATGGTTTTTGGTGCTTAGGAGAAGCCTCTTAGGTCTATTCTCCATTGTATGCATCTGTTTTCCTTTCTTCTTTTACACCTTGTTCCAAACCTAGAGTTTTTCCCATCGAAACAACTCTGTAGGTCAAGTATTTTTTAGTCTTTTGATTCGATTGGTTTAAGCCTTTAGGTCTTTTATCTTTACTCACACCTTTGTTAGATCTTGCTTGTTCCTTCTTTCAAGTTCATTTTCTTTTGCAAATAAAGAAAAGACAAAAAATGAATTTGGTAGCTTAGTAGTAAGATTTATCATCATTTTTCGAAGTAGCATAGATTGTCTTGCTTTGACAATTTAAAAGAAAAATTAAAAAAAAAATTATGCTTAGATTTGTCTATTTCTTGTTTTGAAAAACATAAACGAAAAAGAAAAAAGAGTCTTTGTGAAGTTTTAAAAGCATTATTTGTACACACTTTGCTTCCTGTCGAAACCATTCCACACACTTCACTACCCTTCTTGAGTAAAAAGTAGCCTCTAAAAAGAAATTTTAATAAAATTAATTAGCAACTTTTTCTTTTTAGGTGTACACATCATCAACTAGCTTAGGATAGGGTTTCGGGGTAAATCACCTTAAACTACCTGAAATCAGTTTCATTACCCAACAATCGTAGTAAGACAATCTCTTAAGAAAACCCACCTATATCAAAATATCATGGGAACGGTCTACTCAAACAAGAGTTAAGCACGAGGCCGTGTGCGACTGGAACTGTTGAGGATACCCCCTCACTTTCCTTTCAAACATAAACCAGACCTGATTCGCGTATGGGGATCCTCTAGTACTTTTAAGTGCTTTTGGATTTCGGGATTTGCTACCCTGCCCATGCGTCTTGGCTAGGATGACGACTATTCCCTGGGTATTTTCGTATTTGTGGTATCCTTAGTATCATAACCCTAGGGCTCTACACAAGTAGAGTGGGAAAGATATTTCCACTTCACCTCGGACAAACGCAGAAGGTAACCCTTTGGCAGTAATCCCGGGAGGGCGGTTTGGTGATTCAAACGCTTGCACCCAGAGGACCTCCATTGGATGTCATGTAACTGACCGTCGATACTCTATTAGTTGGCTCTGGGCCCTCATCATCCCAGACTTGCTTGTGAGAGTATTAGCCTTATTTTCCTGATTTTGATCACTTAGGGAATTTGTAGTGGTATGTTGTTTGCTCCCTAGTCATTTTAGTTGCCACTAGGTTTTTATACTTAGTTTGCTTTTGATATAGTTGTGGAGGACCAACCTATTCTTAGGTGTCAGAGGTTGCAAAACCTTCCCCCACTCATTGTGGAGACTCCACTGCCACCGCGACCCCAAAGGACAGATTCCCGTGGTTCATGCGAACTTACGGGCGAAACTGAAGTACTTGGAGAACCACAAGTAATATTTCAGGATCAACAGGTCATTGATACTGTTGAGGTTGAGGATTTAACTTCTCGAGATTTTAGCACTCCTTTCAACCCTCCCCTGACTGGACTAAATGATTTGTTACTTATAATTGTAGATTCTCTAGGCCAACTCGAGTATAGTGCATACTGGTTTGCCCCTAGTCATCACATGGCTAGTTCCGGAGATGAAACTGGAGTTCCCCAAACTCCTTCTGCAGCCATGGTTACAAGAGCTCTCTCTCATTCTTTTGCAAGCACGTCGGTATCTACCTCGTTGCAGGCTACATCTACCTCAACTCCTTCTTTTAGTTTCAGTACTAGTACCATAGGGATGTCTAGTTCTCAACCTTCGACAATAGCTACCCCGCTTGGTACTACTACTAGACCTTTTGAGATCCCTGTCACTTGGATATCCTCGGTACCGTTTACTTCATCTTCTTTCATGCAACAATCCCAGGGCATTCCACAAACTACTCCTTTCGGACAAGGTTTCCCTTGGTTTGGAGGGCACATAGCTCCCTCCATGCCCTTTGCAGGATCGATGCCCACTCTATCCATAGCTATAGTAGACTCGATGCCTTTGTCATCCATTACATCTACACCTGGACTTAACCCCTACACAGGTCAGAATGTACATCATTCCAATGTGCATACATCTCATATACCTATAGGGAGTATCCCTTTTTCATTGTTTATTGGAGGAGGTGGTAACGCATTTAACCCACATTAAGGAGGGGCTAACACCCAGCCACAATGGACTCACACTCAAGGGAATAACCCTCTCTCTTTTGGTTGGAGCAATTTTAGTAATGCGTTTCCTTCACAACCGGTGGCTGGGGAAACCCCAACCAACAGTACATGATTTAGGATTTAGGTGATTCTTCCTACCAAAACCCTGCCAACCAAATGCCATCGAAAAGACCTTGTTTACCTTTTCTGGCAACTCTCAATTTGCCATACCTTTCAAAACTCGCTAACGATCCGATGTGGCATCACCCCTCATGGCCACCTATCCCGACCACCCTTCCTTTTGACATTCCAAAGTTCAAAGGCAAGATTGGGGAAGACCCCAGTGATCATGTGACTACTTTCCATCTCCGGTGCTCTTCTAATTCGTTGAACAACAATTCCATCAGATTGAGGCTCTTTCATAGAACCTTGACTAGTGCTGCAGCTAAATGGTACATTGAATTGCCCACAGCTGCTTATGGCACCTTTTGGGATCTAGCTACTATTTTTCTGAATCACTTCCAACTTCATGTCTGGTATGATGTAGGTACAGATCTTATGTCAACCTTTCGACAGAACAAAGCCACTCATTGCTGACCATATTCAGGAGTGGCGAAGAAGGAAGAGGCTCATTAAAGCTGACATCCCTCCAGAGTTCTTATTAGAGTGGTATCTCAAATCACTCCTTCCTTACATTTCTAAGGAAGTGGCAACTTCTGGGGTGTCCTCCGAAGAGGAAGCTATCCTTAGAACCCAGCAGCTCGATCTAGTATACGCTCAGTCTGGGCTCTTATATGAGATAATTCCCAACGCATCGAGATCTAACACAGATCTAGGTAAACCTAAGCCTGGACCACATGCTAATGGAATCATGGGTTCAGTAGATTCTACAGCATTTGATGCTTTAACTAAGTAGGTTCACACCTTATCGGTCAAACAGTTTGCTGTAGAAGCAACTTTAGTTGCATCCTCCCCTTCGAAAACGGAATCTGTACAACAAGTGCAGACAAATCAAAAGGGCTCTCAACAGCCCAACAACAATAAAAAGAAGGGCAAGAAAGGGGAGGGTAACCACCAAAAGCCCAAAAACACAGAAAATGCCAAGGAGAGCAAAAAGGAGAAAACGAAAGTGAAGTTCCCTTGCAAGTTATGCAAAGAGGACCACCTTACCCATCAATTCCCTCTGATGGAAGAAGCCCAGAAGCTACTCCGTGAGAAGAAACCAGTTGTCTTAAAAGAATTTTTCCCTCACGGGAAAGGTTCAGCTTGTGGCAACTCTATTGTTGGGGGCACTCATTATGCCTCATCTGCTGATCAATCGTTTATTAATATGGTTAATTCAGACGCGCTTTTACAAACTTGAGCTAGAAATTATACCCTGGATCCACAGCAAAAGGATGTTCCCGGATCTTCTACCCCTCTCCACATCGAGAGACCAGTAGATTCGTTGCTGAAGATTCTGAAATGTGTCTTCAAACGAGCTGTGCACAATCCTAATGCGCGGGCTACTCCCAACTACAATGTTGTGGAATATTAAGCCCAAACCCCATGTGCCATGTCCACTTTGGAAGTACTGCAAAGTTGTCCATTACAACGCAGTGCACTTCTTGCAGCGATTGGGAGCATTGACTCATCCAATATGCTTGCTCGATTTGATATGACCAACATCCAACCCCGGTTTCCGTACCATGTTGCTCTCCAAATAGAGGTAGTTCATGCTCCCAAGACCATTGGACGAGCTGTTGTAGATGAGGGCGTGTCTACGTGCGTAATGTCCATTTCATGCTGGAAGGCTTTGGGCTCACCTGAATTATCACCCTCGAACACCTTGCTTACTTCCTTTGATGGAAGATCTTTCCATGCACACGGAGTCTTACCATCATTTGATGTTGAACTCGCTAGTAAGTTAGTGTCTGTAGAGGTTGAAGTGCTGGTTGCTCCACTTGATTACAATTTTCTATTAGGTAGGAGTTGGACGTATGCAATGCAAGCAGTGCCATCGGCCGTTTATCAATTCCTAATGTTCCCTCACGAAGGTAAGATCATCACAGTTGATCAACTTTCGTTTGCTAGGAAAAACAACCAGACTTCATCAGATTCAATAATTGCGTTGGTTGATCAGTCTCACCCAGCTACTTAGAGTTTAGGAGCAGGGTTCTATGGGTCATTAATGGGCACTTTTGACCTACCTTCTCCTGTTCATTTTATTGGTTCTGAGGAGTGTTCATCGTCTGAGATTTTCACGGTCTGTCCAACGACGGATCCATGGATTCTCCCCACCGAATCAAAACCAGTTGTGCCCCTATCTATTGCAGAGGTGGCCTACTTAGATTCACAACATGTTGCAACAGAATATATCGTGAGTCCATTGGTCTCTGCCGATTCAGATATGGACTATGCACCAGCATGGTAAGTGGACTCTATCCACTCTTTTGACTGTCTAGACACTGTTTTTCCCTTTTATGAGGCTATTTTGGAAGCAATGATTGGCCTGGACCGTCCTTGGGAACACATGCATCACAGGTCATATTTTCTTCCCAAACTGGACAGGATAGAGAGAGGAGAGTTTTCTATGAGACCCAGTGGTAATGTTGATTTGTCTGCTATCCCTTCTACTTCAAAAGCTGTTTATGGCGAAGGGAATATGGAAAACATATCGAGAACTATTCCGATCAACATTTCCATCAAACCCAGGGTCATGGAAAACCTTTTCATTGGAGTAGATTGTTCTCCTAAGGAGATCATTTTGTATACCAATCCGTTTAAGGAATTTTGTGACGTCTTTGCCTGGTCATACGAGGAGATGTTAGGCATCGACCCTGCCATCGTTGAGCATGTCATCACAACTTACCCCAACGCTAAGCCTGTGAGACAGAAGCTCCATCTAGTTAACCCTCGAAAAGCAACTGCCATCAAGGAGGAAGTCGAGAAATTGCTCAAAGTCGGATTCATCTATCCAATTTCTATGACAGAATGGGTCTCAAACCTTGTTATGGTAGATAAAAAGCAAGGAATCATTAGAGTCTGCACAGATCAGATCATTGATGCATGTGCGGGCCATGAAATGTTTTCTTTCATGGATGGATTTTCAAGATATAACCAAATCTAGATTAAACCCGAAGATCAGCACAAGACAACCTTTATTTTTCCTTGGGGGACCTTTGCTTATACGAAGATTCCATTTGGCTTCAAAAATGATGGAGCTACCTTTCAGCGAGCAATGAACTTTTCTTTTCATGACATCAAGCATGTAGTCGAAACTTACCTTGATGATCTCCGAGTGCGATCTCGCAAGAGACAGGAGCATCCTGATCATTTAAGACTCGTGTTTGAACAGTGCAGATATTACAAGATTCAATTGAATCCTAATAAATGTGTATTATGCATCGAGTCTGGATGATTACTAGGTTTCATAGTATCCAGACGTGGCATAATGATTGATCCATTAAAATTTGAGGCTATTGTAAATCTGCCTCCTCCTTGAACCCTAAGACAACTTCAAAGTCTGTAGGGTATGTCTAACTTCTTAAGGCGTTTCATCATTAGCTATGCCAAAATTACAAAAGGTTTCATGAGACTGCTCAAACAATATACCTACTTTATGTGGGATGACGCTGCTCAAATATCATTTGAGACCTTGAAAAAGGCATTACTGTCAACCCCATTGTTGAGCCCGCCAGACTATACGAAGGATTTCCTCTTATATCTGGCCGCATCAGTATACACAATCGGCATAGTACTTGTTCAGGAGGATGACAAGCTCCAAGAGCATGTCATTTACTATTTATCGCGTGCCTTAATAGCTCTTGAGGCTAAGTATTCTTATGTGGAGAAGTTGGTATTAGTTGTCATCTATGTTGTTCAGAGGCTATGCCACTATATCTTATTGAGAACTACTACAGTGGCTACGAAGATCAACCCATTTCAATATGTTCTCACTTGACGTATCATCAGTGGGAAATTCAATAAATGGATTGTAATCCTGCAAGAATTTGACCTGGTTTTTCAGTCCCCCAAGTCAAAGAAATCACTGGTTTTTGCTAAACTGATTTCTGAATTTCCTAGTGACATAGTACACCATGAAGAAGAGTCATCATTCCCGGATGAACACAACTTCCTTATCGTGTCCTATGACCCATGGTATGGGGATATTTTGGTATATCTCCATACTTTGAGGTTTCCCCCTGCTTTCTCTTGGGACAAATGAGGAAAACTTAAGAGTCATGCAAAGAACTATCTCATCATTTCTGATACACTGTACATATGTGGGATAGATTCTATTTTACGCCATTGTTTGACCTTAGAGGAATCTGAAATAGTATTGAATGATGCTCACGGTGGAGCCTATGGGGGTCATCTTTCTGGGTTGGAAACATCCCAGAAAATACTGTGTGTTGGTTACTCTTGGCCCATGATCTTCAAAGATTGTGTGGAAGCTGTGAAACACTATCAACGATGTCATTTTTTCACCAAAAAGATGAGAGCATACTCAACTCCTCTCCATCCTGTGATTATAGCAAGCCCCTTCAGTAAGTGGGGGATTGATTTTATAAATTGTAATCTAGTTTCAACTGGAGGTCGTCATCATATCATTGCTTCCGTCGGCGACTTCACCAAGTGGGCCGAGGAAATGCATACTGTCAAAGCAGATGGGGAAACAGCTGCTTATTTTGTATTCAACCAGATCATTTCTAGATTTGGTGTACCCAAAGAGATTGTTACTGACCACGGTCGGCACTTTCAAAACAGCATGATGACCGACTTATACACCATGTTAGGTTTTCAACAGCATCATTCGTCTTCGTTTTATCCACAAGCGAATGGTCAGGTCAAAGAGGTTAACAAAACATTGAACACCATCTTACAAAGGACCGTTAATTCCAGTTGAACCAACTGGCACATCATGTTGTATCCTACTCTTTGGGCATACCGAGCTAATGTCAAGACTTCCACCAGGTTCTCTCCCTTCCAACTGGTTCATGGGATAGAAGAAATCATTTCGGTTGAGTGCCATATCCCTTCATTGAAGTTGGATATCCAATTACTTCCTGACACTTCAATCTTAGAAGAACGTTTGCTGCACCTAGAACATCTTGATGAGCAACGACATGATGCACTCACAACAAACGAAGCACATAAGAATTGAGTTAAAGGTCAATATGATAAGTCAATTAAACATAGGGTTTTTCTCGAAGGAGACCTTGTTTTTCTCTATGACCAAGACAAGGAACCCTTAGGAGATGGAAAGTTTAAATCAATGTGGCTCGGTCCTTACATAGTCTCTAAGGTTCTAAAGAAGGGTGTGTATGAGTTAACAGACTATGAAGGTAATAAGTTTTCGGAGCCTAATAATGGGCTCTACCTGAAGAACTACTATGCTTAGGATTCTGTGCTTTTTCATGTATTATAGCTGTACATTTTGTAGAGTTAGCTTTGTTTGTGGTTTTGTTACGTCTTATGTATCTATTTCTTTGTGTTTCAGATGTCGACTGAACACTTTATAGGATTTTTTGATGGCGCTAGACGTTGTTATAGGTCAAACTTGCACCTCTCCGTCCGTGATCACCCTGAGCTACTGATCACACAAAAGGACAATTTGGATGGAGGAGCATGTTGACCTTGGATGATATGTCAACTCATTCCATTTTCCTGACATTACTGGAAAACCCCCAAAAAATATCATTTTGAGGTATGAGCGCTACTCTACTCAAAGAGACTAGCGCCCATACGCTACTCCAGTGTATCATAGTAGCACCCATATCCAAGTATACGCTACTCCTTCTCAGCATAGTAGCGCTCACTATTTAAAATTGAATGAGCGCTAGTTGTTAAACACTAAAGTAGCGCCCTATACGCTACTCCATTGAATAAGAGTCGCGTACATCTTAAAAGATGATTAAAAAATAAATTAATTCATCGAGGAGGATTAGTTGATGGTAGTTTCCTAACTCCCCTAACTTCCTCCATAACTACATATCGACCTAAACTACTTCTTTAAACCTATAAATACAAAGAAGGTTAAAGGAGAAGGGTTAGAAATTATAGCTAGAGCACCTAGAGGATGAGTTGATGGAGAAACTTTAAGACATTGGAGGAGTTGATGTTGAAGACAGCCAAGCTAGAGAAGAGCAAGAGCCCAGAATCAAGTTGCAGGAGCCTGTTTCATGATCAGGTATACTTGTACATCATTCTATTTTTGACAAATAAAGGTTGAAGTGTCTTTCTTGTTCCAATTTAAATGTGTTATGAAATGGCATCTTAATTTGGATCTGTTTTGGTCAATGCTGAATGTTAAACATTGTTTTTGTTTCTTTCAAGCTTTGTATATTGCCCAAAATGTTTTGAGAAAGGTATTGTTATTGCAGGTTTACTGGAAGGAAGGTGGATTTGGAAGTTGAACACAAGATCAAGTCAAGGCTAGGATCAAACTTCGATTGAAAGGTGTGTTCCCAAAATATACAACTTATTTCTTTTTGTAAATGTCTCTATAATAGCATCAATACACTTACCTGTCACCCCAACCAAGTTGATAGCATTAGTTTCCTTGCTTGTGAGGCACCTGCAACAATTAATTAACAAGAATACGCGAAATAGCAGAAATGACAGAACTCAGAATCACTTTTGTATTGATCACAGTCCACTTCGAGGGGGCAACCTCCTTTGAGCAAGCTCAATACAAATAACTTCACGGTGCCTTCATAGGTCTCAACACACACTTATATACTAATTCTAGGCGCCAATACTATGGGTCGAAACCATGGGCCGTTACAAACTATGGATCAACAATACTACGGGCGACTTACAAAGCATATGCGCCAACAACAATAACACAAACTATTGATCAACAAATACTACGGGACGACTTACAAAACATATGCGTCCAACAACAACATACTAACAAAGTAAAAATATGGGTTCCTAACATCCCCTCCCCCTTAAAAAAATCTTTGTCCTCAAAGCTTCAGATGTGGAAATTGTTGTTGAATCTGAAGGAGTGGTTCCCATGTAGCATCCTCTGGTTGCATGCCGTGCCACTGAATTAAGACCTCTGTGATAGAGCGAGAGCGAAGCTGACGTGTGCGCCGATTGAGAATGGCCTTTGGCTCCAAAAGGATGGATCCTTCATTATCCAGTTCGGGTAAAATCGTTTGGCCGCTGATGTTGGTGCCAAGAACTTTCTTCAAACAAGAGACATGAAAGACTGGATGAATGCGGGAAGAAGGAGGAAGTTCCAATTTATAAGAAACGGACCCAATCTTCTGAAGAATCCGATATGGCCCATAGAACTTTGGAGCAAGCTTATGACGCCCTTTGAGTTTCAAGGAGGATTGTTTGTACGGCTGGAGACGAAGAAAAACCATATCGTCGACTTGAAAAGTGCGCTCTGAACGGCGCTGATCTGCTTGTTTCTTCATGCGATTTCTTGCCATGTGAAGATTGTCCCGCAAAATGCAAAGAATCTAATCGCGGTTGCGAAGGACCGTGTCAACTTCCTGAACTGGTGAACTGGTGGGGGTGTATGGAAGAAGAGCTGGAGGTGCTTGACCATAGACTGCTTCATATGGGGTCATTTTAGAGGCAGTGTGGTAAGAGGTATTGTACCACCATTCAGCAAGAGGGAGCCACTTTGCCCACTGATGTTGTTGTTCTGAGGTGAAGCAACGAAGATAAGTTTCCAAGCATTTATTGACAATTTCAGTCTGACCATCTGTTTGTGGGTGATACCCTGAACTCATCTTCAGTTTGGTGCCAGTGTGGCGAAATAGTTCTGTCCAAAAATGACTAGTGAAAGTCGCATCACGATCCGAGACAATGGAAGAAGGGATGCCATGAAGACGAAAGATCTGGTCCATAAAAATTTGAGCAACTGAGGAGGCTGTATAGGGATGACTAAGAGCACAAAAATGACTATATTTGGAGAGGCGATCAACCACAACGAGAATCACTGTCTTCCCGCCAGATTTAGGGAGCCCTTCAATGAAATCCATAGAAATATCTGTCCAAATTCGTGTAGGTATGGGTAAGGGTTCAAGCAATCCTGGAACGAGTGTTGTTTCCCCCTTATTGCGCTGGCAGGTATCACATTCGGCCACCATCTGTTGAATTTTCCTTTTCATGCCCTGCCAAAAGAAGTTACGCTGTGCTCGTTCATATGTTTTGAGGAACCCAGAGTGCCCGGCCGATGGAGAAGCATGGATTTCATAGAAGACATCCTGTTGAAGATCTGTGCTTTGGGGAAGCACCAGATGACCCTTGTATCGCAGAGAAGCACCATCCCAAGAGTAATGTGGTACAGCAGAAGGGTTGTTGGTCAAGCATTGGATGATCTGAGATAAGGAAGAGTCATTGACATAACCCTGTTGAACAGATTGCAACCAATTTGGAACAGGCATAGAAATAGCTGAAAGAGAACCTTGGGCACCAAATGTGCAAGAAAGAGCATCTGCCACAATATTGTCTTTACCCTTCTTGTAAGTGATCTCATAGTCATAACCCATGAGTTTGCTAACCCATTTCTGTTGTGCCGGGGAGGAGACACGCTGGTCCAAGAAATATTTCAGACTCTGGTGATCAGTCTTGATGCAGAAATGATTCCCTAATAGGTATGGACGCCACTTCTGTACTGCATGCAAAATAGCCATCATTTCCTTCTCATAGGTAGAGGCAGCTAAATTCTTACCTGAAAGGGATTTGCTGGTGAACGCAATGGGGTGTTCATCTTGAAGGAGAACAACACCAAGTCCATTGCTGCAAGCATCACTCTCAATAGTGAAAGGCTTGGAAAAATCGGGCATAGCTAGCACAGGTGTAGTACACATAGCTTGTTTTAGTTTGTCAAATGCACACTGAGCAGCAGGTGTCCATGTAAAAGCATCCTTTTTCAATAGAGCGGTTAATGGAGCTGCAATATTCCCATAATCCTTGACAAACTTGCGGTAGTAGCTAGTCAACCCCAAAAAACCACGAAGGCTCTTGAGTGTCTGAGGACGTGGCCAATTGTTCATGGCGTCGATTTTGGCAGGATCCACGCGAACCCCTTGTGCTGAAATAATGTGCCCGAGATACTCAACTTCCTTTTGTCCAAAAACACATTTAGACTGCTTGGCATGGAGATGATGGTCAGAGAAAAGTTGCATGACAAGATCCAGATGCTGGAGATGTTCAGCCCATGTTTTACTATAGATGAGGATATCATCAAAGAATACCAGAATGAATTTCCGCAAGTAGGGTCGAAATATTTTATTCATTAAGGCCTGGAATGTGGAAGGAGCATTAGTGAGGCCAAAGGGCATGACCAAAAACTCATAATGGCCATCATGTGTGCGGAAAGCTGTTTTAGGAATATCATCCTCATGAACCCGAATTTGATGATACCCAGAACGAAGATCTAACTTGGAGAAAAAGTGAGCCCCATGAAGCTCGTCGAGAAGTTCATCAACAACAGGAATTGGAAACTTATCCTTGATGGTGAGGTGATTAAGTGCTAGGAAGTCAATGCAGAGGCGCCATGACCCATCTTTTTTGCGGACGAGAATAACTGGAGAAGAAAAGGAACTAGTGCTTGGGCGAATAATACCTTGCTTCAATAAGTCCCGAACGAGCATTTCAATCTCTGTTTTTTGGTGGAATGGGTAGCGATAGGGCCTGATGTTGGGAGGAGCACTGCCAGGAAGGAGCTGAATACGATGGTCTTCTGGTCTGGAAGGTGGTAATCCCACTGGTTCAGCAAAGACACTTGTATATCGATCCAGAATTTGTTGTAGATCCCAAGGAGTAGTGGAGACCGCTGATGGTTGCATCTGGATGGAATGGATCTGAGCGATGACACCATGTGAATTCTTCTTGAGGAGTTTTTCCATGCGATGTGAACTGATGATGCTGAGAGAACCTGGTTGTAATCCTGTCAATGTGTGTTTGTGTCCATTGAGGGAAAACTGCATCCAAAGTTCGGCAAAATCCCATAAGATAGGGCCGAGTGTGCATAGCCATTGAGCGCCCAAAACCACATCACAACCGCCTAAGGGAAAGGCAAACATGTCAGAGCGCAAGGTATAATCTCCCATAGAGATACGCACATTTCGACACTTCCCTTTGCAAGGTAAGGTACCCCCATTGGAAACCATGACTTCAAAGTTGGAGCAAGGATGGATAAAACAATCAGCTTGTTTGGCAATCCGAGGGTCAATGAAATTATGAGTGCTACCAGAATCAATGAGGATTGTAAGAGGAAGCTTCTTGAAGTAACCCCTGACCTGCATTGTTTGGGGGGTGGTGATTCCAGCTAAAGCATGGAGAGATATCTCTGGCTGGTCATCCTGAGACGGAGGGTCAATAGGTGGTTCCTGAATGTCGACCGGAGCATCCTGTGTTTCTGGATCTTCGTCACCCATTTCAGAGGCCGACGGAGACTCCACATCCAGGAGATAGAGCTTTTGCTGAACACATCTATGTCCCCGAGTGAATTTCTCATCACAATTATAGCAAAGACCCTTTTCTCTGCGTGCTTGCATCTCTGTTTCCGACAAACGCTTGATAGGAGTCGGTCGAGGAGCCTGCGGTATAGGAGGTCGCTGAGACCCCATATTTCGGAAGGGAACAAAAGTGGGCTTGGAGCGTTGCTGGGCTGCAATCTTGTCTTCTGCCAATTTAGCCAACCCGAGTGCTTCCATCATTGTGTTGGGACAAAACATTTTGACCTCAGAGCGGATGGCATCCTTTAGACCACTGATAAAACAACTCCGGTAAAATTCATCAGACAATCCTTCGGTGTGGTTGGCTAGATTCTCAAATTCGGTTTGATACTCTCTCACAGTGCCAGTTTGGCGAAGTTTAGTGAGGGCTCCTGTGAAGTCATCAAAAGCACTAGGACCAAATCGTTGCAAAAGGAGCTGGCAAAAGTCTGGCCAGTTGGGCTCTGGATGAGCCTTAATGTACCAACGGTACCATTGAAGAGCTTCCTGTTCCAAATGAAAGGATGCCAACGGAACTTTGTTGACATCAAAAGTATTATGCAGACTGAAATACTGTTCTGCACGATAGATCCATCCAGTTGGATCGGTACCATTGAAGCGAGGAAAATCAAGCTTTGGACCACGGAAATTGCTGGAAGAAGAGAACCCATTGTCTACTGAAGACTCGGACTGTCGTTTGTTGTTCATAGCTGAATGTGCAAGATGAAGACCAATAAATTTTTCATCCAGATCCTGGAGTTTGGCTTGGATGGCTGCAAGGGCTTCCTCCATGGTTTTTGCTCCTGCACGGGTGACAACCATAACAAGGGATTTTTTTTTTTTTGATTGGGTAGGAAAACAAAAACAGGAACTACTTCAGTAAAGGAAAATTTGGATTTGGGAAAAAATCAGAAGGGTAATTGGGGTTTGACTCGTTTTTTGGACACTGTTGGATAGACAGGGAAGCAAAAATGAGGATTTCAGCAGCGGGGTGAAAGGATGGGAAAATTTGGCAGAGGGGAACAAAGAAGCAGAATTCAGAAAGGAACTCTGTGGTAAAAATTGAAGGTGATTGGGTGAAATCTGAGGAAGTTATGGCAAACCCTAAAAATAGACAAATGTGGGATTTCGGGCTGTAGGAAAGGGAATTGAGGATAGGGTCCTCAGGGATGAAATATGCAGAATGGAATGACAGGGGTTCCCTGAAATTTTCAAAGAAAACAGAGGTAAAACAAGGGAGATATGGAGAAAAAACGGAATTTTATACTTTTTTTTTTTCTTTTTTTTTTTTTTTTTTTTTTTTTTACAGACTGGAGCGGCTACGGCTCTGCTTGCAAAATGGGATCTCCGGTTCGAAGGATTCTAGAACAACGCCGAACGGCTGGATCTGGAACGGTTTGCAAAATGAATCTGAAACAGCGCAGCAGTAATCGACAATAGTTCAGCTGAAAGTAGATATGGACCCCAGGTATGTGTGGCTTCCTAACAATTCAGGGTTTTCACTCGGCCACCAATGTTGTCTGACGGCTTGCGTATTGGGGCAGTACCCCTCACTCCACGGCTCAGGTAAAACTGATAACCGCTTTGCCACAAACGACAGCTCTTGGTTTACCTCACAGGTGGGAACTAGTCAATCAGGTAGGGGTCATTGCCCTTTTCGCCGGCAGGTCCTCTCAATGGGCCAGCTACTTCGGGGTTCCTGTGGTACTCCTCACAATGAGTTTTAGGGCTTATGCCCAAGTACTTCCCACAGTTAAGCGGATAGGGATTATTCCCAAATCCGAACCTGCAACAGATGTGAAAAAAAATTTTGGCAGAAATTTCACCCAGCGAGCCCAAGAAAGTGCTCTGATACCAGATGTGAGGCACCTACAACAATTAATTAACAAGAATACGCGAAATAGCAGAAATGACAGAACTCAGAATCACTTTTGTATTGATCACAGGCCACTTCGAGGGGGCAACCTCCTTTGAGCAAGCTCAATACAAATAACTTCACGGTGCCTTCATAGGTCTCAACACACACTTATATACTAATTCTAGGCGCCAATACTATGGGTCGAAACCATGGGCCGTTACAAACTATGGATCAACAATACTACGGGCGACTTACAAAGCATATGCGCCAACAACAATAACACAAACTATTGATCAACAAATACTATGGGACGACTTACAAAGCATATGCGTCCAACAACAACATACTAACAAAGTAAAAATATGGGTTCCTAACATTGCTATAGGGTAGATTTGCCCGCCAACAGACTGGTGACTCCACTGGGGAAATAGAGTTTTTGGCTCTAGGAAACTTTGTTCTTGTTTGTCTTCTTAGATTGTTTTGACTTCTTTGATGTGTTGAGAAACTTTATAGGTATCCCTTGCCTGTTCTTGCATGCTTTCGTCAGTTTTTGATACCTTCCGAAGTCAGTTTTCAAGCCTTTGAGATATGAGCGCTACTCTGCTATATATACAGTAGCGCCCATACGCTACTGTGATATATATACAGTAGCGCCCGTTTCAGTAGGGGCGCGAGTTTCTCTACTACACAGTAGAGTACACTTTATGAAGCATTCTATTTTTGGTTTGCTTGTGTTTTAACCTTTTGGTGATTTGCTGACTTTGCTGTAGGATCCCTTTGATGGTTGCATGAGGTTTTTAACTTTTGGTCAAGTCATAGAACGTTTTCTTAAATTTTTTTCCATCTTTTGAACTGCTTGTTGACCGTTGGAATTTTTGAACCGTTTATTAACTTTTTGGAAGACTAGGGAGTGTTTGGTGTTGAGCACTTCCACTTTTTTAGACCCTGACTACCTGTTGCTAGCTTACAAACCTGCATACTCTTGTATCTGTTGTTTGTGGTGATGTTTGTCTCCTCTCTATTACTCCCATCCTTTTTTTTAGGGTTTGGTCCTTGGTAGAGCCTCTAGGGTGTCTTCTATTTTGGTCGAGTTTCATTCTTCCTAGACTTCTTGTCTTTTTGCTGGTTGCAAGTGCTTTTAAACAGCTGTAGGCTAGTTCATTTCTCAGTTTCTTTGTGTTAGTAAGGCAGCTTGCTTGTCTACTTGTGCTTGGCATAGTGGTCTTGCCAGGGCTAGATACTTTAGGTCAGTCCTTTTGTGTCTTTCTCCTTTGTTTTCTTCCACTTTGTTTTCAAGTTTAGAGGCTTTTTCTTTGCAAAAAACTTGTAGATCAAGTCTTTTTCGAGCTAGGGTTTCGACAACTATAAGACTAAGAACTTTTAGCCATACTTACACACATAGCATATAAAGTTTTAGTTTGCTTCCCATTTTTATATAGTTCTTTTTCGTTTATTGAAAAAGCAAAAAAAAATTGGTGTTTTAAGTAAATAGAACTTGTTTTTTGTTGTTACAAGATAACTTAGGATATTTTGTATAATTTCAAAAAGAAAACAAAAAATTTTAAGTAGGTTTACTTGATTTTTCAGTTTTGGAAAGAAGTAAATGAAAAAATGAAAAGAGCTTTGTTGTAGAAAGTTTTGATATTATTGCACTTTTGTTTTCTTGTTATAACCACGCCACACAAAAGCACTACCCTTTTTGAGTAATAACAGCCCTAAAATTTGTTAATAAAATGAACTAGAAACATTTTTTCTTTTTAGGGATACACTACACCAATTAGTTTTGGTTAGGGTCTTGGGTTTAAATCACCTTAAACCACCCAACATCACACATTGCGCAAAAATCGTAGTGAGACTATCATAGGTAAACCCACCTCACTCAAAATTTGCCTGGGATCTATGCAGTAGGTCATTACGAGATCAGTTTGTGGGAATACTCCTCCTACTTTCTGTTCGAGCATACGCTAGGATCGGATTGCGTATTGGGGACTCTTTCGAGTTTTGGGCTTAGCTACCCTGCCCACGCTTTCGGATTCGACCGGTGACTGTTCCCCCAGGAATTTTTGGTGTTGTGGTATCCTTAGTATCTGACTCTAGGTTCATACACAGGTGACAACAGAGGGTATATCTGCTGTACCTAAGACAAACGTGGGAGGAAACCCCTTGTAGTTCTTTGGGAGGGCGGTTGGGTGATTCCAGTGCTTGCACCCTTAGTCATTGTATTGTGGACCCCGGGTAACTGTCTTTCTTCCTTCGTTGATCTGTTCTGGGCCCTCATCATCCCAGACTCTTCTCCGGAAGGCACCTTTGTTTGCCTGGTTTGTATACTTAGGATTTTTTTTAGTTGGCATGTTGTTTGCCCCCTAGTTGTAGTGGCCACTAGGTTCTAGTCTGTTATTTTATATTTATAATCACGGAGAATCAAGAACTTCGTAGATCGAGGAGGTTTCAAAACCTTCCACCACTTAGAACAGAACCTATACAACCAGCTAGACAACAGCGGGTAAACCCCAGTATTTTTTCAGAAGTTACTCCTGAAACTGAATTACCTGAAGAAATTCTTGTAACAGAAAACCTTGAAATTGAGGTTCCTGAGGAACCACTACTAGGTACCACAGATCAGCAACACTTTAGTACAGTTGAGGTGGAAGATCTTACTTCCACAGAGTATAGCACTCCTTTCAATCCTCCTTTAACTAATACTAGAATTCCGCTTCTGTCACCTGTTGGTTTCCAGCAGCCCCTTTTCAGTGCAGATCATTCCTTTCCCGGACATCTGATGTCTAACTTAGGAGGTGAACAGGGGGTTCCCCAAACTCCCACTTTAGGTATGAACACCAACACAGTTAACCCTTCTTTTATTGCTACACCTAGTTAGGCACAAACCATATATGTTCCTACTCCATCTTTCAGTTTCAACACTAGCACATTAGGTATGCCTAGTTCTACAACGATGGCATATATTCCTACACCTACTGTTGGACCTAGCAGTACGGCCAACTGTGCAACACCTTCTGCTTCTCAACCGTTATATCAGATTCCTAGTACTTGGGTTTCCACACATGTGGTAGGACCAAGTGCTTCTGCAAACATGCCAGTCATGGGCACCATGACTGCACCGTCCACATCAGCTTCTGCTGGTTTCAATACCTTTGTAGGCCCCAACATGAATCAAGGTAACATGCCTGCAGGTAACACCCCTTTTTCCTTATTCTCAGGGGAAGGGGGGTAACATCTTTAACTAGTAATATGGTGGGGCTAACACCCAGCCACAGTGGACGAATCTGCAAAGCACTAATCCACTTTCGTATGGGTGGGGAAATTTTAATAACTCTTTCGTACAACAACAACAGATGGCAGGGGGAAACCCCTACCAACAAATACTTGGGGGTAACCCCTACCAACAAGTAGCTGGGGGCAATCCCTATCAACAGTTGGTAGGTGGAAACTCCTATCAGCACATGGCCGGGGGAAACCCTTATCACCAGATGGCTGGGGGCAACCCCTACCAACATTTCATGGGTCAAACGATGGGTGGTTCCCCTTACCACGTACCATCTTACCGGCCTCTTCTAACTTTTCTGGCGACTTTAAATTTGCCAGACCTTTCTAAACTAACAAATGATCCTGTGTGTCATAATGCCACATGGCCATCAGTTCCCACCAAATTACCTTCGAACATTCCAAAATTTGAAGGCAAGACAGGTGAAGATCCTGGTGACCATGTCACTACCTTCCACCTATGGTGTTCTTCCAATTCTTTAAACGAGGATTCCATCAGATTGAGATTGTTTCAAAGGACCTTAACTGGTCCTACAGCCAAATGGTACATTGAGTTACCTGCGGCTACTTTCTCTAGTTTTGGGGATCTAGCAACCGTCTTTCTGAATCACTTCCAGCTTCCTGTTCGGTATGATGCCGGAACAGAACTTTTGTCTACTTTCAGACAAAACAAAGCCACTCACTTATCTGACCACATTCAGGAGTGGCAAAGACGGAAGAGGCTCATCAAGGCCAATATACCTCTGGAGTTCCTTCTTGAGTGGTACTTGAAATCACTCCTTCCTTATATTTCTAAGGAAGTAGCTACATCTGGAGTATCCAATGAAGAAGAAGCCATCTTAAGGACTCAACAGTTAGACCTTGTATATGCACAATCTGGTTTACTGTACGAGATTATACCTGACGCACCGATATCAAACACTGATCTGAGTAGACCCAAACCTGGACCACATGCTGACGACATAGTGGGTTCAGTTGACTCTACATCCTTCGAAGCACTGACCAAACAGGTCCATGCCTTAGCTGTCAAACAATCGACTGCAGATATTTCTTCCGTCACAACCTCTCCTTCTACTTCTGAGCCTATCAACCAGGTCCAGAACAATCAAAAGGGCCCTCGGCAGCCCAACAACAAAAAGAAGGGCAAGAAAGGAGAGGGGAACCAACAAAAGCCCAAAAAAGACAATGCCGAAGAGGGTAACAAGGAAGAAAAGAAGGTTAAGTTCCCTTGTAAACTTTGCAAGCAGAACCACCTTACTCACCAATGCCCTCTACTTGAAGAAGCCCAGAAGCTCTTAAGAGAAAAGAAGCCTGCCGTCCTGAAACATCCATTTCCTAAAGGGCAAGGCTCAACTTCTGGCACCTCCAAAACTGGGGATACTTCGCACGCTTCGGTTGATCAAACGTTTATAAACATGGTTAATTCGGATGCACTTTTGCAAACTAGAGCCAGGAACTATACCCCGGAAGCGCAGAAAAAGGATAAGGAGATTCCCGAATCCTCCACTCCACTCCACATACCTGTGGACCCAATGCCCAAGATTCC
The DNA here is from genome assembly GCA_027924585.1 of Larix kaempferi. Taxonomy (NCBI): domain Eukaryota; kingdom Viridiplantae; phylum Streptophyta; class Pinopsida; order Pinales; family Pinaceae; genus Larix; species Larix kaempferi. Next base: position 8,150,318 of record BSBM01001001.1, read on the forward strand.
GAAAGGTGTCTTGAAGAGGGCATCGCACAATCCCAACACACGGGCTGCTTCTAACTACAATGTGGTTGAAGATTTAGCCCAGACCCCTTGTGCAATGTCTACTTTAGAAGTCTTGCAGAGTTGTCCTTTAAAACGAAATGCACTTCTGGTAGCTATTAGGAGTATGGAATCCTCCAACATGTCTGTGTGATTTGATATGACTGATGTCAAATACCGGTTTCCCTTCAGATTGAGGTCGTTCATGGTCCAATGACCATCAGACGAGCTGTAGTAGATGAGGGAGCGTTGACTTGCGTAATGTCAATTTCCTATTGGAAAGCTCTAGGTTCTCCCGAGTTAGCCCCTTCTAACACACTGCTTACTGCATTTGATGGCAGAACTTTCCGTCCACATGGAGTTTTGCCATCATTTGATGTCACTTTGGTCGGTAAGACAGTTGCTGTTGAAGTAGAAGTTCTGGATGCTCCGCTTGATTACAATATGTTGTTAGGCAGGAGTTGGACATATGCCATGCGAGCTATTGCATCAGCATTTTTTCGAGTGGTCATGTTCCCATTTGAAGGTAAGATCATTACACTCGATCAACTCTCTTTCACTCAGAGAAACAACCAGACTTCTTCTGAAACCACAATTCCTTTGATTGATCAAACCACCCCAGTTGGCGAGAGTTTAGGAGCAGGACTTTACAGGTCACTAATCGGCACTTTTGACTTACCAGCTCCTACCTTATTCGTTGGGACTAAGGGATGTTCATCGTCTGAAACTTCCATGGCTAGTTTAACAACTGATTTTGAGTTTCCCTAAACTAATACAAATCCCTCCGTGCCCACCCCTGTTGTAGAAGTTACCCATTTGGATTCTCATCAAACTACAACAGGACATATGTCGACTCCATTGGTGTCTGTCGAGTCAAACATAGATTGTGCCATTACTCAGACACCAGACCCGATCCATTCTCTCGATAGTTCAGAAATTACTTTACCTTCTGATGAGGAAATGTTAGAAGCCTTGACCAACCCAGACCATCCTCGTGAACATATAGATCGCGCGTCTTTCTTGTTTCCTTTTCATAACTTATTAGAGAGAGGTGAATTTTGTTCACCACCCGATGAAAATTCTGACTTCACTCCTTCGCAAGTTGGTATTGTTGAAGCAAATAGATTACATACCTCGTTGGTGAACATTTTCACTAGGGTCAACGGAAACATTTTCTTTGAAATGGGATGTTATCTCGATGAGATCATTCCGTATACCAATCTTTTCCGTGATTTCCATAACACCTTTGCCCGGCTTCATGAGGAGGATCCAGGCATTGACCCTACCTGAAGAAGTACTATGCCTATGTTGAAATACTTTTTCTTGTAACATAGCTGTATATTTTTGTAAATCTAGTTTTGTTATGCTCGTTAGGTAATCTTATGTGTTTTTCGTTTTCATGTACTAGATGTCAATCGAACATTTCCTAGGATTTGTTGATGGCGCCAGTCGTCACACCTATCAGTTGGCTGCAACAGCTTGGGTCATTTATTCACCCGCTGACCAACTTGTCTCTTCGGGGGGGGTTTGTTTGGGTCCTACCATGAATAATGTGGCTAAATACAGTGCAGTTATAGAACTTCTCCGAGATGCTCTCAGTCATGGCATTTCATACCTGGAGGTAAGGTTTGACTCACAATTAATTGTATTTCAGTTAACAGGTGTCTATCAGATTAGAGATCCAGGATTGCTACGTCAGTTTCTATGAGTTAGACTATTGGAAAGACATTTTCATTCTATCAGATATGAACACATTCCAAGAAGTTTAAACACTTTAGCTGATTCATTAGCAAACTATGTGTTAGACTGAAATTTGCATCATACATTGTCATAAACAACATTACACACATAAAATTTAAATGCATACACATGTAAATAACCGATACTGTATATAACTGGTACCGTATCAAAAAATATGAGTTTTGAGTCACAAGTTTATCAAGTCAAGTCATAAAAATACAAAAGCTAGGCATAGTAGCCTCAAAAATATATACATAGAATGTTTTCTTCTCCTATGGAGAAGGAGGGACCTCATCATCATCTACCGCATTGCGATAGCATATGACTAGCCTAGCAACCCTCTGCAGTACCCTAAGCCATGCTGGGGGCACCCCAACAACATCTTCCTGCATGTCAACAGGTATCTGATCCATACGGCATGCAGGAATCTCATGAGTCAACTGACTTATTTTCCTCTCCAGGGTTCCCAACATAGCATTCACTGCGGTAATATCAGCTGGCCTCACATAGATGGTAGGATGTCCCTCAGGATGAACAGGCCCAACATCTGCATATGACACTTGATTAGAACTTCAAAACTCATTCATAAAAATCAAATACTTGAAAAAGTTTCAAAAAAATAAATAAATTCTCAAAATTTAAATATACCAATATCTCCCCAGTCTCCACCTGGCGGAAGCACCATCTCTGGATCATGACGGAAATCCAATCCAGCATAGGTAAACTGCTCGAAAGCGGGTACTTGCCTCTCCCACCACCCCCAGAAATCATCAGTATGATAACAATAGTGACTTTCCCCACCACCCTGGCGGAGGAAAATGTCACCCCAACGGCCTAGTCTGGGCTCACGGGGGTTAACCTGTGGTAGAGGCATCCCCAAACTAATAGCAGGCATCCTCTCAAAGAAGAAGGTACACAAAATACTACCGTACCCAAAATTCTTCATTGTGCCGGATTTGCAACCTGTCAATTGAGATTTCATGTTTTCCAGTAAACTAGTACTCCAATCATAAACATGACCGTGCAAGCATTGTACACCAATATGCATAGAATGCCTAGAATCTAAGTGTTGTGATGCACTACCGGCTACTCGGTTCATCATGCTCACTATCACTTTCAAAGGGAGACTATCAATAGTTGAAATCAAGACTTGGCTTCCCGATTTTTCTGCTCTGGCAACATAGTATGTATTCACATATTCTTGCACTGATCGTGCACCCAAATGAGAAGACCCTTTCAGATTGATCACATCTCCTCTCCTTGAGAGACCAGTAATAAAGTATATGTCATCAACAGTAAGCTCCAATGTTTGCCCACGGATGACAAAGGTGTTGGTATCCACATCCCAATACTAAATCATTCTTTGAAACAGTTTGTTTAAAGCCCTCATGTTTACGGTTCGATAAAACTTCAACAAACCGCATCTTCGAAGCGCATGGAGGGTAGCCGGGTCTTGCATGGCTAACCTATCCATGTCCTCATGCTCCCTCTCCCTCCATTGAAGGACCATCCTGCACAAAAAACCAAAATTTTTTGAGTCTCGGCACTTGTATATAAGCTTTCAAGTATGTACGCTACTGTGTATACTACACAGTTGCGTGTAGGCGCTACTTTGCTTGAGCAAAGTAGCGCCCATCGAGTTTATACACTATTGCTTTGTTTACACAGTAGCGCCCGCGCAGAAACGCTTATGAACATTGCGTTGCAAAGCTATTTTTGCTCAAAAATTAAAAAATAAACCATGAAATTGCAAGTTGGATGAGTTTCAACTTACTTGGTGGAGGAAGTTTGATGTTTGGATGCTCGGTTCGATTGCAATGGAGATTTGAAATTTGCAAAAGATTGCCCAATCGTTGCCCTACAAAACAAAATTGAAAATTGATTTTTAAACAATGAAATTATATATAAATTGGATTTTGATTTTTACCCATAATTGTTAATTTTCTATAGTTTCAAAATTTTCAAAAATCCCTAATTAATTAATTGAAACACACAATACGGTATAACACTGATCCAAGCTCAATTTTCACTTAATTTTTGTTGGATTCATCTCTAAGCTCAAACTTCTTGATGATAGACCTCGTCAATTAGCTAAATATTCCAAATTCATATATCATTCGAGATTTTTGCTGCATCGACTAATATTTTGTTGAAGACCTAGTTTTGGCAGGGTATGAAGCTATGATCCTAGAAGCTGACCTTTAAGTCATTTTAAGCTCTTGTTTGGACTATTTAAACCTAAACAAGATTGCTGAGCAAGCTTGTCCTCTTTGAGCTCGTCAAAGTATCCGAAGGCACATCCACTCAGGTATAAAATTACCCCTTTTTCCGAGCCTAAGTGGATTAACTACGGAAAAGGTATACTCTAGGTATACTCTTGTATGCGCTAGAAGAGTTCTCATTTCATTATTTTATACTTTTTCGGGGGAGGAGACTAACTGTACGAAAAAGGACCTTTTGGAGCCTCTCTTTAGGGTTTTCAGGCTCTCTAAACATGAAAATACCAAGCGAGCATTCACCTACTCGGGCTCGATGTGAAATCCACGAGAGGGTATGTAGAGGACTGTTTAAGTTTTTCAACTCTATAAACAAGAAAATACCGCCGAGCACAGACCAATCCGGGCTCGATATAAAATCCACGGATAGGTGAAAAGAGGATTGTTTAAGTTTTTCAGACTCTATAAACAGGAAAACACTGGCAAGCATTAATCTGCTTGGGCTCGATACTAAAATCCACGAGCAGATATATGGAGTTATTGTTTAAGTTTTTCAGACTCCTTAAAATTGAAAACACCGGGGAGCAAAAACAGATCTCGGCTCGATATTAAAATCTAGAGATCAGTAAATATAGAGTAATCTTCTATCTCTTCTTCGAACTCTATAAACAATGAAGAAGGTCCTGAGTCTTCCTCCCATGGGCTCGTTAAATTTTTTACATGGTTGGACCTATTGAGTTTTCATTCTTTCTTGGATTCATTAAAACAACAAGAAGGGTATTCTTTTATCTAAAAAGAATAAGGAACGGGAAAGACATATCATATCTTCATTGTCAAAGGCAGTTTCAGTCAAGTTCTATCCTTGAACACAGCACCTACTTGAGTCTATCTTGTCGGTTGGGTTTAGTTTTTGACCTCAGGGTGAACCTTTCCTCCGAGTTATTTACTCCCTCGGTTGGTTATTCTTCCAACCATATGGAGGGTCTGCTAATGTCTCTTACATTTCAGACTTATTTACCCCATTATGTCAGAAACTGCCTGAGTCACTTTTGTGTCGTGCTCAATGTTCAAGGATATACCCTGTGTCGGCCATTCTGCAGTTTACCTTGACCTCATGTGTCGGCCTTCCTAGTGTCAGTCTTGTTACATATTATTCCATATCAGCTCTTACTAGTTGAGTGTTCCTCGAGTTGGATGATGGAGGATGCCTTAAGGCCTCCCTTCCAACGAACTTCTTCCCATCGACATCAACTAATTATTATGGGATTGAAGTTTAGAGTTCTGGTTAGTACCTTGGAGATTGCAGTCACCAATGGCAATTTTCCTCGCTGTTGAATGTCGAGAATACATCAATGTCTCTTCTTCGACAGGATTCCCAAGTGTTCGACTTCAAGTCCATCTATTCACATTTGGCGAATCGTACTTGGTACCTTGGACCCCATCATCATTATCGGTGGAAGTCCTTGCATTTGTTAACGGTATACATCAATGACCGGTAATCAAACGATACCCCCCATGTTCGACTATCAGCTCATCTATACACATGGTTAGGGTTTGTATCTAGGGTTGTTTTGGGATGAAGACCTTGGGATTTTGGATTACATTACCTCATTTTGTTATCACCCAAGTTGTGCAAGATTGAGCCTTACTTATATTCGGCTCTCCATGAGACATAGATCCAGTTTGTTGTTATGGCTATGATCTCTCAGTTTGACATGGATCCACGCTTGTGATTCAAGTGGCCATGCTTTTATATACATCTCCTTGTTATGTATCGGAGATCATGTTGTATCACACTACACATCTATACGATGTCAAAAATGTAATTGCTCGCTGACCTTGATCTTTGTTGTAGGTTTCTTGTGACTTGTTTTCTACGGTTCTTTGCTCCTCCTCTAGTTTTGGATTATAATGTATTTCGGCCATCGTTTCCCTCTGACCTCACATTAGGGGGCATCTATTATAGGTCAAACTTGCACCTCTCCGTCCGTGATCACCCTGAGCTGCTGATCACACAAAAGGACAATTTGGATGGAGGAGCATGTTGACCTTGGATGATATGTCAACTCATTCCATTTTCCTGAAATTACTGGAAAACCCCCAAAAAATATCATTTTGAGGTATGTGCGCTACTCTACTCAAAGAGACTAGCGTCCATACGCTACTCCAGTGTATCATAGTAGAACCCATATCCAAGTATACGCTACTCCTTCTCAGCATAGTAGTTCTCACTATTTAAAATTGAATGAGCGCTAGTTGTTAAACACTAAAGTAACGCCCTATACACTACTCCATTGAAGAAGAGTCGCGTACATCTTAAAAGATGATTAAAAAATAAATTAATTCATCGAGGAGGATTAGTTGATGGTAGTTTCCTAACTCCCCCAACTTCCTCCATAACTACATATCGACCTAAACTACTTCTTTAAACCTATAAATACAAAGAAGGTTAAAGGAGAAGGGTTAGAAATTATAGCTAGAGAACCTAGAGGATGAGTTGATGGAGAAACTTTAAGACATTGGAGGAGTTGATGTTGAAGACAGCCAAGCCAGAGAAGAGCAGGAGCCCAGAATCATGTTGCAGGAGCCTGTTTCATGATCAGGTATACTTGTACATCATTCTTTTTTTGACAAATAAAGGTTGAAGTGTCTTTCTTGTTCCAATTTAAATGTGTTATGAAATGGCATCTTAATTTGGATCTGTTTTGGTCAATGTTGAATGTTAAACATTGTTTTTGTTTCTTTCAAGCTTTGTATATTGCCCAAATTGTTTTGAGAAAGGTATTGTTATTGCAGGTTTACTGGAAGGAAGGTGGATTTGGAAGTTGAACACAAGATCAAGTCAAGGCTAGGATCAAACTTCGATTGAAAGGTGTGTTCCCAAAATCTACAACTTATTTCTTTTTGTAAATGTCTTTGTAATAGCATCAATACACTTACCTGTCACCCCAACCAAGTTGATAGCATTAGTTTCCTTGCTATAGGGTAGATTTGCCCGCCAACAGATGTCACACTCGTCAGTTGGCTGCAGCTGCTTGGGTTATATACTCATCGTCTGTCCAACTGGTTTCTTCAGGAGGGGCTTTCTTGGGTCCCACAACGAATAACGTAGCTGAATATAGAGTAGTCATGGAATTAATCCGTGATGCTCTTTTCCATGGCATTTCACATCTGGAGGTAAGACTCGACTCGCAGCTAGTTGTGTTTCAGTTAATGGGTGAATATCAAGTTAGAGATCTTGTTTTGATACGTCAATTCTTGCAAGTTAGGTTACTTGATAGACAATTTGATGATCAATCTTTTCATCTAGTTGTGTGTTCGTTAGACTTTCAATCATTGGAGCTTCATCCCATCCTAGCGTTATGCACAATTTACAGATTTATACCTCCTCTCCAGGTACAATATTATTGCTATGGTTAAAGATCTACTGAAGCTCTTATACAATTTTGTCAGAGGGATGATGTCCGTTGGATTCATTTTGTATCATGTGCCTTCATTAAAACTCTCTTTCTCACCCAAAATTTGATCATATTTGATAACCTATCTTATGGATTTACTCGGCTTCATGAGAGAGATCGCTACATCGTCAACTGAATTGAACAAAAAAAATCAATATTCATTATTGTTGTCCATCACGTTTCTGGTCACGAAAGTGGGGAAAATATCACAACCCTCTTAAATTTTCACTTAATATAAAATAAATATATTGCACAAAACTTATTCTCTGGTAGCTATTACCATTTTCACTATAAAATTTTAGGACCCAACAACCTATAAATAACAATTTCATTGGTTGGTACTTCAGATAGTCATTGTTTGTAAATATTTCATAATCGATTAACTATACAGGTAGTCCACAACTCTGGATGCAACACTTGCGGTGAATGGTACCATAATTTGCATCCCACCACTTTCTATCCCAAAATAATCCGAAGATTCTTCTATTAACCATTGATCCAGCCATCAGAAACCCCTTCAAGATATTGTCACAAAATGTATCCTCTTCACATCCATTAATTCCCTATAAGTTTGTCATCATGTGCCTGGTGTCAAGTATGTGTTAAGACTTCAGAATAATACAATAGAAGATTAGAGTTCCACAACTACTCTTTGTAGTCGTACTCGCCTTCTCTACTCAGTCAATGGTCAACTTGTGGATTTACATTCAACGGTCACTTTGTTATGTGATATTTCCAATTTTTCAACGGTCGACTTGGATGAAGAAATGCAACTGCCATGTTGGATTGTGCCAAATCTCAATAGTCTTCTTTGGCATTCAACTTGTCCAATAGTATTCATTGTCAACTGTCATCTCTATGTTCTCATTCATGCTGCATTGTCCATAAGGGAATTTTACTTGTATGTTAATTGCATGTTAAGGATACAATGGTCGGTGGGTATAGATGGATTTCATTCCATTTACTCAGGTTCAATTCAGTTGAGATATCTTCTAGATTTGACATTGAAATTCAATCATCCTGCCCTTTAGTTAGGAATTCTCTATCATGAAATGTGCTCTTGGTTCATTGAGTAGTGACATGCAACCCGTAAGAATGAGAGGGACCACAAACAGGATGCCCACTTTCACATCGTCCTCACATTTTCTAGCGTGACAGTGATGGCAGTGATGAAGGTTGTTTTTTGCATCTACTCTATGTGCATCGACTTCACTTCCCACTCCCGGCTCATGCATAAATTAGGGTTCGTCGTTTTAAATATTGCATCCTCTCACTCTCGTCTTCCTTACTAGCTTACAATAGTAGGTCCTCCCTTCACATTGAGCAATTTATTGCCATACAAATGAAAAACCACCCTCTGTGCATATTTTCTCACAAATTATGTATGTGGATTGCTAATATATCTACATAATACTAATTTACACCCATCCAATACAAGATTTTTTACTAATAAGGAATTTTTATACAAAATCTGTATCTTAGTCGAAATGTAAAATAGTTGCAAATCAGTATCTTTCAGCAACTTCGTCTTAGTGCAAGAGACTCTGTGCAATCTTGGGCTCTTCTTGACCCATCTCCCATGGATCCAATATGGATTGATAGGAGTCACCACAAAGACTTGAATAACACGACATTCATGCAAAGAGTATCATGTCAAACTGTAAGTCAAGAAATTGTCTTTCGGTTGAGAAGTTTGTGCGCCATGAGCAAATATCATCTCCAACCATTGCGTTTAGATTTTTTCATATAAATAGCCCTCAAGTTCTTATTATTCGACAGATAATATTTGTCAAACATAGTGGGGTTTGTAGTTATTAAGATGAGCAACATCGCATCAACCTCATTTACTAAATGTGTGACGATACAAATCATTTTCCATACTGGCTTTTACTTGCCTTGACATCATTCGAAGTTCTTCACTCTATATGAACATAAAATTACTCGCTTGTATTGCATATAATACATTACACTAGAGAATTCAAACAACCCAAGTAATATTCGATCAAAATAAATATTCGTTCTTTTAGATTATCATCTTCCATCATTGCCAATTTTGTCGATTTAAAGTCACCAATGTTCGGTCATAAAATATGATTGATTTCCCTCTTAATATTGATCCTTCTTTATGATGGAATTGCCAATGGAAGTGCTCGTTGGCCCTTTTTAATAGGAAACACGGTGGCAATTCTTTATAAGCCATCTACAACCATACTACAACCTCCATTTATAATGATCTTAGAGAAGTCTTGAGTGCTTACAACTGCTCTACATATTTCAAGAATCTATTCTAGATGGCTCAAGCTATCTTTAAAGTGTAGTCACACATGATCCAAATACCAATCGCTATGCCTTCTTCAAGTATAATTTGATTATATTTTCAATTAAACAACCAAATTTGTCCTTGTAAGTTGGCATTGTTGGGAAATTTGATGCTTTCAAAAGAAGATTTGAGGTCTTCCCAACTCTTCATCTGCTATATTGGTTGATGGACCATCTTAGGGAAGGATTCACTAGCCCCTGACTCATCATTCTTTTCATGATCTATAGTACATTCTTCTGATATTTCCTCATCCTTGTAGTTTTCATATTCTTTTTTATGATCCTAGTCATTGGCCTCTTGTTCATTCTCTCATTTAGTCATTTCACTTTCTCCTTTATGAGAATCATTGCATTCTTTTCTCCTCCAAACCTTCGTCACTCTTTACTTTGATGGATATCTTTCATTTGAACTGCTACAATCCCAAGCCTTGCAATTACCATTCTCATTCCAATTCCAACACTTTATAATATATTGGGCATAACTATATATTCTTCTAGTGTAAAAATCACAGTTCAAAGCTTTGTGTCCATATTCATTACAACAGAAACAGTACCCATTCAATGATGTTTAATACCTGGTTTTATAATTCTATCCTGATGTTGCATAGATTCTATCATTGTTCTTTATTGAAGAATATGTCCTCATTTCATTTGAAGGTTCACCAACTTGTCTTCTTCTTTCATTTTCTCCATGTAAGAAGGATGGACCTACTTTATTCAAATTTCCTTCAGATTTGGGTTGAGGATATTTGGTAATCTCATTAATATCAAAGCCAATTCGTGATTTATCAAAAATAGAATTTTGCCTCTTGAGTATCTCATCCAATGCTTCTAAGCTCTTATTGCATTTTTCAATTAGGTTTTGTTCCTTGACAATTCTTTCAACTTCTTCCTTAAGTAGAGCATTTTTGTTTCTAACTTACGAATTTATTATATCTTTGTCTTAAATTCTTCAGTTAACTTTGTTTCTTCATCCCAATTAATCTTCAATTGTTTTCCTAATCCATCATTATCTTCTTGAACCTCTTGCAGCTGATCAATTAGCTTTGATTTTCTTCCGTTAATTCTACAAGCACTTCTTCAAGATTGTTAATCTTGCTTGCCTGATCATTGCTAGGACTCTCCTTTTCTTGACTAACTTATTCTCCTTCCTTCAATTTCTTGCTTAAGCATTCTCAAATTTTTCTTGACTAATATTATTGTCTTGCTTCCTAACAATATTTCTCAAATTTTTTACTTCTACAAGAGTTTCCTCTAACTTAGCTCTTAGGTCAAGAACAACTTCTTCTTCATCATCACATTCTTCTATTGGATTCTCATTTTTTTCTGAATGGTCTTTGTCTAAGGTAAGGAATGTGACTTCATTTCTCCCTTCATTTGTATATTCATCGTCTCCTTCATGAACATCTAAGGATTCTTTTCTTGTCTTGTAGTGTTCAAACATATTTTTTCCCAAAGAGGACACTTAGCTGCAAAATGATCAATATTTTCACATTTAAATAATTTCAAAGGTAGTTTGTCATTGCACTTACTTGCACCTTGATTTAGATCCGTCACAAGTTGTTCCATTTCATTATATTATTCATAAGTAGTCATGTGTGTTCTTGGGATCTCCTCCAAGTATGTAGCAATTGTATGAAGGCCTACTCTGATACCAACTTTTGAACACTCTGATACCAACTTTTGAACACACCAAGGACACCGAGAGAGGGGGGTGAATCAGTGTCCTACACTTTACTTAATTTTTCTTCAATCTATAATTTCACCAAACCCATTTATGCTTTCATTAACCAATCAATGCTAGTGACCATCACATCAACAAATAGTACAAATGTAGACATGAGATATATGTGAAATTCAGTAATATATATACTGGTAAAATCAATAGATTACATCAAGTTTGTGAACAATTCAGTCTTCTATTCAACCACAATGAATGGTAATATCGGATTGTCTTCTTCCCTCTTCTTAGCCTCTAATGGTGGTAAACCACCATTGGTTTTTTTTCCCATGACAGTAGTATTGTTATCCTTCTTATCCCACAAGCAATGGTTTCCCAATGCAAATTCTTTGTATCCCGCGAGCAATGATTTCTCACTGCTTAATTTCTCAACCCACAAGCAATGATTTCTCACTGCTTAAACTTCTTGTCCCGCGAACAGTGCTACCCACAAGAGTGTTAAGATTCAATAATTCTAAGATAGATAACATTAGCATTACATTCCATTTCACAACAATAGCATATACGGGATCACTGAAAGAACAACAAGCACAACATAAACACAAGAGACACAATTTATCCTGGGAAACCTCATGGGGTAGAAAACCCAGCAAAGCTTCCCCAATATAGATGATCAACAATACAAATATGTATTCCCCAAACAAGAGCTCCTTCTCCTCCTATTTCAAATCTCTCTCTCTCTCTCCTATGCGCAATTCACAAGTGAGTGAATGGGTGTGTGAGTGTGATAAATGAGGAACACGCCTCCTTTATTTATACACTACTCCGACTTAACTTACTAACTAGGTCGGCCCCAACTTTTACCACTGGAGACTTAAACACCCCATTACAATTGACTCTGGGCCGACCCCACTAGGGAAGTCTAATAACCCAAGTTACCAAATTCTAACGGAGGAATAAACATCTCCGAATACACAATAATTTCTTCACGGAGGAATGAAACATCTCCGGAATAATAAAGTACAAATATAATATTCTTAGAAGTTACAATATCTCAACACTCCGCCTTAACGATATGGATATTATAACAACATCTGCAGGAGCAAGGAGTCATCAAATACATGATACATGATACATCTATAAATCATTGGAATCTTTCTTCATACATCATCAGTAACTCAAATAGTTACTGGAACATCTTCAAGATCTTCAATACTGGAACATCAACATCTTCGGTACTGAGTCTTCATCTTCTGCAGCACTCGAACAGCTACAGTAACATCATCATCTAGATCTCTCGATCAACATCATCAACATATGGATCCTCTCAATCAAAAACATCAACATCTGTATCTCTCGATCAACAACATCAACATCTGGATCCTCTTGATCAACACCATCAACATCTGGATCCTCTCAATCAACAACATCAAGATTTGGATCTCCCAATCAACATCATCATCTGGATCTCTCAATCAACAACATCATCATCTGGATCTCCCGATCAACAACATCATCTAGATATCTCGATCAAAGGAATCATCATATGTATCTCCCAATCAACAACATCATCTGGATCTCTCGATCAACAGCATCATCATTTGGATCTCTCGATCAACAGCATCATCTGGATCTCTCGATCAACAGCATCATAGCAGTATACTCTACAACACACATGATCCAATTACAGGATGATAAATCCCTTTCACTGTAGGACATAGGTCCAAGGATGATACAATCCCGATCCACTTACAGGATGATTAATCCCTCTCAATTTAAGACACCTCTCATGTCTATGAACAATGCATTCCATATCTACTTACAGGATGATCAGTCCTTATCAATTCAAGACACCTATCATGTCTAGGGACAATGCAATCCCAACCACAGTACCAATCCTTTTTCATACTGGATGTGACCTAGATCAAATCTAGGATTTATCACCACAGAGCCAGTCCTTTTTCATACTGTATGTGACCTAAATCAAATCTAGGATTTACCACCACAGAGCCAGTCCTTTTTCATACTGGATGTGACCTAGATCAAATCTAGTATTTACCACCATAGAGCCAGTCCTTTTTCATACTGGATGTGACCTAGATCAATTTTGATGTATATGTAACTTTGGAATGTATTTCACATATATGTATATTTTATTCCTATAGAGATGTTATTATTCCTCTATATGGAAGTGTCGTCATTTATATTGTAAGTGTCGTAACTTATACTTGATGGGTTATTACACCAACTTGTTGGGGTCGGCCCTGTATAAGTCATGTGGGTCAAATGGTTATTAGACCACCCTATTGGGGGTTGTCCATGTGGGTCAAAGGGTTATTAGACCACCCTAGTGGGGGTCGGCCTAGTCAGCATTATGTTAAGTGGTTAAGTTGAGGCCGACCTAGTTGAGTAAAGGTCAAGTCAAGTTAGTGTATAAATAGAGAGTGTGTCTCTCTTATTTTACAAATTCTATTCTCTCACTCACACTTGGGAGAGTGGCGCACTTGTGGAGGAGGAGGCTCTGCTGCTAAGATAGGACTATCTCTTGTATTCTGGTTGTATCAATGCTCTATCTATCTCTGAGGAAGTTATTGGGTTTTTTCACCTTTATAGTTTTCCCCAAGTAAAATCTGTGTCTCTTGTGTGCTTGCATTATTATGTCCATGATTGATATGCTGTAGATATTTTTTACATGTTTTTCTCTCAGTTAATATCCTAGATTAGATTGAAGTAAATTCTGAAAATTTAACATGGTATCAGAGCTAGCCTAAAAGAAGGCATGATATGGCATGTATGACCCTTGTTGCACTTACGATGCTAGGGCTTGATATAGCAAAAACCAGTCATCGTAGCACTTTCGCTATAAATCCATTTTCGAGAAGTTTTTCGGATCTGAAACTTTTACAGGTCGACGATAAGATCCCCATGTACCTTGTGTCCAAAGGACAACCTATAATTCGTTGTACTTTGTGATTTATGATCTATACAATATAGGGTTTCTGCCTCTTCCAGATCTAAGTCAAAATCAGGTGACCTTGGGAAAAAAAAGTCATAACTTGGGTTAGGAAGCTCCAAATAACATTTCGTAAAAAGTGACAGGTAGTACACAGACTGTACTATCTTAGGAAAATTTTTCAGAGGCCAAAGTTGAACCAGTGACACGTGGCACGCCGTACATGTTTTCTCTCCTGTATTATCCCATAAACAGGTCATGTTGCGACACTTGGCATAACTCTCTCTCAGAGAATCCAACTGAGGTCAGACCTATAAATATGGAAAGATAACAGGTCGGTATATCTCAGGAAAACTTTTCAGAGGCCGAAGTTGAACCAGTGACATGTGGCATGCCGTACAAGTTCGCTCTCCTATATTATCCCATAAACAGGTCACATTGCGACACTTGGAATAACTCTCTCTCAGAGAATCCAATTGAGGTCAGACCTGTCGGGATGGAAAGATAACAGGCTGGGCTATCTCAGGAGAAATTTTCAGACCCTGTGGATCGAAAAGTTCGAAGTTACACCAGAAACAATCAGGTACATATTTCTGTCAAAACAGAATGATTTTTGAGCACCTTCATTCATGGCTTTCGAAATTCAGGGCTTCGGAGAAAGTTGGAATTTTTGTAATCGGAGACCACGGCTGGATGCTACTCATAAAAATTGAAATTTAGAGACCAAGATCAGATTTTTTGGTTGGGCAAAAAGCCAGGCTTGATCAAACCCCAGTTCCGGACTTTGATCGGAAAGATGGAAAATTAGGGCTTCTGCAAAAATTGGAATTTTGGAAATCTGTGACCACGGCTGGAAGCTCCTCAGAAAATCGAATCTTAGAGCTTTGAATCAAATATTTTGGTTGGGTGAAGCTCTGGGAAACTCAAACCCTAATTCAGGGTCCTCCCAGTGAATCTGGAAATCTAAAAGGCAATTTCGAGGGGTGAAACTTTGCAGTTTTCAAATTCTGAATATACCAACTTGATCAGCTCATCAAGGCGCATATTTCTATCCTTTCGAAAGTTTGAAATTCAAAGTTTGAGGTTTCTCTCACAAACCCTAATACAGCTCCAAATCCAGTTCCTGCAAATCAAGTGGATTGGTTTAATCCTAGAAGAGGATGGATTGGTCACCTACATAAGTGAAGAAGTTCCTGTTTCAGAGGGAGATGAGGCTAAGGCCTTACATAAGAAGATTTCAAGCAATCTCAATAGGTATGACTCATCCAGGTATGTCTCAAGATTTGTTCATGATTAAGTTTATGATATGTTTGTCTTCATGTTATTACGGTTAAAACAATCTTGATTTTAGACTTGTCGTATCACCTTAACAAAATTATGAATGCATTCATTAGGGTGTTGACACTTATGATTGTACTAATGCATTATGGTGTTGTATGAGGTTTATTTTATCCGCTAACATGAAAGGTACACCAAGAAAGACAAATCATGTTCTAGTTCAAGATCATGATGACATGAAGACAAAGATTCATCCATTGTCATGGATCATATAGAAGATCCATTTACGAGGTATGTATAACTTGGTTCTATAATGGTTAACGTATGAGATATGCAGGTTACTAGCACAAGTCACTGAAGAGAACCAGAAGACATTATGTGGGTATGTTAGACATAACTAGCTAGCATGCTAATCCAAGTATGTTTTTCCTATATCAAGCTAGAATCCTACCTTATGTTAGGATCTTATACTTTTGTGTTGTTGATAATGATTATTCATGAAGTCATAGGTTTGAATAGTCATGGTTGTATGCATATTATGTTTCTTACCATAATTGATGATATGACTAACCAGAAGAATCATGAAGGTACAGGTTTGAGTAATCACGGGTTTATGCATTGATGATTTAACTAATCAGAAGAGTCCTATGATCAAATAAGAATATGCATGAGTAAAAGAAGACTTCCCTGAAACCTTGAATACTAATGTTTATTATCTGTGAATGATCATGAATATACATGTTTAAGATTATTGTGTTTTGATAGTATTAAGATTATACTAATAAATGTGTGAATATGTATGAGACCTCAAGGATAACACAATGATGATACTAATAAGCATGCATAGTGATTAAGGATGGATGTGAGTTCAAGGACAGGTAATCCGGGAAGAAAAGATCAAGAGGGAGCACACTCCAGTTGTTCCTGTAAGAAAGCAAAGGAGCACACTTCAGTAGTTTCTGCAAGCATGCAGATATTCAGAGGGAGTTGACCACTTCTCACAATCCACATCAGAATGGAGTTGCAAAGATTCAGAGCGAGTCCACCCAGCAACCAAACAAAGATAAGTATTTGAATTGTCATTTCTTACATAATGTTATTCAATGGTGTATATGCTTATGTTCCTAGAATTAGGTTGTGTATTATGAATATTAGAATAGTTGCATTGATGAATAGTATACTACTAATATACATGGGTAAGTGGCCTATGGCACTGTACAACATTCCATTGCTACTTATTTAGAATGAAACCTTTTTGCTGACATGTTAGGAGTTGTGCACACTCTTAACAATGTTCTGGTAGAGATTGGAAGGCATCTAGAAAGTTACGGAATATGTATAAATGTTGTATTGAAGCATTGGCTAAGATAATTGCACGACTGTATGACATAATTCTTTATGTGTAAGAATTTGTTTTGAAAACTATGAGATGTTTTCTAATCATGCAATTTAACTTGTTGTGTAAGAAATATCGTATACCATCACCTACAAAAGAAGGACTACAACATTTGTTCAAGCAACAAAATTATCTATTGAAGATAATGAAGTTCCCAAGATACGGGAAGAATGCCTTGATCCGTCGATCATGAAGAACGGTGTTTGGGATGCGGTCCCAAGAGCTAAAGGGAAGTCTGTTGTGACTTCCAAATGGAACTATCAAATCAAGCATGCTACAGATGGCAGCATAGAGAAATATAAAAGTGATGAAATAGAAGATACACCAAATGGATTTCAAGACAACTTTCTTGAATGGTGTAGTCATATATGTGTGCAGAACTTGGTAGGATAGACAACTTTCTATCCAGTTTGGGCTTTACCGAGAGTAAAGCGGATTCCAACCTTTACTACAAGGTTGAGGAAGGGAATCCTGTGATTCTACTCCTGTATTTGGATGAATTATTTGTAACAGGAGATGACAGATTGATTGCAGATACTAAGAGGAAGCTTGTTGCTGAGTTCGATATGAAAGATTTGGGAATGATGCACTATTTGTTTTTTGGCATGGAGGTGTGGCAGAGTGCAGATGGAATATTCCTTGGAAAAGGGAAGTATGCAGTAGAGATCCTGAAGAGGTTCGGGATGATGGATTGCAAGGCCATGGCCACACCTATGGCATCGAATCTGAAGCTTCTATGTGATGCTTCATCTGAGCCAGCTGATGTCTCTATGTATCGTCAGATGATTGTGTCCTTGATGTACCTGACAAACACGAGACTAGATATTTGCTTTGTTGTGAATACATTGAGTCAGTTCCTGACAGATCTGAGGAGTGTTAACCTGGTTGCTGTAAAGCATGTTCTGAGGTACCTGAAGGGTATAGTGGATTATGGGCTCAAGTGTGAAGCGAATCAAAAGTTTAACCTACAGGGTTATGTTGATTCAGATTAGGCTGGCAGTGCTGCAGATAGGAAGAGCACATCTGGATGTTGCTTCAGTATGGGATTAGGTGTGATCTCTTGGTTTAGCAGGAAGCAGTCCTGTGTAGTACTGAGTACAGCTGAGGCAGAGTATGTTGCATCCTATTCAACTAGTTGTGAGGTAGTATGGATACGGAAGCTACTGTCTGAGTTATTTGATCTCCCGTTGGATGCTACTGGTATCATTTGTGATTACCAGAGTTGTGTGAAGTTGTCCGAGAACCCAGTGTTTCATGACAGGTTGAAACACATAGAGATCAAATATCACTATATCAGGGATATGGTGCAGAGAGGAGCTGTGAAGCTCTTGTACATTGCGACGGACGAGCAGATTGCTGATGTGCTGATGAAGCCACTAGATAGGGTGAAGTTCAGGTACTTCAGGGAGAGGCTTGGTGTTCTTCAGATTGATGACACTTCGAGGAAGAAGTGATGGACACATTTGCAGAAGCCATTCCAAGCATGTTGGAAGGAGGATCCTTCACATGGCTGTGGATATAAGCATTAGATGATGAGTATCAGGACGATGCTCCAGTTACTGCTTTGTGTATGCATCATGTTGGATGCTGGAAATGATCAGTTGGATCATTTATATGTATATGTATGTACGCATCATGTTGGATGCTGGATATGATCAGTTGGATCATTTATATGTATGCACGCATCATGTTGGATGTTGGATATGATCAGTTGGATCACTTGTATGTATTTTTGTATATGCATCATGTTGGATGCTTGGACCATGTATCTGTATATGTATCAGGTGGATACATAGTATGATCAGGTGGATCATGTATGGTGATATGTATCATGTATTTGTATTTGTATCAGGTGGATACACTGTATGATCAGGTGGATCATGTATGATGATATGTATCAAGTAGATACTTGGTATACATCAGGTAGATGCATTGTATGATCAGGATGAACATGGATGACAAGCTTCAGGATGTTGCTCCAGATGACATGCAGCAAGATGTTGCAGTGATGATGATCAGGATGATCATGTGTACATCAAGATGATGTATGGTGAGTATCAGGTTGATACTCTGTGGCCATGGAATAGTTTGTGCAGATAAGCATGTAATTTGTGCCCTGGGAGATTTGCAGATAGTCTTTCGAGGTTTTTCCTATGGCATGTAATTTGCACCCTGGGATATCTGGCAAATGATCTTTCGAGGTTTTGCTTGGGAGGACATATAATTTATGCCCTGGGAGATCTGTAGATAGTCTTTCGAGGTTTTGCCTATGGCATGTAATTTGTGCCCTGGGATATCTAGCAGATGCTCTTTCGAGGTTTTGTCCTATGGCATGTAATTTGTGCCTTGGGAGATCCGATAGGTTGAGCCGTGTGCTCGTAATCAGTCCTAGGATGCTCTTTCGAGGTTTTTCCATGACCACATGTAATTTGTGCCCTGGGAGATCCGATACGTTGAGCCTTGTGCTCGTAATCAGTCCTGGGATGCTATTTCGAGGTTTTGTGGTGACCACATGTAATTTGTGCCCTAGGAGATCTGATAGGTTGAGCCTTGTGCTCGTAATCAGTCCTGGGATTCTCTTTCAAGGTTTTGTGGTGGGGTCACATGTAATAAGTCCTGGAGATCTGGACAGGATGAAAAAGGCCTCAAATGCTCTTTAGAGTTCTTGCTAGTCAAGAGACTCTTTTAAGGTTTTGGGACGCACGTAATAAGTCCTGAGATTTCCACAGTATGGCCAGTGATGACGAAGACCTGCAGGTGGTGGGCCTACATCCAGTATGAAAAATGAATGGCTCTGTAGAACTTCCTATGACGAGTAGATTCAGAGATTGATTGAGATATTAGAAGTAGTGACGATGATCCAGAGAAGATGACTTGTGCTAGAAGACCTGTGTCGAGAAATACCTTCCTAGTTAAGAGGGAGTGTTGATGTATATGTAACTTCGGAATGTATTTCACATATATGTATATTGTATTCCTATAGAGATGTTATTATTCCTCTATACGGAAGTGTCATCATTTATATTGTAAGTGTCGTAACTTATACTTGATGGGTTATTAGAACACGTTGTTTGGGTTGGCCCTGTATAAGTCATGTGGGTCAAAGGGTTATTAGACCACCCTATTGGGGGTTGGCCATGTGGGTCAAAGGGTTATTATACCACCCTAGTGGGGGTCGGCCTAGTCAACATTATCTTAAGTGGTTAAGTTGAGGTTGACCTAGCTGAGTAAAGGTCAAGTCAAGTTAGTGTATAAATAGAGAGTGTGTCTCTCTCATTTTACACATTCTATTCTCTCACTCACACTTGGGAGAGTGGCGCACTTGTGGAGGAGGAGGCTCTGCTGCTAGGAGATGACTATCTCTTGTATGCTAGTTGTATCATTGCTCTATCTATCTCTGAGGAAGTTATTGGGGTTTTTCACCTTTATGGTTTTCCCCAAGTAAAATATGTGTCTCTTGTGTGCTGGCATTATTATGTCCATGATTGATATGCTGTAGATATGCTGTACATGTTGTTCTCTCAGTTAAGATCCTAGATTAGATTGAAGTAAATTCTAAAAATTTAACAATCAAATCTAGGATTTATCACCACAGAGCTAGTCCTTTTTCATACTGGATGTGACCTAGATCAAATCTAGGATTTATCATGTACATTTTGAACCAACTGTTCAGGTACGATGCAGTCCTATTACTTACATTTTGAACAAACTATTCAGGGACGATGCAGTCCTATCACGTACATTTTGAACTAACTGTTCAGGGATGATGATGTCCTATCACGTACATTTTGAACTAACTGTTCAAGGACAATGCAGTCCTATCACGTACATTTTGAACAAACCGTTCAGGGATGATGCAGTCCTATCACGTACATTTTGAACAAACCGTTCAAGGATGATGCAGTCCTATCACATCCACTAGGGACCACTTCTCGGAGACATATTCCTACAAATCGATTCAGGGACCGAATTCTGGGGATGATACAATCCCTCTCATCCACTAGGGACCTTTTCTCGGAGACATATGTCTACGGATCGATTCAGGGACTAAAGTTCGGGGATGATAAAATCCCTCTCGTCCACTTAGACAAAGTCTAAGGACCATATATTGACCTCATCGTCGGAACCGGTAACCTCATCATCAACCTCATCGTCGGAACAGGTAACCTCATCATCGACACAAGTGTCCTCATCATCGATACAAGTATCCACATAATCAATAGAAGTATCCTCATCATCGATACAAGTATCCACACACTAGTAGATTTGAACCCAAAATCCGATGAGCAAATCCGACAACCTCCAACGAAATGGACTGTGTCGTTGCATTTTTCTTTGAAAATTACTTTTTTTTGTTTTTTTTTTTTTTAATTTCGAGAGGTGTCCGTCGGATATCCGACGAGGCTCGTAGGATATCCGACGGCTCTGCTAATATCCGATGCCTATTCGGGTATCCGATGCTTTGGATGTCGGATAATCGACTCCATTTTGAACCCAAAGAGGTCGGATATCCGACGGATTTTTTCCCAATGGTAACTAGATTAATGTCGTCCGATATCCGACGTAGGTTTGAATTTTTTACTTTTAAAAATTATAAATATCAAACCATTCTGACATGTTTGCCATACCAGCGATGGTTTGCAGATGTTTTTTTTGTTCGACGGACTGTTTTTTGTTGTTTTTGTTATTCAAATGAGCAAAGTACTCTAGAGCTTCATTTTCTAAGATCGATAATCTTCATTTAAGCTCTTTACGAGAAAATGTCAACTACGAATATTCCTGATCCAAACGAACAAAATCGACAATTGCTTGCTATATTGTGGGGAGGAATTGAAATAAGGGGTGATGGTAAATGCTATTGTCCATGTAATCAATGCAGAGGCTTTAAGAGGAGAAGAATTTTGATCACAACAGCCACAAAACATTGTAGGGATCATGGGCACGCCAAGTGGGGACATGAATACCATCCATTTGTAAGTTTTGCATTATATATGTTTTTATTTTGATTGCTTTTGTAAATTTATGTATTATTATAATATTTCTTATTTTTTACCAACAGTACAATTGGTCGTTGTTCTTTTCATCCCAACAGTACAAAATTTGTTAAATTTTTAATGTATCACATAAATTTTTACATTTTTCATTTGAATTTCTTATATTAACTTTTATCTATTGATTGTTTCATGTAATTATAAAGTAAAGACATCCTACGGCATATCATCCAGATCAACAAGTGCTTCCAGAACAAGTACCGGAGGAACATGGAGCTATGAATATTAATGGAGAACAAGTTAATGATCACAATGAAGAAGATGATCATACTGATAACATAGTTGAAGATGATGTTACAAATACTTTGATCCATGATTCATTTAATGTTGGAATGGATGATGACGATGATCATGAAAATGATGAACATTTTGATGATATTCATGATATACCTCTTCTTGACAAGGCATACGAACCCCTTTATGACGGCTCCAAGACAAATCTTCTCTCTGCTATATTGTTGGTAATGAACTTGAAGGTTATGAATGGTCTTTCAAACATATCAGTCACACGGATGTTAAGGTATGTAATATATTCCATCACAAATTATATATGATTGTCATGTATTTTATTGTTAATTCATATATAAGTCAAATTACTACGGATGAAATTCGTTTCATTAATATTATTTCTATATTATATTAACTAGATTTTTATTTTTATTTGTTGTAGCATGATAGGTGAATATTTGTTACCACTATCAAATATTTTACCTCGCACATACCGAGATTTATCTACCATCATGAAAGAAATTGGAATGCAGTATGAAGCAATTCATGCATGCCCCGATGATCATGTTCTTTATTACAACCAACATGAATTTGCAACAGAATGTCCTAAATGTCATATCAGTAGATATCGCACAGATCAAGTAACTAAAAAGGTGCCTCACAAGGTTCTACGTTATATTCCCATTATTCCCCGTTTGCAATGACTGTTCAGGTGCAAAAACATAGCGCAGTTTATGGATTACCATGCACGGATCAGAAGTCAAGACGACATTATTCAGATGCCTGCAGATGGGTCTGCATTTAGAGATATGGAGGAAATATGGCCTCACTTTAAAGACAAACCTCGTAATCTTAGGATTTCTTTGGCAGCAGATGGTGTCAATCCTTTTGCAGAGATGAGATCTGTTTACTCGGTGTGGCCTATTTTTGTTATCAACAACAACATTCCTCCATGGCTGACAATAAAGAGGGAGCACATAATGTTGTCGATGATTATTCTAGGTACGAACACTGCATTTTTTTATTTATTGTAGTGGTATATTCTCATTTGTCATTTTTTGTCTCATAATGTTATATATATATTTAAAGTTTTTCTATTGTGAAATATGGTTTATATATCTAAATGGTACGTCTCATAATCAGAATATTTATTTTATATGTTCAAATCAATCAGGTAAGTACCAAGTCAAAGATATGAATGTATATATCGAACCTCTTATTGACGAGCTACTGAAGTTATGGAATGGCATCACTATGTATGACTTATCTAGACCAATACGACAAAGGCAATTCCAATTCCATGCAATGCTTGTATGGACAATACATGATGCCCCAGGCTTAACCCATTTCTATGGTATGTAATTATAAGTTCCACTTTAGTTGCATTTAATTTTACGAACTACTAGTTAATATAATACGCATGCATGTTTTTCTAAATAATCTAGTCATTTTTTATATAATTATAATAGACATTAATATTGATATTCCATCTTTTTATTTAGGTCTTCAGACAAAGGGGAAATTTGCATGTCTAGTTTGTGGTCCTAAGATCAAATCTCGTCGTTCAAAAAGCTTAGGAAAGGAGGTGTTTGATGAGTATCGGCACTTCCTCTCCAAGAATCACATGTATCGAACTACCGAAAAACATCTTTTCAATGGCAAGCAAGAGACTGCATTAAAACCAAAGAGAATGACACCTCAGCTATGGAAGTTGCAATTTAATAGAAATCGTCAAGGTACGTATAATCAATCATTATATATGATCATATTGTATTTTATTATATTGTCTGTTGTTTAGTGTAATTGACACTGATTTAATATTTAATTTCATCATTGTCGTTCATGTGATCATCATGAAGGCATTAATGGGCTTCCACGAGGAATGAAAAGTTATCCTAGACAATTTAGTAGGTTTCCCTATTATGAGCACCTACAAATTGCTCATCGATTTGATACAATGCATATGGGAAATAATGTGACTAAAACATTATGGCGAATATTGGATGGAAGGAGTGACAAAGAAAAAATTGTCAAAATTTGCAAAGACATTCAAGATAACAAACATGCAATGAAAGACGTCATTCAATTTCATAGCAACGGAGAGAAAATTAATATAAACTCACTTCCCTGGATGTTAACGGACCAGCAAAGTAATGTTGTAAAAGAAGTCATTTGAAAAATTAAATTTCCCACCGGATTTTGTGCGAACATGAAGAATATCATAACAAAGAAAGGTGATTTCGCGGGGGTGAAAACACACGATTGGCATGTCTTCATGAAGGTAATAATTAATATGGTATGCATTTAATAATTATTTTTTTTCTTTTTATAGTACTCTTTTTTGATATATTGAAGTTTACAAAGTATGCAGTAATAATAAATTAATTGTTTCATAGTGAGTTTCCATTTTCCTATATGATATAATTAGAAACATTGCTTGTTTTAGAGTATGTCAAAAAATACATTTAAAGTTTCTAGTGTACATAGATATTTTTGTCGGGTTATGGGGAATTGAGAGTGATGTGAGGGGGGGGAGGGGCCATAAGATCTTCCACCGTCACATGGTTGGACCTGTTTAGTAGAGAATATTAAATTATTCTTGAAACAAAGAGAATCTTAGTAAGGAAATGCACAATTATCAAGACTCAAACATAATCATCATCGTCGTCGTCGTCGTCATCATCGTGATCATCTTCATCATCATCATATTTTTCTTCTTGATCATCATCTTCATCATTCTCATCATCATCATCATCAGCAACATCATGTTTATCGTCGTCATCACGGCCACCATCATCACCATCATTGTGATCAGCATCATCATCATCATCATCATCACCATCATCATCATCATCTTCCTCATCATCATCAGCAATATCTTCATCATCATCATCATCATTGATTGTCTTCATCATCATCGTCATCATCGATCGTCATCATCATCATCATCATCGTCGTCGTCGTCGTCGTCATCATCATCATCATCGATCATCTTCATCATCATCATCATCGTCATCCTCATCATCGATCATCTTTGTCATCATCGTCATCTTCATCATCGTCATCATCATCATGATCTTCATCATGATCATCATCGTTATATGATATCCAACGTAGCTATTACCTACAAAAACCAAACGTGTTTATTGTCGGTGATTTAGTGATCTCGTCTGATTGTTTTGAAGTCAGAAGTCTGATATTAGATGCATGCATTGTCAGATTTTAGCCGATATCCCACCGACGATAAAAAAAGCCTGGAATTGTCGGATAGTCAACCATAGGTTGTAGCAAATTCGACTTTTTCGTCGTCGGATTTTGGGTCAAAAAAACTTAGTGACATCATCGACCTTACCATCGACATAGGAAATCTCATCATTAATATAGGTATCCATATTGATACCAGTATCCAAGTATCATCATCGACCATGTCACTTGCCCTTTTGAGGAGGGTCCTTCTGAACTACACCAAGATTGTCTCGGAAATACTAAAACTTTACTCAAGACAAAGGTTTGGTCAATACATCAACAACTTGCTTGTCGATGCTCACATACTCGAGCTTGATAGCTCCTTTCTGCACCATATCCCGTATATAAAAATATTGTATCTCTATGTGCTTTGACTTATCATGGAACATTGGCTTCTCTGTCATCTTGATACAACTCTTTTTGTCACACGGGATCATAGTGGGGTCCATCTCTTAGTCAAACAGTCTTGATAACAACTTCCGAAGCCATATCGCTTCACAACTAGCAGAGCAAGCAGCTATATATTCTGCTTTGGCTGTGCTGAGAGCCACAATAGCCTGCTTCTTGCTAAACCATGAGATCATGGCAGATCCCAGACAATAACATCCGCTTAATGTGCTCTTCCTTCCTGATACACTTCAATCAACATTTGTGTAGCCATACAATCTGAAGTCATGATCTCCAAGATAACATAGACCAAATTCTATCATACCCTTTAGGTACCTCATCACATTCTTTGCAGCTATCAGGTGAACATGCCTAGGTTCCATTAGATACTAACTTAAGGTGTTCACAGCAAAGCATATATCTGGCCTTGTATTTGTCAGAATATACATCAATGACCCAATAATATGTCTGTACAGAGTCACATCCACTAACTCTGATGAGTCATCAGCTAACAACTTCAAGTTGGAATCCATGGGAGTGGCCATGGCTTTGCATTCCAACATATCAAATCTTTTCAAGATTTCAACAGCATACTTTCCCTTGTTGAGAAAGATTCCTTCTTGCCATACTTCCAGACTTAGGAAGTAATGCATCAATCCGATATCTTTCATCTCAAATTCTGTAGCTAGCTTCTTCTTGCTTTCCATGATCTATTTCTCATTCCCTGATAGAAAGAGATCATCCACATACTACAATAGTATAACAGGTTCATCATCCATAACCTTACGGTAAAGGTTATTATCAGCTTTACTTTTGGTAAAGCCCAATCTTATAAAGAAGCTATCAACTCTCCCTCTGTGACTGAACATCATTCACACTCTGCATTAAGTGTTCTCCTGCATATCTATCCGTGCCATCTCTCGTCAGATGGGTCTACTGATATGAGCCTCAAGATCATTCAAAATCTGTGGTGAGTTCCTTCCTGCATCCATTTAAGAGAAGAATGTCATCTGTATATAGACACCATCTTCAACCTTGTAGCAAAGGTTGAAATCCGCATCACCTATGGTGATCATTAAGCTTATCCAATGACTATCGATCCTGGGTATCCATACAGAGCTTTCTTCAATTAAGTCCTCGGAGTTTTCTCGATTCATACTTCTTCTTCAATTACACCATTAAGAGATTGGTATTTATATCTAGCCACTTGGAGCAAACATCTCGTCATGATCATCTTCCTCTTTCTAATAGAATATTCTAGCCATGATCCTTCCATAGTATGTTTGATTTGTAAGTCTTCTTGTTGAACATCCATCACTTGTTCAGTGTTCATCATCCTTCTTTTGTAGATCATACCACATGATCTTTTCTACAAATCAAAGTTAATTACATGAGTAGTAATACTTCATAATCATCAAATCTTGTTGACATGATAACCTATTATGCATACAGATATGATTCACATAGTTATGCAACTATCTTGACCAATACTTTGGCACAACACTTTTCCATATCCTGTATGCATACAATGGTTATCTAGATGCCTTCCATACCTACTAGAACATACTATCAAGAGCACGCACAACTCTCAACATGTCAGCAAAGAGGTTTCATTCTAGACAAGCAACAATGGAATGTTTGTCCAACTTACCCATCATATGTATATTAGTAGTATATTGTTCAATGCTATATGAATTCTCACACTATGCATGATATATTCTAGGAATACAAATACACATGCAACTATTACGAGCAATATCATTAACTATTCAGGGATTCAAATAACAACTCAAATACTTATCTTTTATGTTGTCTGGTTGCTTCCCGCTTGATCTCTATTTTATGATAGCATCATTATATGCCTTTGAACTTCTATCCATTCTGTACCACTATGCATGCTTAAGTGTGCACTAGTGTCATCCTCATGATCTCATATATAATCATACATTCATTAGCATAATCTCAATACTATCAAAACATTATGATTCTAAACAATCTTAAGTATGTATGGTTATGATAATTTCATACACAAGTATACTTACCTAAGATCCTAACAAACTAGGATTCTAACTTGATATAGGAAAACATACATGGATTATCATGCTTGGTTATGTCTTAACATACCCAAACAATATCTTCTTTGTTCTCTTCAATGATTTAGAGACCTTGTGCTAGAACCTAGATATCTCATAAGTTAATCATAGTAGAACAAATTCATACATACCTCATAAGTAGAGCTTCTATGTGGTCAAAGACTATGGATGAGTCTTTGTCTTCATGTCATCATGGTCATAGAACTTGATTTGTATTTCTTGATGTGCATGTATCTTGTTAGCAGACAACATCATCCTCATACAAACCATAGGTGCATTAGTACCATTCGAAGTGTCATAAACTTTAATCAATGAATGTCTTCTATCACTCACATGCATTCATTATCAAACAATCATAATTGTACTAACCTCAATAACATGAAGACAAACATATTATGAACTTAATCAAGAATCAGATTTCAAAACATACATGTGTCTTCTCAAGTCATACTTGACAAGTAGTCTTCTCTATAGGGGTAAAACCCTAACCGTCCAAGGTAGATTACTTGTAAAAAATCTTGTATAGTTTCATGGTGCTAGGATGATAAATATCAATGCCATTTAAACCTCCTTTATTGCTTCCCTACGAGTCTCCCAACTTTGCTAGGGTTTCTTCTTACTTGGAAACCCTAATCTTCAATCTCCTTCCTCCCACAACATTTTGATGGAGGATCAATATCTATGATGAATGGATTCCAAATCCATTATCAAAGGTTCCAATGTTGTATCAGGTTTCTCCAACATTGTATCAGGTCCTTCCAGACCTAAAAACTAAAAACCCTAAGTGAAAGCTTCTTCCTCCTCTTCTTAGATTTCCTCCGTTGAGCCATTTCATATGTGTCATATTGTTTCTGGTGCATCTCTGTAATTTCATATCTGTAGGGTCTGAAAATTTGGCCTGTGGTACCCTGACCTATCATATTTCCAACCCCATAGGTATGATATTCAAGGGATTCTCTGAGAGAGAGTTATTCCAAGTGTCGCAACATGACCTATTTATGGGATGAAACAACATAGCGAACTTGTACGGAGTTCCACGTGTCACTGTTTCAACTTCGGCCTTTGAAACACAAACCTGTGAAACTAAATTCTGTGCCCTACCTGAAAATGTTTACGAAATTTCATTTGGAGATTCCTAGCCCGAGATATGACCCTTTTACCTAGGTCACCTATTTAGGACTGCATTCTGGAAGAGGCAGAAACCCTAACATGTACGGATCATAAATCACGAAGTAAAAAAAATATGAAGATGATCTTTGGACACAGGGTATAGGGGGATGTTATCTTAGACCTGTAGAATTTTCAGATCTTGAACCTTTTCCAAAATGTATTTATAGCGAAAGTGCCATGATGACTAGGTTTTGCTATACAAAACCCTAACTTTCAAATTGTCGCAAGTGAGACAAGTGTCGTAAGTTCCATACATTGCCTTCCTTCAGGATAGCTCTGATACCATGTTAAGATTCAATATGCTAAGATAGATAACATCAGCATTACATTCCATTTCACAACAATAGCATATACAGGATCACTGAAAGAACAACAAGCACAACATAAACACAAGAGACACAATTTATCCTTGGAAACCCTCATGGGGTAGAAAACCCAGCAAAGCTTCCTCAATATAGATGATCAACAATACAAAGATGTATTCCCCAAAAAAGAGCTCCTTATCCTCCTATTGCAGATATCTCTCTCTCCTATGCGCAATTCACAAGTGAGTGAATGAGTGTGTGAGTGTGATAAATGAGGAACACGCCTCCTCTATTTATACACTACTCCGACTTAACTTACTAACTAGGTTAGCCCTAACTTTTACCATTGGAGACTTAAACACCCCATTACAAATAACTCTGGGATGACCCCACTAGGGAATTCTAATAACCCAAGTTATCACATTCCGATGAAGGAATAAACATCTTCGGATATACAATAAGGTCTTCACGGAGGAATGAAACATCTCTGGAATAATAAAATACAAATATAATATTCTTAGAAGTTACAATATCTCAACAAAGAGATGTTTGCCTCATTTTTTATACTTCTAATCCCACTGGAAATGGTTCTCCACTCTTTACACTTCTCAACCCATGAACAATGTTGCCCACAGGAATTTTCACCCTCACTGTTTAGATTATGGCCACTAATTCTCTACTTCAACCCTTCAATCACTTTGAACACAATAGTTTTCTTTGTCTACAATAGAAATAAGAGATAAAACACAAAATATTCTCTAGATCCTCTTCTTGCCTCAGATCAACAAGTATTTTATCTCTCCAAATTTGTATTATTGTACCTTCACTTCATGTTGTCCCCAATCAGTCTTTTACTATTTCATCTATCTTCCATTTTTACACTCTTTGTTGTTACCTTTGCTCACTGCTATCCCCATGTTGAAATATTGTAACTTCTAAGAATATTCTATTTGTACTTTATCATTATTCATCCGGAGATGTTTTATTCCTCTGTCAGGATGTTATTATTATATTTGATAGGGTTATTAGACTCTCCTAGAGAGGTCAGCCTGAGTTAAGTTATAGGGGGTTATTAGACTCTCCTAGGAGAAGTCGGCCCAGTTAGGGTTAAAGTCAAGTGAACATAAATTATAAATAGAGGAGGTGTGCTCCTCATTTGAACACACACTCACTCACTTGTGAATTCACATAGGAGAGAGAGAGATCTATGAAGGAGCTCTTGTTTGGGGATTTCATCTTTGTACTTGTTGATCATCTATATTGAGGAAGTTTTGTTAGGTTTTCTACCCCATGAGGGTTTCTCGGGATAAATCTGTGTCTGTCTTGTGATTGTGTTTCTTTCAGTGATCATTATTATGCTCTTGTTGTGAATTATATGCTAAAATTAACATGGTATCAGAGCTAGCCTGAATAGGACATCTTTCACAAGGTGAAAATCTCTCTCTTCTTCCTCCGGTGAGAAATTAGGGTTTCTGCAAAAGTTGGAATTTTTGGAATTTGATTGCATGGCTAGATGTTCCTCTTCAAAAGAAAAATTTAGAGCCTTGGATCAAATTTTTTGAGTGGGTAGAACCCCGGAATAAGTCAAACCCTATTTTGACTTCTGGACCAGAAGAACCAGAAAACCAGCGAACCAGTGAACCAGAAAACCAGTGAACTAGTGGACCAAAAGAACTAGAAAACCAACGAACCAGTGAACTAGAAAACAAGCGAACCAGTGAACCAGAAAACCTGTTGCATATCCAAAATTTGTTGGTAAAGTTTGAAGGGTGAAAAGTTGGAGTTTCCAGAAACCAAGTGTACCAGTCAACTCGCCTCAATCAAGCACATCTCCTGGTAAGGTCAGTTTTTCATTTTGAGAATTTGCAATTTTTGGTGACCTCCTGGATAAGATGGCCCCAAGCACTAAGCTTGAGGATAAGCTAGAAGGAATAGACAATTTCCAGGTATGGAAATATAGGATTGGCCTCATTCTTGAAGAGAGTGATCTTTCCCAATACATCAAATATGAAGTTCCAGAACCTGCGGAAGATGAAGCTAAAGAGAAACACATGAAGGACCTGATTAGGGAAAGAGGATCATTGTTGATTCTATCAAATATCACTTGAATCCTCAAGTGTCATCAAAGAAGAACCCAAAATAAATGTATGATTCCCTCGCCAGAATGTATGAGGGAAAGAACATCAACAGGAAGATGAACCTAAGAGCTCAATTGAAGAGCACCAAAATGAGTCAAGGAGAATCCATTCAAGATTACTTCACAAGGGTCTCCCATTTCAAGGAAAAACTAGAAGCCATTGGAGACTCCCTTGATGAAGATGAACTAGTCATTACTGCTCTCAATGGTCTCACTAGACCTTGGGATTCATTCATCCAGACCATGTGTGGCAGAAAGGAAAGCATAAAGTTTGACATTGTATGGGAGGATTGCATTCAAGAGGAGGCTAGAGTATCCAATAGAGAATCCCTACTTAAAGAAGACAATCAAGCATTAGCCACCCATACCAAGAGAAGAAGAAGTCAAACCAACTTAAAGAAGTAAAGCCACAAGGAGTCTCAACCTCCCCAAAGGTTTCGAAAGAAAAGAAGAAACAATTCAGAAAGAGACTACTCTTTATTCGAGTGCTTCAGTTGTCACAGAATAGGACACATTGCTAGAAATTGTCCATCAAAGAAAAGAGAACACAAGAAGGGTTTCCACCACAAAATACATCAAGCACATCTAGCAGAATATGATAGTGAAGAAGAAGAGGAAGAAAGACCTCAAATAAAAAGAGCTAAGGTAGAAGAAGAGGATGCAGAAGAGTATGTTCTATTCTCTACACTCTCTGGGTCTATAACACCTAAAGAAGATACATTGCTTATTGATAGTGGTGCTTCCAAGCACATGATGGGACAAAATAAAACTTTATTAAGAATTGAAGAAAGGACCTCTCCTCAAAAGGTATCATTAGGAGATGATTATCAATATCCCATCAAAGGAATTGGTGAAGCAAGCTACAAGCTTGACTCTAGAACCCCATGAAGATGAAGGAATTTTTATATGTACCAGGATTGAAGAAGAACTTACTTTCTATCTCAGCATTAGATAAGAAAGGTTATAGGGTTTCATTCATAGATGGACAAGTACTCATGTGGTCCAAAGGAAAATCAATTGAGGATGCAGTTGTCATTGGTGAATAAGAAGGAGGCCTATATAAACTCAAGGGACATTCAGAAGCAACCCTTGTTCATGAAGCCACTAGCCCAAGTGAGCTATGGCATAGAATTCTTTCTCGCATCAACTACAAGGCACTACCCTATGTGATAAAAGTAGTAACATGACTAACAGATTTGAAGATTGATCATGAAGGCACTTGCAAAGGATGTGCAAAAGGAAAGAGTATCAAGAATCCATTTCCAAAGAGTGAAACAAACACGAAAGTTACTTTGGAATTGATCCACTCAAATGCATGTGGTCCAATGCCCTCCACATCTTTGAGTGGCTTTGAATATTACCTTACAATTATTTATTGATGATTATTCAAGAAAGACTTGGATATATTTCCTAAAAGGAAAAGATGAAGTATTGGGAAAATTCAAGGAATTCAAAGCCTTGATAGAAAATCATTCAGAAAGAAGAATCAAGACACTCAAAACAGATAATGGTGGAGAATATACTTCAAAGGATTTTGAAGTCTTTTGTAAAGAAGCTAGAATCAAGAGGGAACTAACCACTCCCTACAATCCTCAATAGAATGGTGTTGCAGAAAGAAAAAATAAAACCATTATGGAAACAGTGAAGACAATAATACATGATCAAGATATTCCTATGCATGTATGGGCTAAAGCATCAAGGACGGAAGACTATGTACAAAATAGATTGTCTCATAGTGCCCTTGGATTCAAGAATCCAGAAGAAATGTTCAAAGGAAAGAAGCCTGAGGTAAGCCACCTCAAGATATTTGGGTGTCCTGTATATGTCCACATACCAAAAGAGAAGAGAACCAAGTTGAACCCTTCCGGAAAGAAGGGAATATCTGTTGGGTATTGTGAAACATCCAAGGCATTCAGAATTGCTCATCTTGCCACCATGCCATATTGACATGCTTAATGTACTATTGGATCTTTCCACGGAACTCTGAAATAAAATCACATACTTGCACCTGGTGGAAAAAATAAACAGTTTTATAAAACAACATAAACAGATTTACATGAATATTAATATGTCAATATTTAACAATGTTATAAAACAACATAAACAATGTACACTCAGTTAAATGAATATTATTCGTGTAGATTGTCACCTTTGAAGTCACCAATTTAATCTTCCTGCTTTATTTCCCATCATGTAGCTGATATGTCTCGTACTGATAGTTCTGCTTCTCGACAATTGCATTCTCGAATGCTTGATGTTCATTCTCATGGATGCAATGAGACCATAATGATAGACCACCACAATTGTTGCAAGAACCCTCTACACATTGTTTTAAGTAATATGTTTTCCCATCTTTCCTTGGACACATTATGCTATGAATGAAATCTCTAGATGACATTGGTGGTACTGTACTTGAGCATTCCTGCACATGGTTAGGATGCAAAAAACGACATATATGTGCAAATGTATGATAATATAGATCAAACTCTATGTGGTATCTACACCAAAAAGTGTTCCGGATGGTATTGATTCTAACATACCAAGGCTTGCATTTTTCAAAATATCTTTGCCCGAGCCTTAGCTCTACGTGGGAAAATTTAAACATCTCAAACAATTGATTTTGTTTCATGTCAAGATAATGTTTAACATGAGGTTCATTGTTCATAGAACCCCTACAATGTTTTAACACATCCTTTGTGTTAGAAGAAGGCCTAGTGTTATCGTGCAAAAAAGTGTGCACTAGTCCCTTCACTGCTTCGACTAACTTCATGTCTTTGTGGGGAAACCTACTACTAAATACCCATAATGTTTCCATTTGTCCCTCTACATCAAGGCTATCTCTTCTTACTGAATATTTTTTAAGTGTCTTTGGATGTAAAGGCACAATTTGTGATATGCATTTAAGTAAACGACATTGTCTTGTGGATCTACATACAATTGATTCAGCCAATATACGGCTAGCCACATTACAGTCCTGTGAACAAGTTTTTCTACCAATCGATCATGTGAATGCCGCAGCAAGAGATTTAACAATGTGATTACTTGATTCGGCATTCTTCAATGTTCTTATTCCTAACTTTCTTCTAGTAGTTGCCATATTTCTAGATTTAATCAAAGCTAAAAACAATTGGATTTTACCGACTTGATATTTTTTATTAAAATATTGTTTCATTATTTGACAACAATGACGAATGATAGTGCATTTAGCCACCTTACATTCCATGGAAGTCAATTCGCTCTCGTCCACTTGTATGTGTTTAGGAGTTCTTTTTCATTTTGATGCGAGATTTCTTGCTGTTTGAAATGCTGGAGTGACGTTTACATCCACTATAGGATGACAACTTCGATTAGGAGATTGAACCAGCTGGCATGGTTGTTGCGGAGTCATATTTGCATTGTCAAGAACATAATGATTGAACTCTTCACAAGATTGTCCACTTAATAATGGACCAAGATTATCATCTCGGCTATAACCAGCTTCCATTAACGTTCCAATTTCTTCCTCGGCCTCTACGTCAGGTATCTGTTGAGCAGGAATGGGAAGCATTTGCTCATCCAATGAATGTCGACGATTTCTTGAATCTTCCCTCTTATTTTCTTTTTTCTTTTTATTTTTAGCTTCTTCGAGTGTAAGCACCTTCCTCGCTGACTTCCGACCTCTATTACATACATTCCCCATTGAAATCCACCCAAACTTGTACAAAACCTATGGATTTGTGTAATAAATGATTAAATGGAAGGTTGAACAGTACGTTGTGCGTGGGTTCAGAAGAATTTTGTCTTTTTCTACAGTAAAACTGGCCCACAAACCGCAACCCAAGACTTTTTATAAAACACATATCGCATATGTGATATAACGCATGTCCATTTTAACGCATATGCGATATGCGTTCTATGCTTTTTACCTAACGACCATTTTGTATTTAACGTGATCACTAAATCGCACATGCAATATATCGCACATGTGATTTAGTGCATATCAAAGATTGAAACCTCATAACCTTATAATGGAACCCATACCCATGGTTAAGACCTCGAGACCTATCCTCAATGCACATAACCTCATAATGGAACCCATACCCAACCTAGAGGCCAAATATCCCATCTAGAAGGCATGTGTGGTGATTAAAGGACTCATTTATAGCTCATGAGCCATAAAAGCTTCATTTAGGTCCTAAGACCCTACCTTTTCTTCCATGACCATGCTCAAAGGCCCAAACCTTATAATGACACCCTTATCCCATTTAGACTCCATTTATAGGGCTTGTCGTAGTCTAAGACCTTGTGATTTGTCCATGAACCATAAAAACACCATTTAATCCCTAGAAGATTGGATTTATCCTTGGACCATGGTAGTGTCTTCAGAACTATCTCTTGTATAGAAATATTCATAATGGTTCCTATATGACTATGGTCAATGCCTTGCGAACAATATTCAATGCATAAAATAGTCTAATGGAACATATATCCCATATTAAGGCTAAATATCCCCTTTAAATGGCATGTGTAATGGTTTCAGACTTGTTTATGTTACACTTTTGTCCCATTACCATGGTTAAGACCCTGAGACCCATCCTTAGTACATAAAACCTCATAGTGACACCCATATCCCACTAAAGGCCAAATATTCCATCTATAAGGCATGTGTGTTGATTTAGAGACTCATTGTCTTTTCTTCCATGACTATGGTCAATGTCCAAAGACCCATCCCTCCCATCCAAAACCCTATAATGGCACCCTTATCCCCTGATAATACCATTTAGACTCCCAAGATTCCATCCAGACGGTCTATGGGGTGGCTCATGGCCCAACATTACATTGATTAAGCTAAAAGAGGGGGGGGAGTCAAAGGAGGGAGAGGAAGGTGTAGAGGGAATCATGGGATGGAGGGATGGGTAGGGGAGAGATATGGGGGGGATGAAGGGAGGAGAAATAGAAGGGGAATGGAGGGATGGGTAGGAAAGAGATATGAGGGGGGACTGAAGGGAGGAGAAATATAAAGGGAAGGGATTGGTGGGAGGGGAATAAATATAAGTGGGAGGTAGGGAGGGGTGGGGGGGGAAGAGATATAGGCGGATGGAAGAGGGAGATATATAAGAGGAAGGGACGATTCGGTGCAAGAAAGATATATGATAATGGATGGAGGTACAAATGGGGGGGGTCGTTAAAGAGTGAGGGAGGAGAGGTATGGATGGAGTGGTGGTATAGAGAGAGGTATAGAGTGAGTGAGTGAGGGAGACAAATGGGAGGGTGGTTAAAGAGTGAGAGGGGGGGAGTCAGAGAGAGAGAGAGAGAGAGAGAGAGAGAGAGAGAGAGAGATGGAGGGAGAGACAATGATGGATGGAGGGATGGTTAGAGGGTGAGAGAGTGGGATAATAACAATGAGAGAGTAGGGATTTAGGGAAATGAAGGATGGTCAAGGATGGTTACACCGAGGGATAGATCTAAGGGATTGTGTGTGTGTGTGTAAGAGAGAGAGAGAGAGAGAGAGATGGATATTAAGGAATGGAGAGAAAGATGGAGAGATGAAGGAGGGATGAAGGCTTGAAGGTGGAGAGAGGAGGTAGGGGGAGAAAGTGAGCGATGGAGTGAGGGATGGAGTGAGTGATAGGATGGAACACATGGAGGGAGGGATGGAGGGAGGGAGGGTTTTGGAGGGAGGGAGGGGCAACAAATGAATTGTTTTAGAGGGTGTGTGGATGTGTGGATGTGTGTGAGAGAGAGAAAGGGGGAAGATTGGTTATAGAGGGAGAGGGGGTATGGTGTTCCAAGACCAATAGGTGTGTAAGTTTATTTGAGGGGGGAGTGGTTAGATTATGAACGAGAGGGTATTTAGGCAGAGAGGGGGAGAGAGAGAGAGAGAGAGAGGGAGGAAAAGGGGAGAGAGAGAGGGTTGAGGGACAGTTATAGAGGAAGAGAGATAGTGATGGAGAGAGGGTGTGTAGATGTGTGTGAGAGAGAAAAAGGGGGGAAGGTTGGTTATACAGGGAGAGGGGGTGTGGTTTTTCAAGACCAAGAGGTGTGTAATTTTGTTTGAGGGGGAGAGAGGAAGAGAGAGAAGGAATTATGGGGGGGGAGAGAAGGGTGTGGAGAGAGGAGGTAGGGGGATAAAGTTGTTCGGGTACACAGGGTACTACCAAAGGACCGAACACCAAGAGCAACTACTTCACACAAACAGATCACAGATCAACACACAGATGTTTTGACGTGGTTTAAACCCTCTTGAGGGAAACACTCCACGGCCCCAGCCAAATAGCTTCTACGAGACAATTTATTATGCAAAGAAAGAAAGTTACAAATGAGCTTCTCATAATCGATCAACTAAACAATGACCCTCCATGCTCTTTAAATAGAGATCATGGACCAATCGGGTGTTAAGCCATGGATCAAGGTTAGGTTTGATCTAAGAGAAGTTGAGCCGTCGGATCACTCTATGTCGGAAACATATCGTGACCGTCGGATTAAGTATTTACAAATGCATACTAAAGAAACACAATATCCCTAACGGATATATTACACAAGTTGATCTTAACTAACTCCTAAGTGTCTAAATATCCTAACATCCCCCCTTAAGAACAACTTGGGATAGGATTGAAGGATTTACAAAAGTTACACAATTAGGAGAAGGAAGGAGGCATTAGAGCCTATCCCCCCTTAATGACAAGTTCCTGAACTCCTAACATAGATCGAAGTTTAGAAAACTTCGCTTCTGTAAGAGACTTGGTGAAGATGTCTGCAACTTGATCATCTGTAGGGCAAAAGAGCACTTCAAGAACACAATCATGAACAAGATTTCTGATGAAGTGCATATGTAGCTCAATGTGTTTGCTGTGTTGACGTAGAACTGGATCTTTGGCAAGCTTGATGGCACTTTGATTGTCGCACCAAAGTGGAGTAGGCTGCTGCTGCTCGAATCCAAACTCTGAAAGGATCTGTCGAAGCCATAAAGCTTCCTGACTAGCATTAACTGCTGCTCGATATTCTGGTCTGCTGAAGAAAGAGCAAGAGCTTGTTGTTTCTTACAAGCCCAAGTAATAGGTCCAGATCCCAGACTGAAAACATAACCTGCAGTAGACTTTCGATCATCAGGATCGCCGGCCCAATCTGAATCAGTGAAACCAACCAACAAAGGTTTCCCCCCTGTACTGTAATGAATCCCAAACTGAACTGTACCTCGAATATATCGAAGTATTCTTTTAGCTGCTTTCCAGTGACTTTCATGAGGTGTCTTCATATAACGGGCAACTCGACCAACGACAAAGGAAAGGTCAGGACGGGAATGAGTCAAGTATAAGAGACTACCAACAAGCTGACGATACAAGGTGGCATCGACTTCAGGTGAAGTACAAGTGGCAGAAAGTTTGACTCCAGACTGGAAGGGAGAAGGGGCTGGTGTACAGTCTTCCATGTGAAAGCGACGAAGAAGGTCACAAGCATACTTAGACTGAGAAAGAAAGATTCCTTCTTTGGTTTGTAGGACTTGGAGACCAAGAAAATAATGCAAATGTCCTAAGTCTGACATTTCAAAATTTTGTTTAAGACTGGATTTCACATGGGTTATAAGCTTAGGGTCACTACCAGTAAGAATAAGGTCATCAACATATAGAACAAGTATGATGAGATGGTTTCCTACTTTCTTGGTATAGACATTGGGGTCAGAATGGCATCTAGAAAAACCAGTGTCAAGGAGAAAGTTATCCATTTTGGCATACCAAGCTCTAGGAGCTTGCTTAAGGCCATATAAGGATTTCTTAAAGCGGCAGACAAGGCTAGAGTTATTCTGAACATAGCCAGGAGGTTGTTCCATGTAAATTTCCTCCTGTAAATCACCATGTAAGAAGGCAGACTTGACATCCATTTGATGGAATTCCCAGTTGTGTAAGGCTGCAAGGGAAAGAACAAGGCGGATGGAGTTCATTTTTGCGACGGGAGCAAAGGTTTCATTGTAGTCAATCCCTTCAACTTGGGAAAAACCTTTGGCAACTAACCTTGCCTTAAGTCTTTCAACACTTCCATCTAATGCATACTTAGTTCTGTAGACCCATTTACATCTGACAAGTTTTCTTCCTTTTGGAAGAGGTACAAGATCCTAAGTATCATTCGCCATTAAGGAACGATATTCTTCATCCATAGCTGCATCCCAATCTGGATTCCCTGAAGCTTCTGCAAAAGTTTCTGGATCATGATTCTCGGAAACTTGAGCCAAAAGAGAAGAGGCTCGCTGAAACTAAGAACGTGTTCGACGTTGATCTCTAGGATTACCGGCAAGATCACCAGCTGCTTCACATGTTGAACGAACCCATCGAGGAAGCACTTGTGCTGGTGCAACTGGAGGAACATGAGCAGGCGGAGGTGGATTTTCATCCTCACTGTCATCATCAGAAATTGGAGTTGGAAACCTGTCAAGGAAGTTGGAAGAAAAAGAAGAAGAAGGCACAAATGCCGAATCAGGCTCGCAGGCCACAGATGGCACAATCACCGAGTTAGGCTCGCAGGCCAAGAGATTTTCATCAAATTTAACATCTCTTCTAATGATTATAGAATGAGAATGTGGTTGAAGAAGTCTATAACCTTTTACATCTTCAGAATATCCAACAAATATGCACTTTTCACTTTTAGGCTGCAATGCTTTCCATTTTTCATCCGGAATGTGAGCCCATGCTTCACTACCAAACACACGAAAGTGACTTACATCAGGTTTAATTTTACTCCATGCTTCTTCTGGTGTTATACCTTGTAATGCTTTTGTGGGGGTGCGATTAACTATGTAATTTGCACAATTGATGGCTTCAGCCCAAAATTGAAGACTTAGTCCCTTAGATTGGATCATACAATTAGCCATTTCTTTTAAAGTGCGGTTCTTCCGCTCAGCTACACCATTTTGTTGTGGTGTATATGGAACAGTGTGCTGTTGTTGGATGCCTTGTTCAGTGCAGAAAGTAGTGAACTGTTTGTTAACATATTCTCCTCCATTGTCAAATCTTAACTTAATAATTTGATGACCAGATTGTTTTTCAACAAGGGCCTTGTAGGCCAAGAACATGTTAAATACTTCGCTCTTAAGTTTTAGGAAATAAACCCAAGTGCGTCTGGTGTAATCATCAATGAAAGTTAAGAAATATTTGAAACCAGAAAAGGAAGCAGATGGAAGAGGACCACACAAGTCACTATGCACAAGCTCCAAGGGAACCGAGGCGTGCCAAGAGGCACGTTTGTCAAAACTGTCCCGATGATGTTTTCTGAGTACACAGCCGGAACAAACACCATCTCTGCAAGATACCATCGGAAGACCTGTCACCATATTTTCTTTACATAGTTGTTGCAATGAGCGATAATTTAAGTGACCAAATCGCTCATGCCAAATTTTGCTCAAGTTATCACTATGAGCAACAAAAACTGAAGGGAAAGGTGATGACCCAAAGTTGTTAAACTTGTACAACCTGGTAATATCATCAACAATTCCGGTAGCTAGGACCTGTTGAGGATCTTTAAAATCCTTGATTACAACTTGGTGAGGTGTAAAGGTCACAGTTTTACCTTCACCAGAATGAGTGATCTGATAGACTGATAACAAATTGCAGGAAATTCTTGGAACACATAGTACATCACTAAAATGACCATTATCTACTGGAACTGTTCCAGCTCCTACAACACTTAGAGATCTATCATCACCAACAAATATTTGTTTGGTGTTACATTCATGCATAGTAGAAAAGATGGCTTGATCCTTAGCCATATGATAAGATGCTCCAGAATCAATGAGCCATTCATTTGAAGTAGAAGAAGAAGATGCATTATAAGAATAACCAGAAGCACAAAGTGCATGTCCATGAGAGGTAGATTCTGAAGGCAAATCTAGGCTGATGTGGTGCTTCTTCATTGCTGCTTCCAAGGCTGCCATCTTCTTGAAACACTTAGATTCATCATGATTATCTTTCCCACAATAGTTGCAATGACGCTCAGTCT
Organism: Larix kaempferi; assembly: GCA_027924585.1. Taxonomy (NCBI): domain Eukaryota; kingdom Viridiplantae; phylum Streptophyta; class Pinopsida; order Pinales; family Pinaceae; genus Larix; species Larix kaempferi. Next base: position 8,191,978 of record BSBM01001001.1, read on the forward strand.
TCTTTCCTTTTGGCTTGGATCCTTTGTCATTTTTTAAAGAAGGAGATGACTGAGAGGGTTTGGGACCCTTGTTTGACTTATTATTGCGAAAATTTTGTTTCTTGGGAGGCTTGGACTTTTCTTTCTGTTGGGACAATCAGGCTTTCCCAGATGTATCTGCATTGTTGATTATTCCAAGATGAATGAGTTTATCTTGTTCTCTAATCAGGGAATCACAAAAGGATTCAAGACTAGGATCTTGATAGCTAGCTGCATTCAAGGATGCTTTCATGGAGTAAAATGTAGATACAAAAACAGAATATGCAGGTCCAAGTTTGGAAAGAATATGATAAATGCATTGTTTGTCTTCCCTCTCAATCTTACATTCTGCACATAAGAGCTTCAGAGTTTTGTACTTAGATAAATAATCTTGAATGCATGAAAAGTCACTTGGATTTAAATAAATCAACTCATTTTCGAGTTGGTGACCTCGAATTTCATTGTGTTTACCAAACACAGATTCCAACTTGTCCCAAGCAGTATTAGGTTCATCAATTCCAGATATGTGGAATCGCAAATCAGTAGAGATAGACATCCCAATAAATCCACGAGCTTCATCACATCTATTTGCCCATTTTATTTTCTTATCATCATCAGTGGGTTCTTTTTCTTTCCTTGTGGTAATTCTGAAAAGTCCCCTACTTCGTAGAACATCCTCCATACGAGATTTCCATGAGAAATAGTTGGAATTGTTAAGTATAATATCACAATGGGCGGCCATATTTGTAAATTAATGGCTATAAAAGAAAAAACCAATAGTCTGGATGTGAAGAGCTCGAAAAAATAGGCGGTTTAAAAAAAAAACGGCACTGAAAACTGACTCTGTATGATGAAGTTATGCTTGAACAAAGAAACTGTTGAAGATGTCCCCAATAGTGACGTGGCAGCTAGAGAATGTCCAGCAAAAAAGGAACCCCCCTCTTCCCAAGATGAACCTTTTGACAATCACTTTTACAAGAAAGTTGCTTTAAGTGAACCACTTTTGTAAAATAAGTGATTTCACTTTTACAATGATATTACTTTTAAATAGTGCAACAATAAAAAAAAACTTAAGTGACTCACTTGTATTTTTATTTTTTATTATTTAAGTGAGATGCACTTTTACAATAAAGTAACTTGAAAATATAAATTGCATGCACTTTTCTTTTTAAAAGTAACTTCCTAAGACTTGAACTCAAGAACTATTAAGGAATAAAGCAACTTTGAACCAAGTGAGCTAGATTAAAAGGTATGTAAAATATGGGAATGAGGAAGGGGGCTTCTTTTTTTTTTTTTTTTTTTTACTCTTCTTGCTCAGTTTGCGTGCTTGCCCTTTTTCCTGCAAAACAGACCACAAAACGAAACAAAAAAAACTTTTCCACACTTGTGGAGTTAGATCTTGTTAGCTTGCCCGGAAAGTCTATGTTTTCTCTCTGTTTCTGATTTGCCGAGATCGCGCAAGGTGCACGGCAAAAAGCATACGCAGCCGAGAAAAACCCTTTCCCTTTCTGTTTCTGATTTGCCGAGATCGCTCAAGGTGCACGGCAAAGAGCATACGCGGACGGGAAAGCAACAATCCGAACCAAAAAAAATCTAACAGTAAAAAAAAATGAAATATGAGATTTTTTCTTATTAAAAAATGAAATAAAAAAAATGCGTCACTGTAACATTATACCTTCAGATCTGATGAAATACGCGTTTCTGGAGCAACTGGGAACCGTTTTCGATCAAACGAAAACTATTTCCCAATGGAAACGACGCTCCGGACGCAATGGAACACCTCCCACAGCCTAGAAATGCACAGAAATACCAAAACTAGAAACCCTTTCGAGTTTCGGCAATAACAGTTCAAGATCTAGATCATAACCAGAAGCGGCACTTCATAAAAGCTCTGATACCATGTTCGGGTACACAGGGTACTACCAAAGGACCGAACACCAAGAGCAACCACTTCACACAAACAGATCACAGATCAACACACCGATGTTTTGACGTGGTTTAAACCCTCTTGAGGGAAACACTCCATGGCTCGGGCCAAATAGCTTCTACGGGACAATTTATTATGCAAAGAAAGAAAGTTACAAATGAGCTTCTCATAATCGATCAACTAAACAATGACCCTCCATGCTCTTTAAATAGAGATCATGGACCAATCGGGTGTTAAGCCACGGATCAAGGTTAGGTTTGATCTAAGAGAAGTTGAGCCATCGGATCACTCTATGTCGGAAACATATCGTGACCGTCGGATTAATTATTTACAAATGCATACTAATGAATAATAAAGAAACACACTATCCCTAACGGATATATTACACAAGTTGATCTTAACTAAGTCCTAAGTGTCTAAATATCTTAACAAAAGTGAGGTATGGATTGAGTGATAGGATGGAACACATGGAGGTAGAAGGAGAGGGAGGGAGGGGAGAAGCGAGAAGGGAGAGAGAGGTAAATGAGAGAGAGGGAAGGGAGAGAGAAGGAAGGGGGAGAGAGAGAGAGGGATGAGGGATGGTTATAGAGGTAGAGGGGTGGTGAAGGAGATAAATAACGATGGTTAGATAAAGAGGGATGGAGAGAGGGTATGTGGATGTGTTATATAGACAAAAGGGGAGAGGTTGGTTATAGAGGGAGAAAGTGTATGGTGTTCCAAGACCAATGTATATGTAATTTTTAAAAAAAAATTGACATATCCATATATAGAGCCTACAGTTGTTGTTTACTCTGTTCCTCCCATTGAGGTTGATCATGCAGAGGAAACAAGAAAGACATCTTAACTTGGTAACCTCATCATCCTAATATCTCCTTTGGACTAGCCCTTGAACCTCCAATAATCTAACCTCATTATCCACAACCATTCACAAAGTTTAGGTTAAGCATAGTCCTTTTGCCACAATTACACTAAACCGCTTTGGAGGGGCCAATAATTACCATGATCTTTTTCTTTTAGATGGGGTTTCTCCCAAAGCCTATCCACTAACTCGGTAAACTCTTTTTTACTCTCGTACCAAGCTACTAAAGATAAAACGCATATGCGATATGAATTGCATATGTGATATGAATCACATATGCGTTATAACGCATACACGTTTTTTTAAATTTAAAAAATCAGTGGGAACAAGGCTTGGCATGATGTTTGGAAATAGATTTGGACTACCGAACCTATTGTCTAGAACAAATAAACCATGGCTATTGCCTGTATTTTAGAACTCTATCAATATGCTCAGTTTCAATGGCATGTTTTGCTATGGCAACCACAATATTTTTTTATGAAAATATAGAATATTGTAGAGTACGATCTAATGATTCTAAATATGTCCTTTTTTCCTAAAAATGTATGTTTTATTTAAATTTATTATTATTATTCTAAATAACACACGTCAATTTTTGAAAATAGATACATCGATTGGTTTTTATATAAATTTTAATTGCCTTCACCATTTCCAAATAAAACTATATGGTGCACTAGAGGAGAGTGAGCTCTACAATCTTATATATAGAAATCAAGGATTTCATTAAATTTTTCCCCTAAAGTGTTGCACCTACACATAACGTTTTCATTTCAAGGTTTTCTTACTTCAATAATTAATAATAATAATAATAAATAATTCATGAATTTTTTTTAATAAATAGTGTTGCAGCGGGCCCATATGTCCTTTATATGTCTGTAAGATTTTATCCAAAATTGATATCATTTACCTCAATAAGTGATGCACCTGCACAAACATATATGTTATGATGTGCTGAAAATTTTGAAAACCCAATTTAACGGAAACAAATTTTATAATCATTTACACAAAAAAAATTTAGATAAATGATATATATTATGAAAGCTGATTCAATTACCTATCTTTTGTCTTTTTACTTCATCTTCAAATCCATTAGGGAAGTACCCCTAATTGTCACCTAAAGTCATAGGTTCCATGTTTTTTCAGTATTATGTGGCATCTAAAGTGTCTTTAAAGGAGTCCATGATTGTGCATCAGCCCATATACATCCCAGGATTCCATCACATGGAAATTAGTAGAAATGTAACATTTGATGAAGAAGTTTCTCTCAAAATATCCAGAAAGTGCCAGCATGAAGAAGTATATGAAGAATATATACCTCCTAGAAATACGGAAGTTGCTCCCTCCCCTGAAGAGGAAACACCAGAATACCATGATATGCTAGAACCTCAAGAACCCCCACCTATGAACATATCACATAAAAGAAAGTCGGCATGGGAAAGAGAAATTATACAGGAAGCAGAAAAATATGGATCACCATAAGGCTCCATGAGAGTGAGCAAGAGACCAAATCCATTTTCCAACTATGTGGCTTTGATGTGTGATCTTGTAGATCAAGAACCTACCAGTTATAAAGAAGCCGTTCAGAAGAAAGAATGGGTAGAAGCAATGACGGAGGAGTACCAATAAATAATGAAGAATGATGTTTGGGATGTAGTTCCCAAACCAAAAGACAAGAGTGTGGTATCATCCAAGTGGATATACAAGATAAAGCATGCTACCAATGGTAGCATTGAAAAGTATAAGGAAAGGTTTGTGGCCAGGGATTCTCTCAGAAAGAGGAAATTGACTATGAAGAAACGTTTGCACCAGTTGCAAGGTACACTTCCATTAGAACCATCATGGCACTTGTATCCATGATGAAGTGGAGCTTACACCAGATGGATGTGAAGATATCCTTCCTAAATGGTGTAACTGAGGAAGAAGTGTACATAGAACATCCACAAGGATTTGAAGTTGAAGATAGAAGAACTCACGTATGCAAGTTGAAGAAAGCTCTGTACGGATTGAAACAAGCTCCTAGAGCTTGGTATGGAAGAATTGATAGCTTCTTGACAAGTTTGGGTTTTACCAAAAGTAAAGTTGACCCTAACCTTTACCTTAAGGTTATGGATGATGAACCCACTAGTACAAAATGAGAGATAAGTGACCAAAAAAATGACCAGAATCCGCATATAAATTACCACTTTTGAGTTGATGACCGCTGGTAGCAAATTAATGGTCATATATCACGCAACCAAAAATGTGGTCATATTTAGCTTGGTCATTTATAGCTTATCTTGTGGTCATATATTTGGTCGTATATTTGGTCATTAATTTGGTAATATATTTGGTCATTAATTGTCACAATTAATCACCACATTTTTTGTCACTTGATAAATGACCGCTAATTTTCTACTAGCGATTGCCAACTCAAAAGTGGTCATCTATATGCATATTTTGGTCATTTGTTTGGTCACTTATCTCTTATGTTGTACTGGTGGTCATTAAGATGCAAATTTTGGTCATTTGTTTAGTCATTTATCTCTTTTTAGTGGTTTCAAAATATAAATAGGGCACAGTAGAATTGAACCACCAACCTCCTGCTTATAAGGCAGGTGCTCTACCATTGAGCTAGCACCCTTAAATAGAATTCCTTATGGATTGATATGAGAATAAAATTTCCAACAGTTAACATCATCTTTCCAAATTCTGGAAAAGGTTCACATACCTAGGTAAGAAACAGAGATTACCCAATAGTCACCAAAAAGGGTAACGTTAATGATAACCTTCTTTTGACAAAATCTCTCAAAAATCAAGAATGCAGTTGTATTGTCAAATTTTTCTCCGAGTGGTACCAAATCAAGAATCACAATTGTCTTTTCCTAATCTTTGTTCATCTACATTTGCTCCCATTATCCTTACTTGACTTTGTTTCAAGAAAGTTCCTGCTGCTATCTATGCATCCAACACTAAAACCAATGGGAAAAAAACATAAAGTGACACCCCAAGCTCAAGCTCTACTTACATTGGATATATACAGCTACATATAAAACACTTCGTGGGATTCCCCCTATTCCTCTATATATATAGATAGAGGATCTTTTCAACCGCTAGCCACAAAAGTGGTTGGTAACCTTGAGGGATTCAACTTGATTTGAACCTCTGAGCTATTTCCTTGCAATTGGCAACACACCATTCGTGGATGGTTCAACCGATAGAGCTAACCCCGGGGGGAAATTTAGACACAAATATATTTATTATAATTGATAAATAATCTTTATAAAAAGGTTGTTCCTCTTGTGGAATCCATAGCTATCTATACAAGTAGTCTACTTCTGGGGAATTGAGAATATCAATTGTATGGGTGTGATTGGCCTAGTTGATCATCCATTGCATAAAATTCTTCCAAGGTACACTTTCATGAGATTTTCTATTTGAAATAAAGAATGTAAATTATGGGTAAAGAATCACGACATGAGGTGGATAAATTGTAGAAGGAACTAACCTGTATTTTGTAATGAGAAAAGGCGAGAAATTATGAGATGAAGGAAACATGGTCTTATTCAATATCTCAGTCATATATATTCTTAGAAGAGGCTTGGTGATCACATTCTTGTATGATTGACATTTGAATTGAAATGAAAGTGTGTATTTAGGATCACGTGATAGTAAATTCCAATACCAATTACTGTATGATGATGACATAACACTAAGAAAGGTAACCTAATAACATGTTCCAAAAAATAATAATACGCATGTTTCCTTAAAAATATTTTCTTGATGCTTTTACTAGCTCAATTTAGACACTATCTCTTACTAATTGAGTGATCTAGTCCAATTGTAAGAGAAACTTTGCCCATAGAAACAAATCAATTTTTTCAAATGACTTATAAAAATAGTTTGTTTCTAGAACACTACCAAAAATTGCACCAGATCTTCTATAACATTACCTTGACTTGCTGATGTCTTTGAAGCAATATACGACGATATTGATGATGTGCATTTGGAGAATCGGTCATGTGCACTACACGACCAATTGCTTCTTCAAGTTCCAAATTCATCGATCATGTGCACTATACGACCAATTACTTCTTCAAGTGCCAAATTCACCTTCTATTTCTTGAAAACCTTGAAAATATCATCATCAATTTAAACATTATGATTCATTATCAAAATTAGAAAAATTATCAATTAAAAATACATAAGCTAAATGCGCCTGTTCCAATCTGTCATCTTACCCCTCCCTCGGCATTATTGTCCTAACTATTTAACCAAATCATCCACTCAATCTGTCATCTTACCCCTCCCTCGGCATTATTGTCCTAACTATTCTGAACATTGCCATGTCATTGAGTTCAAACATGGTATGCACATAATAAAATAAAAATCTATTATAAGGACCTTCACTTCACGCTTTTAACTAATTAACATCACTGAACCTCTTACCTTCTTAAATTCAAAAGCTCAAGTAATACATAAATCCATTTGTGTGCTCAAAATGTTTCTCAAGGAAAATGCGAAAAGTCATTCACAGGAATGAAAAATTATAAATAACACATGGAAAATTATACTTAGCAAAACAAGGAGAGACCAAGCCTTTTTTTAATGTGAAGGGCCATGAAGGTAATAAGAAACATTGATTCCACCATTTTTTTATTGGTTCCTTTTAATGGTGTCAATGCGAGGTGTGCAACTACATTACATTCTGTACACGGAAAGAGATCACCAGCGTGCTTGCTCGTCGGATTCCTCAAACACTGAAATCGTTGTTAGGGTGCTCGGATGCCTACTCCCTTGTCGCCAGTGCCTGCGAAATCGTTGCCATGGGTGAAACCAGGAAATCCTGTTTCCTAGGGATGACCAGTCTGACGAAGGGCAGGGAGTGGTACCAGGTTTTCTTGACGAATTCAGTGCCAGATCAATCCACGGTGCAGAGCGATGTACTTGCATCTGCATTCCACTGCATGATGCTGAAAGTGATAAGTGGACGGAGAAACTGGTAACAACTTTGAGGTCTAAAGATTAGGAAAGCATAAGAGTCAGAGCCAAGGCTTTGGAAGCTTTGGAAGGCTACTTGGATGGAAACGTCGGGCATAGAGTATCCGAAGATTGAGTACATTACAACATTGGCTCTTTCATATGGCCAAGGCTGTCAGAAATAATAATAAACCTTGTATTAACTTTCTGGTTTACAGTGGATGGATTCTCCAGCTCTTTACCAGCCAGAAGGACAGTTCGATATTATGTTGTGGACATCCAAGGAAGTGGGTTGGCTGCTAATGCATTTCTAATGGAAGTTGTTGTCATGTTTGTTGGAAATAACAACCATGTAGCTATTGTCAAGTTTGATGCCAATGAGCATGAAGCAACTGTGAAGTTTGATGCCAAAAAGAATCATGTTTTCCAAGTGCTAATTTTTAGAGGTAATAGTCTTTGCTTCCGAACCTTATCATTCACAATTACAAATACAAATTGATGAGTAGAAAATTGTTTGTATCAAATTTTTCATTTCTAAAAAGAAACCAAAAACTGATATGATCTACAACAACATACCACAAAAAGCAAATATGAAGATCAAGAGAATGTTTATTCTAATGCCAGAGAAGTAACAATAGGATAAGCAGCAAAATATGGATGTACACGTTCAAAATATGTATTACTTGATGTAGTTTTACTCTCCAGAAAACTTGAAACATAAGATGAACTATGAGACACCATTGACCACCGCCCATCTACTAATTTCTACTATAACCATAAGTTCCTGGTTTCTTACCAATAACTAATACCTCTCAAGATTCATTGAAGGCTTCTAACTATCACAAATACAAACCTAAGCAATCTAAATACAAAATTAAGTCCAGTCATAGTATTGATGAGACGAGAAATATCTCAACGGAAAAGATTAGATGTTTAGCATTATTTAATTTAATATCAAATACCATTTAAATGTAGCTACAGTACAGAAGAATGGAAAGTGAAAATAAAACAAGCTTCTAACCAAACCAATACAACATGAAAGTGCCTTTTTCAGTTTTATATATTGGTTTTAACTTGTATACAATTATGGTATTTCATGCCAAAATATATTTTAATTTTTATATAGTTGTAAGGTGTCATAGCTAAAATGGCTAGGTTGTTGCAATAAAGTATTTCAGATCTACGAAAAGTTTAGCAAAAAGGTGAGACAATGGTTTAACAAAATGGGGACACCTACATTTTATCATGACCGCAAAGAATCTAACCATCAACCATACCCCACAAATTTTAATGAACTAATACAATAAAATATAATCAGATGCAGAAAGAGGAAAAGATCTCGAAAGTCTGAAAAAAAGAGAAAATCAAAAGACAAATTGGAAGGAAAGTCTGTTAAATAATCAAATATATCTCCAGGATCTAAATATGTGCAGCAAAATTTTCGCATTGGGGAAATTATTATGATGTTAAAGCACCACATAACCAATGAAATCTCACCTCTCCTTTGGCTATCTTTTGATTGCAGCTTTTACAAGTTGCACGAGAACCCTTGGATTTTTCAATGGTAGATTCATCGAGACCCTCCACAAGCTTGTATGCATTGGTTGGAGCATGCTTATGTCTGCAACCACATTGCTATCTTTAAATTGGCATCTCAACTAACATCAAAGCTTCACAATTTTCAGATTTTAACAATATAGCATGTTTATATTTAATATGATCCATTTAAGTTTTGAAAATTTATATTTCATACTTGACTAAATAAGAATTAGGTCATAATATCAGTTGCATGAATTTACATACAAAATGCATACAAAAGGATCTGATTCCATTAGGAAACTGAACATCCACCATATACTATGTGCTGACATATGAGGGATAAACCCTAGATTTAATAATAATAATAAAAAAAAACAAAAACAATAAGGATTGCAGACAGCATTTGAAAAGATAATGACAGGAATATCAAGCTCAAAACACTTGAAAAATCAAATTGGAGTGAGATATGTAAAACTAGAGACAACACTATACTACATCTACAGGTTGATTTGTGGGGGAGAGCAGGAATATAGTATTTCTGTAAAATAAATCAAAGACCTTCAGGATTAGGTTACTATGCTTGTTGGGCGGGATAGTTGGGTGTTGCTCCTGCCTCCTTCGTATTAATAGGTTCGCCTGCAAGGGCATGCTTTAGTGCTCTATGAGAGGGAAGTGACAATAAGGGAAGTACTGTAATATAGGCTTAAGACTTACACAATAGAAATCTGCAGTTGATGGTCCCCAACCAGAAGAAGACCCTCAAAATATTTCTTGATCTTCTTTTGATCTTCGTCTTCAAGAGCGTCAAGCCCCTCCACATCATCTATTGTGCGAAATTGGCCCGGGTACTTGAATCCCTTGAACTACCTGGTTGCGACCATCTTGGCGACCATCTTGGCAACTCTGAGACTGCAAATCCTGAAATCCTGACCTATATTGTTGATTAATCAATTCATGAGCTCTGGCGGTCGTAGGCAATGCTTCTGAGCTCCTCAATTTTTCTTGTGAGTTTCTTCTTTGTAGATTCCCTTAAACCAGTACTACAAAATTTAGGGCATTGAAATTAACTGGTAGGGTTTGATAATATAAGCAAACCCTATAAAATATCCAAAGAAACTAATGTGAAGATCCAAAAAAGAAATAGAATGAAAATAATTATATAGGTTTAATGTATATTAGAAGGAAATTGCTATACAATGCCTCTCAAACACACAGAAAACCCTTCCCTTCCTACCAAAACCAAAATTTTGACGCCAATTAGAGCTCTTATCACATTATCGAGACTTGACAATGAATTTTCCTAATCTTCTTCTTCTCTGAATGTTTCTTTTCCCCAATTTTCTTTCCCTCCATCAAAGTTTTTAAAATTGGTTAATATTATAATATAATATATTATAAATATATTAAAAACATATTATATACTATAATAATTTAGGATTATATACATTCTATAATATGTTTTTAATATATTATATTATAATATTAACCAATTTTAAATACTTTAGGATTATATATATTATATAATATGTTTTTAATATATTTATAATATATTATATTATAACATTAACCAATTTTATATATGTTTTTAGGATTATATATAATATATAATACATGTTTTTAATATATTTATAATATATTATATTATAATATTAACCAATTTTAGAAACTCAAATTAATATGGAGGGAAATAAAATCGGGGAAAATAATTAATACATAAACCTAGGTAGAGACCTCTTGATTTGTTAATGATAAGGAGATCGAGGGTTGACATTTTGGGTTAACAATTGTATTTATAAGGACATAGGGATCACATCATATTGAGATGGTTGGTCACTCAAGTAATCATTTTTTCATGAGGAGAATAGTTTCAATGGTAGAATACAGGTCTAAAAAGACATAGGTTAAGGGTTCAAATCCCTTTCTCTTTATCAACATTTCATATGGTTGGTAGAGGTAGCAATCAGAGTTCAATATTTAAAAGGATTAGAAAGGCTCTTGTAGGTTTTCCCCAAGTAGTACCTTAACCACTATATTGACTTGTCAAACCTAGGGAAAGCATATAGAGAAAATGTAACACCATAGACCATTTCTCATTATGCTAATATCCTCGGTTACGTAATTGTGATGTCAATTAAGTAAGTAACTTTGTAAGGCATACCACCATAGAAAATTTAGCTCATATGATTTCAATACGAAGACAGATAATAAATCCAACCAAGAATATATCAAGAAATAATTGTTTTAATACATATGATAGATCTATTTGTAAGGCAAGAAACAATAATGAGTTCATGTCATGCTAGTAGCTAGAAGTAACATAAAGAGAAAAGATCTCTTGTAGAATCATGAGAGAGTCTATCGAACTAGACTTTTGTGGAGTTATTTTCTCCTTATGGCACTATCCTTAGTTATTGACATGCAACATTGAATGATATGATCACTAATGAATTCCTAATAAAAAACCTTATTAGTGATTCTTATCATCCAATAAACAACAACACAATGGGAGCCACAATAAGATGTCGAAGCATGGGTTTATTAAGATTTGTGTTGTTGACAAGGAAGAATTAGATGAGAATATACCATCACTACTATGGAAATACCAAACTAACATTAAGAATCTCACCAAGCATACTTATTTAAATTTGGTGTATGACAAAGAGGTAGTGGTACCTACAAAATTCCAATTCTTGAGCTTTCTCGTAGCGGATGCAACTTGTGTGTCGAATGATGAATCTCTACCAGAATGACTATAAGAACTACTAGAATTAGAAAACGACAAATCATTGGCTCAAATGCAACAAAAAATGAAGACAAACATAATTGTTGGGCCTCCGAAATGTCCCATTTTCATCCACTCTACCTTTCGCTATTCTTCACATTTCATCGTCCCATTAACCTTTCATCATACCATTTCCATACATATACTTGAGTTTCATCTTATTATTTTCCACTTTATTCATTTTAGTATTATAAGTGAATTTATGATTAAATATTGGAAAATAACATGTTTTTCACTAATATCTCAAGTATGGATGAGCTTTGTAATGTGTAGGAATATGGAAGGATCAATTCAAAGAAATCGAATATCTCCTCCACTTCATGGAGATAGTTATTCAAAGAATATGCCAAGGAGAGGATCATGGAGATTTGGTTGGCATATCTTATTTAGGATGTATGAGAAACATGTGGAGAATTTGTGAGAGACATGTGGAGGATTTGAATGGATCATATTTTGTAATAATAGCAAATTAGTTGAGAATGGTTGAGAGAATAGTGGATCTATCATTATGAGATGGTTATCTCCTTCTCAAAGAAATTCATCTATAAAAGAGAGTGCTCTCTCTTCATTTTGTAATATGGAGATGTAGGTTAATCATAGATTAGGAGGAGATTAGTCTCACATTGTAGAAGTTAGTTTTGGTTTTGTAATATGGGGAAGGGGATTCTCAGCTTTTGTTCATAATCTTAGTTTTGATGCTTTCATGATTTGCCATTGATTCTTGTGATGTAAATTAAGTTTTATTTATTGTTAATGTGAGCTCACATGTGTTGTTTGGTTTCTCTTCATATGTTGTCTTTGTTTTATGCAATTTACTTTCAGCAGTGTGTTTCAACTTCCAACATTAGATTAGTAGTTGTGTGTTTCAGCTTAAGGGGGAATTAGATTAGCGATTAGCCATTAGCAAGGGGGGGGTTAGATTAGATTAATTTCACTTCATTCCTGCATATATTTTTCATGTGCTTCGTAAGCCTACGAACCTTGGATTGACAAATTAAATGGTTGGGCGAATACTACAACAGAATTAAATGACAATATTTACGCCTAACATTTTGGTGTCGTTGTCGGGTAAGCACAATGGATTGAAGTGTAGATTTCAATTCCTGCAAGTGTGGTAGTGGAAATTTCAATTCCTACAAGTGTGGTAGTGTAAATTTCAATTCCTGCAAGTGTGGTAGTGTAGATTTCAATTCCTGCAAGTCTGGTAGTGTAAATTTCAATTCCTGCAAGTGTGTTTTTTGCAGCTGTGAAGAGTAATGTTTTTTTGTACAGAGTGTTTTTTTCTAGAGTGTTTTTATTTTATTTTTCTTTTTTTCATTTAGATTTGGGTGCTATAAGAATCCCTTTTTCAAAATGATTTAACAATAAGTTTAAGATTGGAACAGCTCACTCAGATCCTTGCAAAAGTAGGGATCTCTTCTTCTCACGAAGAGGAGATCTTGAAAGCAGCCGAGAGCTTAATTACTCCTCTAGAAACAGACGAAGAATTAACATGCAAACAATCCTGCACATTAGATGACAAACAATTATGTGAGAAAGAGATCGAGGAGGACAACGAGGAGTCGCAGCAAGATCTGAGTGAGGACAATTATGCCTACGAAAGCCCTATCGAACAATGGTTTCAAGCAAGTACAAGGTTAGAACAATTTAGTTTTTCTTTTTTTTCTAGTTAATTCATAGTCACAGCAACTAATTTCACACATTTATGTTTATCCTCATTTTCTATTTTCAAAATTAACACAGAATATATTCCTATTACTGTTGCGTGCATGGCTACACTGGAAGTTTGCCTACATGTAATTAATTTTTAAATTTTAAGTAGCGTAGAGTAGGTAGGATTTTATTTTCAGTTTTTAGTTTTCAATAAGTATGCTCTCCTCCGTGCTTCGTGCGATCTGAGGATCAGAAAGTAGGATGCTTTTAACGTTTTTCAGGAATGAATAAATTTTAATGTTTTGCAACCATGCTTAATCGATTCCATCCTTAATTTGCAAATTATTTATATCCATTTGCTATAAAAAAAAAAAAATCAATTTGTTTTACATTTTTTAGAAACAAATAAAAAAAAAATTGCACGTCCATCTTTCGATCTGCAAATAAAAATAATAAAACATTAGAAACAAAAAAAACATTGGTTTGCAAATTTAATGTTGAAACTGTAAAAATCATGCTGAAACATCAGCTGTAACAACTGCAGCTGAAACAACAGCTATAGTTGAAACAACGCCCAGACAGTATCACACCTGTAAGCTTCTCATCCATTGGAGTCGCAGCCATCTTTTTGCCTTCGTCCTTCATCAGGTAACCCGGAACTAAGCCTGCAAAACAATAAAATTTGAAGCTCTTGGTTAGTTCCAACATGAGTAAAAGACGACGGTGGTAGAAATATTATTGTTAAAAGTTGGTTCAAAATTAAAAATGAAAAAATGACAAACAAATTAACTAAAACTTAACATCCCAGCAATAATTTAGTGTATTGCAAATTTGGTCATTAGGGACCCCTTTGTGGCGGTTTCAACTGTCCACAATTCTTCATGCATTTGCTAAAATAAGGTTGTGAATCGTCCACCTCATTTGACCAAATCCATTCGGGCTAAATCACAACCACTTCCCATTATTTTCCAAAGTTTGAAATGTTGGCGCTCATAAGTTTTAAAGAAATGCTAACAACATATTGATTCGCGTTGCATCTCTCCGTCAAATGGAGAAGAATCGCGAAAACCGAAGACATGGGTTTTGTGCGCAACGGCCTCATTTACCTGACAATGTGGAAATCACCCAAACAAAGCTACGGTTTGAGATATACAACTGGTTCTCTGAGCATGTAATTCTCCGATTACTGTTGCGGCCGGTTTTTAGCAATTGGTTGAAACAGATTCCGAGTTGGGAATTTGGTTTCTCATCCTCATGAAGGATTTTCTCAGCTGCCAAGTCATTGAACTTCCTAGGTGCTTCTATGAAAAGTGATCGCCATTGTTCGTAATCATTTCTAGCCTATATTGAATGATGGTGAGAAGGATAGCACAACAAAATAGATGGCCAATATGCAACTTCGCTGTGGAGATAAGCCGATCAACCTAATTTGTGGGAATAACCTGGTGATAGGTTTGTGAGCCAATAAACTTAAGCGATCCAAATTTCTAACTCTTCCGAACCTCGCGAGATTGCACAGTACAGCTGAGCATCAAATGAAAGTGTATATTTTGATGAGGCTTAGTCTCCTTATGCGATTGATAAAGATGATGGAAGTATAAGCTTTCAGGGGTGAATCCTTGTATGTATGCATCTTCAATTTATATCATAATGATAGCGTATTCTTGTATCATCCCAATTATCCTTGTTGGTTTAATATCTATTTTCCAGATCTTAACACAATTGGTTTTTGTACATGTTGATGATTATGTTGTGAAAGAGATTATGATCGCAGAAGCAAGTGGACCGATCTTAACACCACATAAAGGAGGAAGGCGAGGCACATGACCCGTTTTTGCACCAGCATGACTTTGTGGGAATCAAGCATTTGATAGAAGCGGCCAATGCAGAGATTTGTTCCAGGATATTTGATTTTAATCCATAAAAGTGCACAATGAACCAATTTTCTCACAACGCAGAGAGTTTCTTGTGATAGGAATGAATGCATACACGAAGATGATAACTCAGAACTGTGGGGAGGAGCAGATCGATACTTATGGGGCAGGTATGCATGTATTCTATATTAACAATGATTTATGCAGGATCTAATGGGTAAATTGCCACGCGGGTTTCATGAATAGGGAAGGCGGTCTACAACTGGAACATGGGAAACAACAACACTTTTTTTGTGTTTCTGTATCCTACACTGGTCGTTGAAAACTACCATCAATCCAACCGAAAAAAGAAAAAGAAAATCCAAGACGTTGCTTGCAAATACCACTGACAGCGACAAGCTTATTTTACATGCTCTTTATAAGAAGGTGACTAATGGGAAATGCAATACCTCTTGTCCATAAATGATTAACTTGAAAAACATGATTGATAGAAGCAATGAGAAATTTGTCACTTCATCCATAAAATTGTAGAGGTTGTAATTACATATTTGACTTTTCTCTTTGCTGGGTTACGAATGGTGTAAATCTGCTGCACGATATTGACTCTTTGTTGTGACATTAGTTTCAGGAGTTTGGTATTCGGGGACCGAAATGATAGGTGCAAACAATTCAAATTGCAATTATATATAGTCTGTATTAAATAATGAAATGTTATGTCTGCAGATGAGAACAACGAGCCACAAGAAGGAATTTGAACTTCTGAGATTATTGACATCTATGGACTTGTGAGATTTGACAGTGCAGTGCTTATGAATTTGCTTGAATATGTTTGACCGATTACATAATACGATCTTCTTTTTGTAGATTTGTATAATTTTGGTGTGTAAAACAAAAACAATAAAAATTATAAAACCATGAAAAGAAAGAAAAAATTATAAAAATAAAAATAAAAACATTGTTAAAATTCAAAATTGCAAATGGACTTTTTTTACATTCCTGAAAACAATACAAACGCATGGTTTTTACACTTCATGATAATTTGTTTTCTTCAAGTCACTTTGACAGCAATAAACAGGAAAAATAGCATACAAAAGCCAGAGAGACTTATTTACTCGCATATTAATCATCCATGTGTAGAATTCTGTTACAGCCGGGTGTTGCAGCACGTTGATTGTAGCTGGTTGTTACAGCTACAGTAATCGATGATGAAACAAGTGCACAACGGCAATAGGTATAAAACGTATTTTATTTTTGCAATTTGTTGCATTCATAGTTATTTCTGCATGCTATGTTTTTCGAACTCCTCACAAGTTTTCATGCAGGATTTGTACTAAGCTTTTTCAGGTGCACAGACGATCAATTTTTATGCTGAAATGATTTTTCAAGAATCACAAATTTTTTTGTTGAGAAACATGCTTTGATAAGACAGCTTGAAGGAGCTGTTACTCATGAGAAACATCATGACGTTTATTGTTACACAAAAACCATTCAGAAACCCATTAGCGTCATACCTACATCTCTCCTTCCAAGCACATTAGTCATCCATGTGAAGTCCACTTTCCATTGACTTCACACATGCCTATCTTTCTGAGTCGCATACATCCCTTTATCTTTTTCAATTCATTTTTTTTCATTTCAATCTGCCTTTTGAATAAGAACATCCAGTTCCCTCTCCATAATTACATTCCCTTTCCATAAGCACTGCGGCTACTGAGATCTTTCCTATAGTCCTATCAATATTTTGTAAAAACTTGCATTGACTGATGTGGGATTCCTTAAGGCCCACCTTTCAACAAGTCTTGCCCCATCGACCTCAACACCTTATCTGGGATATAGACTAGAGTTCCTTTTTGAGTACCTGGAGGCTTGCATGACTTAATGGCAAGTTCTCTCGATGACAATCATGGGAATACATAAATGTCCCTTGATCGTCATATCTTGCAAGTGGCTCGACATCAGCACATCTATTCGCACTTTGCAAGATGTACTCAAGTATCTTGGCACTCATTGACATCAATGGTCAGTTTTCCTTGCATTGGTTAACGGCATTCATCAATGGCCGGTGTTGGCGCCCATAAATGTTTTTCCCCAAATCCTAATCCCAAGATTATTCCCACGGGTAGGCTCCATGCAAAGATGGTTAAAACCCCTTGCCTATTTAGGTCCAGGTTGCTAAGGCCAAGAAAATATCTAAGTCAAAAAGGAAATGATGAGAAAGATGAAGGGTTTGATCACTTTGATCCTAAGGAGGTAGCCCGAATAATGAAAATGGTTGAAAATGCTGATAACCTATAGTTCGATGAGAAATAAAGTATAAGATAAAGAGCGGGCATTTTCCAACCATTGATCTGAGGCGCGAAAGAGATCCACGGTCCATAGATCATCCTCGCATCGCGAAGGTGCACGAAAGGAACACAAGAGCGTGGTCGCGAGAGGCATATCCCCTGGACAGATGGCAGTCAGAGGAACTCTCGCGGGAGTGTTTCGGCGGTAAACAAAAACCGCCAAAGGGCTTGCAATACCACCACAGTGGAGCAATAAGAAATAAGATCAACGATGCGGATTGCATAGCCATGAATCTGATGGCACAGAAGACATATGGTCACATCAACACAAGGATCAAAGCATATCAATGACATGCAACAAAAGAAGTCAGATCTATGGCTGGCGGATGTTAGTAGGATCCACCTATGAAGGTACTAAAAATTAGACACTTGGGTGACTCCCCACCGTAGATATGTCAGAGGCAAGATCAACGATCCCCAATGGTTCTCACGAGGTAAAAGAGCGCTCCATATAAGCAGGGAGGGTGGTTGCGAGATTGTATACCATCTGCCATGTGTCACCTTCTGAACACCTCACGAGGAGGGCTAAGTGGTAATCCAAAACCAAAGGTCGGGTCGTGATACCATCGTTGGATATGATCGACGGCTGGGATTTAAAGCCAATAAAAGATCCTACGGCTGAGATGAAGAAAGGTCAAATAAAAAATGTTAAATAAAGGCTCGAATCAATGGATCCGAGAGAACACCCGACAGATCGAAGGATAAGAGAAAGGGACATCTGGAGAAAGTGGGTAGAAGTTATTCGAAAAGGGTTTTATATATATAGCACGGCATGAGAAGAATAAACATTTCGTTCTAGGACCATTCGGAGTTGGAAGCTTCTGGAAGCGCAGAAGCCGAAGAGGACGACAGGGAAAAAGGTCGCTCTCAAGCTTTTCCTGTGACAGGTATGGTCCCAAACTTCTCTGTTTTCAATGTGCAGTGTGTTTTCTAGCTATAAAATGATAGAAGAACAGGCTTCTGCTAGTTCTAAAGTCTGAGTAACCCTAGAAGACAAAGATTGTGACATTTTCGACCCAGGCATTCGGCTCCCTATACCAGATATTAAAGGAAGGCTACGAGATCTGCTCGAGCAAGGGGTAGATGTCCATAGGGTCCATCAGTCCTTTTTCATTTTCTTTTGTCTAGAACATATTATGTCATTCCCTGAGTTCGTGTCGTGGTGTTCAATAAATTACTCAGAGCCCCAACGAGTAATAATGAATTCCAGGAAGTTTAAAATAGTTTGTAATGTTGACCCTGTCGTTATCCGAAGCACCTTTGTCGTACCAAAGTCTCCAACCCTAGCCCCCGAAAGTTCTTCTGAAGAGTCAGTCGTCACTTTGTACAGACAAATTTCTCCCGAAATCCGTAAGGCTTTCCTTGACACCTATTTAAAACCTGACGTAGAGATTACAGACACCCCTTACCCACTCAACGTCAACCTTTTTAATGACAATACCCAGTTGGTCCTCTCTTTGATAGCTCAGTTCTTAGGTTTAGATTCAAATTTGTGGACAACTGAAGTACAATTAAGCCTGTTGTTCAGGATTAGCGTTAGTTCCCCAGAGGCGGGAGATGAGTCAGTACCATCCCTCAAGTTTGAGGAGTTTTTGGCGGAGAAAATACATGCCCAGTTAAGTTGTTTTGAGAATACCAGATTTTTTCGGTTCCAGGCCTATTTGGCTAAAATGATTCTGCATAGTAGTACAGATGAGTTGAGTTTCTCTCAGTTACTCTTTACAGGAAACTTGGAAGTTAGTCTGGGATCTAATTATCCAAGAATCTGAAAGATTCAGACCTTATCTAGATCTCATGAGGACAAAAGAGAAGATAGTCAACGACGTCTTTAAGAGCTACACTGCCATGAGAGAAAAGCTGCACAAAAGGCCTAAGGCAACAACATATAATGCTATAAATTTCCTAAATGGTTTGACAGATCAAGATGTCATAGATTTGACCATCAAAGACAGGATCACATCCATTATAGCAGCAAAACGAACCCTGGGGAAGTATGCATTGGTCGAAGCTGTGGAAGCGAAAGCGAGTGAATTCAAAGGACAGTTTGAAGGATTAGTAGAAAAAGGATTCCCCGCATTTTGGGATGCAAAACAGAAGTTGATTCCTCTAAGTGAACATAAAAAGTTGATGACCAGCAGAAGGATGGACAATTCCAAGTTTAAACACATGAGCCAACCACTCTCAGGAGGGATCTTGTTGGACAAGCTAGATGAAGATTTCGAGATATTGTACAAGTTAACTTCTATTGGGGAAGGACTTCCACCTATGTCTTCTGCTGATCAACTTAACATAAGAGTCCTAGAGAAAGAGATGACAAGTTATGACATCCCAGCACCTGATCTTTGGGTACTTGTGGAGAAGTATGGAACAATGAGATTGACTTATCATGCTCCGTTGGTGGCTGCTACCTCTTAGATCTCAAAGCTGTGCCTTTTCAAATAGTAGTTTTTTTTTATATAGAAGTTTCTAATATAATTAGGATTTTGATTTTCTAGGACGTGGCAGTGGGTTTCCCATTATGTAATGAAGTTTCACCATTGGACATATACTTTAATATTTTTTTACATTGTTTAAACAACATATCGGCAAAGGGCAAGAAAGCGGTTAAGCTTGTCTTGTTATATTTTTTGTTTTCTGATAGTGACATTTGAGCTGTGATGAGGTGTCCCTATATTGTAACTAATTTATGTTTCAAAATAGGCCGAGTATGAGACTTTGGGCCTCTATAAGCTCCATGTAATTTCAAATGGAAAAGGTGGAGAACTTTTGGATCTTTGCATATTTTGTCTACTATTGTTATTCTGAGATATTTCTTGAATAAATTTGTCAAAAGCTTACGTATGTTTTTAAGAGATTCCTATGTAATTGGTCTGGTAGTTTGTTTCTCCTTTTCCTATGTGATATGTGTTTCTTTCCATTGTCAATCCATATTGTTTACTTTCCTTCATACTTGGTTCAATGTAGCATCTAAATGAGATTCATAGAGATTATGCCTTGTTCATTTCTTACCGAGTATTTCACAAAATATTTCTACTAAATTTGGTATAGAATTCATCTGTGTATGCCTTATATCAATGGACTGTGCGTGTTTCTTATTTTTCACTAATTAAATCACTTTGACTACTAGCTGGTTGCTACCTTGCCTCTGTGTAAATGTATCTGCTAAGCATTTGATGATGATGTTTATGTTATACTTAAATTGACTCCATTTCCCAATATAAATCCCTGTTGTTCTCCAACCAATGGTTCATAGAAGTTAATTTTTCCCTATAGAAAACTGACCTTCTGCATATGTTTAAATAGAACATCTTGAGGAATGAATGCTGGTGTCATTTTTCATGATTGACGACCTTGATTATTTACAGTGTTTCGTTGGTTTATTGAGAGAGCCCTCTCAGATTGTATTCGGTCAGTAATAACAGTCCAAAGATTGGTTAGTGGTTACCCTGAAACCCCCTTCCTACAACCTGAGGGTTGATTTGGGTGTTAACAAATTGGCACCACTCCCAGGGAGCACAAGTTTTATTGTTTTCCTTGCAAGAATGACAAGGATTCGAAGAAAAGAGAGATCCCTATGGGAAAATGGAGATTTCCATATCTTTAAGGGTTGTACAATTTTTTCTTTGGCGACTCCACTCGTAAAGATTCATATTCAAGAAAGCGCTCCACTGGGGAAGTCCTCCGAAGCTGAATCCTAATTCTGAAGAAGATCTCGACAAGGCATCCTGGCCTGAAGAAAGATCCACACCAGAGGTAACCCTATTCCTAAAACTGTGTTAATTGTTGATAATCCGGAAAGTCTGCTTAGACGAAAAGCTGAAAAAGATAAAGTTAGCACTCCAAACAGTGAAAGAGTTGTGTCCGAAGCAGAATTCCCTGTTTTTCAAGAATTAGATATAGAGATTGACAATGGGGAACCTTTACCAAGATCAAGATCCGAATCTTATCTAAGCTTAGGTGAAGGAAGCCAAAACAATACTAAATCTTACTTGTTAGATCCTATCTGGCGTGATTTACTAGATATTATCAAAGCTACGAAAGCTAAACCCTGTTCCCAAAATATCCCACCCCTTTCACAAAATCCGCCTATAATCATGGCTACCAGATTTGTGCCTTTAGCCCTGCCAGCTGTTTTACATGACCTACCTCAAAACTATGCACAAAGGATCGTCTCCTATGATGGAGAGGGAAATTTTTCCCCCAGACAGCATGTAGACAAATTTGAAGATTTTATTGATCTGGAGGAGGTGGATCACGATGATGTAAAGATGAGGTTATTTGCCCAAAGTTTATTTGGAGAACCTAAGAAATGGTATAGGTTACTACCAAATGCCTCCATAAATGACTTTGCAGAGTTCAAGACCTTATTCTTAGAAAGATGGGAAATGATAGGAAGTCCTGCCCTAGTCTTGTCCCAATTCAATCACAGCAAGAAAGGAGGTTTTGAGTCTGTGCACGAATTTTCTGCTAGGTTTATGAGGGCATATAATTCTCTTCCAGATGACCTAAGGCCCTCGGTAGGTGCTGCGAAACTCCATTTCGCAGACGGCTTTGATGGAGATTTCTCATGTACATTAAGAGAAAGAAAGTTTGTCTCCCTACCTGTTTTGTTAAAGGATGCCCTAGAAGTGGAGGCGAACATGATAGCCTCGGGGAAAATAAAGGGTAAAACAGAGGCTGAGAGAAAGAAGTAGGAGATGCAAATCTCTACCTCATCTACCTCTAACGATGCTAAATTTGATACCATGATGAAAACCATGGAAAAATTGATGGATAGGTTGACCGTAGATACCAAGCCTCCTCCTCGAGAAAACCCTGAAAACCAAATCCGAAATCCAAACTTTAGGAGACCACCGCCCCCTGCAAGAAATCAAAGAAATGTTGAAGAACAGCCGATGCGCCCTCCTTTTGCTGAAAATATGGTAGACAATGAAATAGATGAAGAGCCCACCAAAGCCCAGATTCATTTTGTTGATTCCCTAGACCATGAAATATACCTGACTGAAAGGGAGCATGATTTTTTTAACAAAGGAAGTACTAGTAGCAAACCTGAGTCAGAATCCAAACAATACCTAATGGGTTATCAAAATGTTGTGGATGATCTTCAAAGAAAGCTAAAATTGAGAAGTAGAGAAGTTGTCATGAGTAAAGGAAAGCTTCCTTTGAACCAACCTCCAATCACCCAACAAGTTGCAGAAGAACCGAAAGAGAAACAGCAAAAGGCTATTGCAAACAAAAGACCTAAAAATAAAGAAGAAGAGGGTCAGCCTTCAAAGGATGTTAAACCACCAGAAATCACAGAGGTAATCAAACCTGCCTCCACTTTTAGCCTCAAAGCTGAACTGTCAAAAGTAAAAATATCCATCCCTCTTAACGAGTTACTGAAAAATAATGAATACAGGGAAGAGATAACGAAGATGGTTAAAGGGAAAAATGAACACCAGCATGATATTCTAGAATTGTCTGATGATGCCCCTACCATAATCTTTGGATCTAACTTGGAAGAACCAGGCGATGAAGAAGTCCCTCCTTTCTACTTAAGCTTAAATGTCCATGATCAGATCTTGCATAATGCCTTAATAGACTCTAGGGCATCTCATAACCTAATGCCAAAATCTGTGCTGAAAGAGCTAGGATTAGAAGTGACAAGGCCATACCAAGATCTTTACTCCTTTGATTCTAGAAAGGTACCATGTTTGGGATTGATTAAAAATATGGTAGTAACTTTAACCCAACTCCCTGCTAAAAGTATCATGATGGGTGTGGTGGTGGCTTATGTGCCTCCAAATTTTGGGATGCTTTTGTCAAGATCCTGGGTTTCAAAGTTGAAGGGAACTATGCATATGGACTTATCTTATGCTACGATTCCCATGTTTGGAGAAAATAGGATATTGTATAGAGAAAGCAGGATTGAATATGTCGTCAGCAGCAAAAGCAAACCTGAGAATCACCCTATCTACGCCATTGATACAGACACGGGCTTCTCCATTTTTGTTGTTGATGGCCCTCGTTGTGATCCTAACCCTCCCTCTTATAGGGAAATTGATGAAGATAAGGAATTCGCAACCAGGTGTGAAGATTCTGAAAGAGAGAAAAATGAAGAAGGCTGGTGGAAAATGTACTTTGATGGTTCTGTGAGCAAGAGTGGTGCTAGAGCAGGGGTTTGGATTATTCCTCCCAACAAGGAGTCTAGGGCACTTTCATACAAGCTAACTTTTGAGTGCACTAATAATTTTTCCGAATACGTAGCATTTCTGTTGGGATTGCGGGATCTAAAGGAATTGGGATCTAAGAAGATAGAAGTGTTTGGAGACTCTGAGTTGGTAGTAAACCAGATAAATGATAGTTACCAAGCTAAACACCCGAGAATGAGGGCATATAGAAATGAAGCTTGGGATTTCTTTGGGAATTTTTTCATAGAACACAAGATTAGAGTAATACCCAGACATGAAAATGATGTAGCAAATTCTTTGGCAACTACTGCTGGAGGATTTAAGACTCTGATTTTCTCTCAGGCTTAGTATGAGGTCGAAATAATAAACAGACCTTCTATTCCTGATAATTCTAAGTATTGGCAGGTATTTGAAGATGACTTACAGCTCAGGAGTTTTTTGGAACTCTCTGATGAGTTTGCAAATGTGCATATTGATACTGAAAATGAGAACTTGGAAAACTTTGTGGAAGGAGAAAATGTTGAAGAAGAAGCCAAAGAACAACGGTGGAAAAACATGATAGGTGGTAAGGATATTATTCAATTGAAGAATAATTACATCCCTGAAGGTCTGATACCCCTAGAAAAGCTCTTTGATCAAGATGATGTTGCCAAAAATCCCAAATTTGAGCCTGCCTGAGAATCAGTAGAAGATCAAAACTTGGGTACAGAAAAAGATCCTCGAATGGTAAAGCTGTCTAAAAGACTACAGGCTGACAAAAAGAAACGCTATGTAGAGTTGATGAAAAGACACACTGATGCTTTTGCCTGGACCTATGAAGACTTGAAGGAATATGACACATCAATCATAAAGCATACTATTCCGCTCAAGCCAGGTGAGAAACCTTTTAAGAAAAAATTAAGAAGAATCAATCCTAAGCTAACAGATATCATAGAGAAAGAAGTCAAAAAGATTTTCAATGCAAAGATAATTGTTACCTCAAGATTCCCACAATGGATAGCAAATCTAGTCCTGGTCAGAAAGAAAAGTGGAGAGATCAGAATCTGTATTGATTTCAGGAACCTGAACAGAGCATCAATGAAAGACAATTACCCTTTGCCTAAAATGGAGCACATTTTGTAGCAAGTGGTAGGAGCCGAAAGAATTTCCACCATAGATGGTTTCTCAGGGTATAATCAGATTAAAGTACGACCAGAAGACCAGTAAAAAACTGCTTTCAAAACTCCTTGGGGGACTTTCATGTACGCTAAGATGCCATTTGGTTTGATGAATGCTGGAGCCACTTTTCAAAGAGATATGGATATTGTCTTTGCTAAAGAAAAGGACAAATTTGTGGTGGTATACATGGATGATATAACAGTTTTTTCAAAATCAGATGAAGAATGTCTCAAGCATTTGGAAAGAGTTTTCATAAAATGCAGGAAATATGGCATTTCCTTGAATCCCAAAAAATCATTTTTCGCTCTGGATGAAGCTAAGATTTTAGGACATATAATCACCAAAGAGGGGATAAAAATTGATCCTGAAAGGGTCAGTGCTATTCATAAAGTAGGAGAGCCTAGAAGCAAAAAAGAAATACAATCTTTCATTGACCAAGTGGGTTTTTTAAGAAGATTCATACCAAGTTTTGCCAAAATAATGAGGAGCATTACAAATATGCTAAATAAAGAGAACTAGATAAAATGGACCAAAGAAGCCAGAGATTCTTTCAAAGGGATCAAGACAGCTATCACCGAAGCTCCAGTGTTGGCTAGCCCAAACTTTACTAAGGATTTCCTAGTTTTCTCATATGCATCTGAGCATACAATAGCTGGGGTGTTGTTGCAAAAAAATGATCAAAATGCTGAGCAACATATTTCTTTTTTCAATAGAGTCCTAAGAGATGGGGAACTGAAATATGATATCATGGAGAAACAGGCTTA
Source organism: Larix kaempferi (assembly GCA_027924585.1). Classification (NCBI taxonomy): domain Eukaryota; kingdom Viridiplantae; phylum Streptophyta; class Pinopsida; order Pinales; family Pinaceae; genus Larix; species Larix kaempferi. The sequence continues at coordinate 8,218,026 of BSBM01001001.1, forward strand.
TGCTCTCATAAAATATCTGAAAGATTTCAGGGTTTATATCATACACTCACACATCATTGCCTATGTCCCAAATAGTGCTGTGAAAAGTATTTTGACCCAGTCTGATCCTGAAGGAAGAAGGGCCAAGTGGATTGCAGTGTTATTGGAATATGATTTGGAAATAAAACCCACTAAGCTGGTAAAAGGCCAGGGGGTAGCAAAATTGATGACCAAATCAAATTGTGACTCCTTGCAGCTAATTTTTCTGGAGAATCAACCAAACCAGCTGGATGCAAACATACAGGTGAAACCTGATCTCTCTGAGTCTCCTTGGTATACTGACATTGTTTTTGTACTACAGAATTTACAAGCACCTGCAGGGTTAAGTAAAAGCAGGGCTAGGTCTGTAAAACTAAAAGCTGCCAAGTACTGTATCATGAACCAATACCTGTATTGGAAAGACCCTAGAGGGGTAATGCTAAACTGTTTGGTGGAAGACGAAGCTAGACACATAAAAGAAGAATTCCACAAAGGGGACTGCGGGGGACATCACTCCTGGAAAGCAACAGTAAATAAAATCCTGAGAGCGGGGTTTTACTGGCCCACTATGTTTTCCGATGTTTACAAAGAGACTGTGGTTTGTCACCAATGTCAGATTTTCGACGGAAAAAGAAATGTTGTTTCCCTCCCTTTACATCCTATTATAGTTGAAGCACCTTTTCAAAAGTGGGGTTTAGATTTCATTGGAGAAATAAACCCAAAATCCTTTGGGCAGCACAGATGGATCTTGATGGCTACTGATTATTTTACTACATGGATAGAAGCCATACTTACTAGGCGAGTGACTGAAGGAGTAATCATGGATTTCCTGGAAGATAACATCCTGTCTAGGTTCGGATGCCCCAAAAGAATTGTGATTGATAATGCTCCAGCTTTCTATTCCAAAAAGATGATTAATTTCTGCCATAAATACCATATCAGCCGAAATCATTCCATGGCTTATTACCCCCAAGGGAATGAACTAGCCGATTCTTCAAACAAAATCCTGGTAAGAATCGTAAAAAATTTGTTAGAAGATAACAAGAGGTCTTGGCACACAAAGCTAAAGTATGCTCTGTGGGCTGACAAAATCAACACAAAAAGGGCCATCGGGATGTCGCCGTTTCAGTTGGTGTATGGAGTTGAGGTAATTTTTCCAGCATCCCTGGGGTTACCTGTCATGAGGTTATTGCAGTGGATAGAAGAAGAACCAAATCCCATGCAAAGAAGAGTAAATCAGATAGTCGAGCTAAATGAGCTAAGAAACAGGGCATATGTCAAAGTAGAAAGCCATCAAGAGAAAATGAAGGAAGCTTTCGACAAAAAGGCCAAGGAAGATTATTTTCAGGTTAATGACCTAGTTCTGAAGTGGAACACCCCTAAAGAAGAAAAACACGAAACGTTTGACCATATGTAGATGGGGCCGTATATTATTGCAGCAGTCCGAGGGGTAAATTCTTTTGTCTTGGAACATCAAGATGGGTCTGCCTGGTCGGGAGGTCCAGTCAACGGGAGATTCTTAAAACACTACCTATCCTAAGGGAAGCAGGTATTCTATGTACCATAGTCTCTGTATATATTTTTCATTTTTTTTTTTGCAGTTGTTTTAGAAATCCCTGACGGCCAACTTGAAAGACTCGAAACCCTAAAGAAAAGAAGATAAGGTCTAGAAGGCTAGCCATGGTTCCTTTTCTTTTATGTGTGAAGTAGCCTAGATATGCGACAGATACAGTTGCATTTCTAAGAATTCAGAAGAGGTCATTGACCCCAAAGTTTGAACCGCCCAATGGATTAGGCACTTAGTCTACGGTGTTCTTTGATACCTCGCAGGGAGGATAGCATCCCCGGTTGGAGCCAGTTGTTGGCACCCAATAATTTTTTTCCCAAAATCCTAATCCTAAGACTATTCCCACGAGTAGGATCCATGCAAAGATGGTTAAAACCCCTTCCCTATTCAAGTATAGGTTGCTAAGGTCAAGAAAATATCTAAGTCAGAAAGGAAATGATGAGAAAGATGAAGGGTTTGAGCACTTTGATCCTAAGGTGGTAGCCCGAATAATGAAAATGGGTGAAAATGATGATAACCTATAGTCCAATGAGAAATAAAGTATAAGATAAAGAGTGGGAATTTTCCAACCGTTGATCTGAGGTGCGAAAGAGATCCACGGTCCATAGATCATCCTCGCATCGCGAAGGTGCGCGAAAGGAACACAAGAGAGTGGTCGCGAGAGGCATACCCCCTGGACAGATGGAATTCAGAGGAACTCTCACAGGAGTGTTTCGGTGGTAAACAAAAACTGCCAAAGGGCTTGCGATAACACCACAGTGGAGCAATAAGAAATAAGATCAACGGTGTGGATTGCATAGCCATGAATCTGACGGCGCAGAAGACATATGGTCACATCAGCACAAGGATCAAAGCAGATCAACGACTCGCAACCAAAGAAGTCATATCTACCCCTGGCGGATGTTAGTAGGCTCCACCTATGAAGGTACTGAAAATTAGACACCTAGGTGATTCCCCGCCGTAGATATGTCAGAGGCAAGATCAACGATCCCCAGCGGTTCTCGCGAGGTAAAAGAGCGCTCCATATAAGTAGGGAGGGTGGTTGCGAGATTGTATACCATCTACCATGTGTCACCTTCTGAACACCTCACGAGGAGGGCTAAGTGGTAATCCAAAACCAAAGGTCGGGTCGCAATACCATCGTTGGATATGATCGACGGCTAGGATTTAAAGCCAATAAAAGATCCTATAGCTGAGATGAAGAAAGGTCAAATCAAAAAGGTTAAATAAAGGCTAGAATCAATGGATCGGATACAACACCCGGCAGATCGACAGATAAGAGAAAGGGATAGCTGGAAAAAGTGGGTAGAAGTTATCCGAAAAGGGTTTTATATATATATATCACGGCATGAGAAGAATAAACATTTCATTCTTGGACCTATCGGAGTTGGAAGCTTCTAGAAGCGCAGCAGTCGAAGAGGACGATAGGGAAAAAGGTCGCTCTCAAGCTTTTCTTGTGACAGGTAGGGTCCCAAACTTCTCTGTTTTCAATGTGCAGTGTGTTTTCTAGCTATAAAATGACAGAAGAATAGGCTTCTGCTAGTTCTAAAGTCTGAGTAACCCTAGAAGACAAAGATTGTGACGTTTTTGACCCAGGCCTTCGGCTCCCTATACCAAAGATTAAAGGAAGGCTAAGAGCTCTGCTCGAGCAAGGGGTAGATGTCCATAGGGTCCATCAGTCCTTTTTCATTTTCTTTTGTCTAGAACATATTATGTCATTCCCTGACTTTGTGTCGTGGTGTTCAATAAATTACTCAGAGCCCCAACGAGTAATAATGAATTCCAGGAAGTCTAAAATAGTTTGTAATGTTGACCCTGCCGTTATCCGAAGCACCTTTTCCGTACCAGAGTCTCCAACCCTAGCCCCTAAAAGTTCTTCTGAAGAGTCAGTCGTCACTTTGTACAGACAAATTTCTCCCAAAATCCATAAGGATTTCCTTGACACCTGTTTAAAACCTAACATAGAGATTACAGACACCCCTTACCCGCTAGACGTCAACCTTTTTAATGACAATACCCAGTTGGTCCTCTCTTTGATATCTCAGTTCTTAGGTTTAGATTCAGATTTGTGGACAACTGAAGTACAATTAAGCCTGTTGTTCAGCATTAGCGTTAGTTCCCCAGAGGGGGGAGATGAGTCAATACCATCCCTCAAGTTTGAGGAGTTTTTGGCGGAGAAAATACATGCCCAGTTAAGTTGTTTTGAGAATACCAGATTTTTTCGGTTCCAGGCCTATTTGGCTAAAATGATTCTGCATAGCAGTACAGATGAGTTGAGTTTCTCTCAGTTGCTCTTTACAGGAAACTTGAAAGTTAGTCTGGGATCTAATTATCCAAGAAGCTGAAAGATTCAGACCTTATCTAGATCTCATGAGGACAAAAGATAAGATAGTCAACGACGTCTTTAAGAGTTGCACCGCCATGAGAGAAAAGCTGCACAAAAGGCCTAAGGCAACGACATATAATGCTATAAATTTCCTAAATGGTTTGACAGATCAAGATGTCATATATTTGACCATCAAAGACAGGATCACAACCATTACAGTAGAAAAACGGATCCTGGGGAAGTATGCATTGGTCGAAGCTGTGGAAGCCTGTGATATCCCTCCTTTATGACCTATTATGTTAAAAATGAAAATATTGTTGTACACTTGGTTATTGGTGAGGAGCTCAAGGCCAAGGCCCCACCAGTGGACCTAGAAACTCATGTTATGGTCATGAGTGTTATTTTAACTAGAAAACCATAAAATTGATAATCCCCAATCACATATTAAAACACTACGACATCTATATATATATATTATACGAGAAGTATTATAGAACTTCAAAATTATTGTAGTTGATTATGATTTTTATCATAAACATGATAAATAGAGGATCTTGCCTAAAAAGGAGATTATCCTAGTAAACATGAGTTATTGAAGTATATAATCTATATATGTATTTTAGTTTGATAATATATTGGATTAATATATATATGTGTTTTAGTGCTATCTGTTGGATTGGTTACGTATATCTATATATTTTAGTAATTATAGGTTGGGACAAAACATATAAGGTGTTATGATAACATATGCGTACCATAACCTATAATGTGTACACATCCAATGACTTGAATAGCACGGTCGCAAAGCTAAATTATCAAGAAGTAAGTATAAGAGCGTATTTTATAAAGAGTAAAATCTTTAGCTATCCCGGTAGGAAGAATTAAAGACAAATGCAAGTGTATTAGGTAGAATTGTTGGATTTTTTCCACAAACGGGTTTTCGACAGCTTAAGAGTAAGACTTATTAAAGCGACCAGCTAACTTAGCAATCTTTCCAAGTGGAGAGTTATCCGTGACAAGAGTGAGGCCGACTCCTCGTAGCATCAAGTGCGCCAAGTGGAGGATTTATGGGTAGTTGGGCGATCTACTCAAAGAACATTCATTGTCATAAGGAGATCGCAGCCTCCAGGTTAGGGGGGGGAAGCTGCGGCTGTGACTAGGAATCTCGGATGAAGAAGAAATTTAGAGCTCCGGAATAAATGAACCATGCAATGAAATTTCTTTCGGCCCAGGCTATTGTCCCACCCCTTCGTTTGAGATTTTAATACCCGCAATTGGCTGCCAAAATCCCTGAATCTCTCTTCTAAGTAGAGACATTTTAACGCTGATGAGAAATCGATCGAGACACTAGTTAAGGATAGAATGTGGCTGTATACTCTTATGGTTATCAGTATGTTGTTTATCACTGCACCCTACTATGCTATAGGCTACCTGCGTTTGACTTTTGGGTTATATAAATGCTGACTGCATGATTTCTGATAGATATTTGCTGCTTGCGTTTGAACGTTTGGAATTCTCTGACATGTAATCACTACCTACGTTTGAATGTTGGGAATATTTCTTATATATAACCGCTCCCTGCTTTGAATGTTGAAGAATTTTGATATTTTCTGGACGCGCTATCAGCTCGATCGCATGGTATTAGAATGCTGCATGTTTACATTTATAAGTTTCATAGCGCCACCATAGAAGAGCGTAGCCTCTTACCTTGGATTAGATTGGTTTCCAATGCTGCATGTTTACATATATATTATGAGGGATTAGATCGGTTTTTAGTTGTACATACTTACATATATCTTATGATGGGCATGTTTACATATTCTTATAATGGGATAATATTCCGAATAGATCGATGCCATTATTTTGATCCCCGTCTAAAAATGAATAACCCCCAAATATGGTGAGATAACTATAGAATCGTGAATGTGGATTTCATTCTTACAATGCTTTCATTAGATGCATCCAAGTTAGGGCGGCCTCCATTGAGGGTCGGCCCAAGCGTTTTAGTTTTCTCTTGCTGTGTATTATATTTTTGACAGTAATATAATTTCGTTGGATGCCATCGAAGTTAGGGCGACCTCCATTAAGGATCAACCCACACTTCTCATTTACTTTGTTTATGTGGATCATTGTTACCTTGTGCAGGGTGATCTCCCAAAGGGAATCGACCCTTGAACCAATGCGTCTTGCTTAATTTGAGAGATGGGAACGAAAACCGTATCTTATGCATGCTATAAACCGAATCTATGCTCAATTTGTTTTGGATCAAGATCATCTGCATATCTGCATTTATAAAAGTATTATACAGTAGGGCCATTTTTCTGCTCTACTGAGATTGTTGTGATAGTGTGACTGCGTGTCTCATAATGGCCCCAGCTCGGCATATGGTTAATAAATGCGTTATGCATTCTCAATATTTCATGTTTAATAGAACGCTTGAGACACAGATGTTGATGAGTGTGTTATGCATTCTCTGTAAATTTCAATTTAAGGAGTTATCAAAGACGCCGATGTTGTGTATCTCTGAAATCGAAATGGAGCACGACATATGGTTAACATATATTATTTATATATTATAAGTTTGCAATAAGAGATCTGTCTAAAGCGATAGAGCTCGACTGACTAAGATTTAGTATATGATTACATATGTGTATATCTCTGTAATGAATTATTAGAGTAAACTTTGGATTATTTAGAATTCAGTTGATCTCTGAGATTGACTGCATTATTTGTTTGGTCTTTAGTTTTAGCTACATGAACAGGGAGCTTGGGCGATACCTCTTTAGAGAGGAAAGACCCCACCCTTTTTCTACTTCTGCATGAATGGTTTGATTTATATATATAGGTGTGGGATGCGCCGAAAGATAGCTGGGCGGTCTCTCTATCGATGAGGATCGACCCAAGTTCAATTTAATTTGGCTGTGTTTTCCTTTAAATGGGAAACGATGGCAAGCTGTTGGGCGATCTCTCTCTATCGAGAGGATCGACCCAATCTCAAATATATTTGAATAAGTATTCATCTAGTGAATTGATTTTCTGCCTTACGACATTCTATCATATATAAACTATGCATTATATGTATCTAGGGTTTTATTTTGGGCAAACGAACTCACATGAGGATTTGGGGAAAGGATGTGGAAGCCGATCCCAATTCTGTTGATGAATATTTATGCTTATGGTTGTGTGATGGAAAGCAGAGACACTAGATCCCTATATCCTAGTTATCTTATCTATGTTGTATGTATCCTGATATAGGTCAGAATGAAAAGAATGTAGGGGATTGTTCTCTCTGTTTTGAGAGAGTGACCTTATTCTGGACAGAGATCCGGGTTGTAAAGGAAAAGAAATATTGTAACATTGTGCTGAGTTTGTTGTGACCATCTCTTTGGATATTAATACAAGATATGACCTTTGGTAGACGTAGCCCATACACATGGGTGAACCACGTGTATATGACCTCTCTTGTGTGTTGATTATGTATAGTATATGATCTCTCTTGTATGATCATGTTGGCTGGATGTGTCAAGTAAATGTTGATAAAATGTTGTTTTGTGTTATTTTCCATGTAAATGTACTAATGTTTGATTCCCGTATTAAGAGTTTTATCTGTTATGAATATGTATTATGGTATAAAATGTCTTATTAGTAGATATAGCGATGCATGATGAAGATTCCCATTTTAATTAATATAACATTTTTTCTCATGGAAGTATGTTAGGAAATATTTACCATTTACTACTTAATAATTGATGAAATTTTGGGATGTTACAAAGCCAAAGACAGTGAATTCAAAGGACAATTAACAGAATTCAAAGGACAGTTTGAAGGATTAGTAGAAAAAGGATTCCCCGCATTTCAACTTAACATAAGAGTCCTGGAGAAAGAGATGACAAGCTATGACATCCCAGCACCTGAGCTTTGGGTACCTGTGGAGAAGTATGGAACAACGAGATTGACTTATCATGCTCCGTCGGTGGCTGCTACCTCTTAGATCTCAAAGCTGTGCCTTTTCAAATAGTATTTTTTTTTTTATATAGAAGTTTCTAATGTAATTAGGATTTTGATTTTCCAGGACGTGGCAGTGGGTTTCCCGTTATGTAATGAAGTTTCACCATTGGACATATACTTTAATATTTTTTTACATTGTTTAAACAACATATCGGCAAAGGGAAAGAAAGCGGTTAAGATTGTCTTGTTATATTTTCTGTTTTGTGATAGTCACATCTGAGCTGTGATGAGGTGTCCCTATATTGTAACTAATTTCTGTTTCAAAATAGGTCGAGTATGAAACTCTAGGCCTCTATAAGTTCGATGGAATTTCAAATGGAAAAGGTGGAGAACGTTTGGAGCTTTGCATATTTTGTCTACTGTTGTTATTCTGAGATATTTCTTGAATAAAGTTGTCAAAAGCTTACGTATGTTTTACAGAGATTCCTGTGTAATTGGTCTGGTAATCTATTTCTCCTTTTCCTATGTGATATGTGTTTCTTTCCATTGTCAATCCATATTGTTTACTTTCCTTCGTACTTGGTTCAGTGTATCATCTGAATGAGATTCATAGAGATTATGCCTTGTTCATTTCTTACCGAGTATTTCACAAAATATTTCTACTAAAGTTGGTATAGGATTCATCTGTGTATGCCTTATATCAATGGACTATGCATCTTTCTTCTTTTTCGCCAATTAAATCACTTTGACTACTAGCTGGTTGCTACTTTGCCTCTGTGTAAATGTATCTGCTAAGCATTTGATGATGATGTTTATGTTATACTTAAATTGACTCCATTGCCCAATATAAATCCCTGTTGTTCTCCAACCAATGGTTCATAGAAGTTAATTTTTCCCTTCAGCAAAACTGACCTTCTGCATATGTTTAAATAGAACATCTTCAGGAATGAATGTTGGTGTCCTTTTTCATGATTGATGACCTTGATTATTTCCAGTGTTTTGTTGGTTTATTGAGAGAGCCCTCTCAGACTGTATTCGGTCAGTAATAACAGTCCAAATATTGGGTAGTGGTTACCTCGAAACCCCTTCCTACAACCTGAGGGTCGATTTGGGTGTTAACAGCCGGTAATCCAATGACTTCTTTTCATGCTCAACATCGACACATTTATTCACATGACTAGAATTGTACCATCAGGTTTTGAAGTGGGTGAAGACTATACACTTTTTCATGACTCCCTCAGCACTTATAGCAGCATGACTTTAGCTATATGAAAGTACCACTATTCCACTTTCTTCCTTCAACATTTCCCATGATCTAGTTACAGCTGCAGCAGCATTGACAGTTACATTTTCATGATCTTGCAGCAGTGACATCTTCCACAATCCAGCAGTAGCAGATACATTCCTATTGCATCGCTCATCTACTCTTTGGGTAATTGGAGGTATGTTGTTTTCTAAATTTTAATCATGCAATTCCTTACATGCTAGCAATGAGTAATTTGGAAAATTCCCTCACCACACTCCATTTCATTTTTCACTTTCATAACCCATGCCGAGTTGCACGAGGACATGCAACGAGTTCAGTTGGGGAGGATGAGATAGAGTTTGTTGAATATTCTATGCAATCATATTTTCAAAGGATAGTGGCAGCTTATTCATTTTCTCATGCATATTGTTCCTTATATCAAATGCAGAATTTGAATTGAGTATATCTCACAAACCACACATTGGATTCTCATGATTTTTGGACAGGGAATGGATAATATAATGATGAACAAAATTGGTTAGTTTCAGCTCAATCCAATGCACGGATTTTGAAAAAACAACCATCATCACCTACAGCCAATTTGCATTTTTCTTGAAATCCATGATCTAGGTTTTTCTGATTTTTGGTGTGGAGATGCATTGGACTAGTAAAAACTTGCTTGCAAAATTTCATCCAAACCCAAATCGTATTTTGTGAGATATTGTGTCAGGAATTTTGCTGCAACACTAGTTGTTACTCCACCAGTTGTTACTCCGCAATTGTTACTCCACCAGCTGTTACTCCGCAGCTGTTAGTCGACCAGTTGTTACTCCACAACTGTTACTCTAGTAGATGTTACTCCGCAGATGTTACTCCAGCAGCTGTTACTCCGCAGCTGTTACTCCACCAGCTGTTACTCCTCCAAACCTTCCATTTTGCAGCTGATAGTCCTCCAAACCTCCCATTTCGCAGCTCATACTCGTCCAAGCCTTCCATTTCGCAGCTGATACTCCTCCAAGCCTTCCATTTCACAGCTGATACTCTTCCAAACCTTCCATTTCACAGCTGCAATTCTAAACTATGCTCATTATCATCATTTCACTACCATCATTCCACTCATTTACCATTCACCAACATTTCTTTTCCGACAACTCCTCTGTTGCACTTTCCTCCATACACATTGATACACATATTGGCATGATTCATAAAGAAAAGGCTTTTGTAAAATCCCTAAAAAATACACCAAAAAAAAAAAAAAACTTCTTAAGGGTCTCCACATCATCTTAAAACACATGTTTTCATATATATAGCTTTATACATTTAAAACAATATCTTTAATCCAACTACGAAGTGGAATACCTGGTTCCACTAGACAATGTATGTCAATTCAATACCTATCCTCTTTTCTTTAAAAACATATCCAAAAAATACAATGTTATGTATCCAATATTTCATATAAAACATAACAAAATAATTTGGATGCAATTTCATTTAATGAATATATATAAATCAATGATAATGTCCAACGTTACCATTTAATGTTGACTACATTGAAATAATTAAATAAATAATATACCCATATTATTACTTACCACTTAAGAGCAACTTTATTAAAATAAATAAATATTGTAACACATATTATTATTCCACATACATATTCCCTCTTTGCACAAACTAATATTTATTAAAAACACATGAATGGGTATCCAATTCCCTTTCCTTTTTATTTTTCTTACCTCTTAATACCGTCATTACCTCTTAATAACTTCTTCCTAAAAAACACTTTATAAAATTCCCTTTTTCACGTATTAATGAACTTCATATAACATCTAAATTACTTAACATGTTTACCTCTAGTAATTTAGATTAACATATTTAAAATATACTAACAATTACTTTATCCAAAATAAACATATAATATAAATACAAGGATTTATAACCAAATAAACCAAGTTACTAATACCATATCTATCACTAAAAGAACCTCTTCCAATTAACTTTGAAATGGAGGATTATATAAATATAACTAAATTACGTTAATTAAAACCAAATAACTGGGCCTTATCATTTTCCATTTTAATAGCATTTATACTTTAAAAAATATACCCTGACTTTTTAAAATAAACAACTTATACATATATAATTTCCTCTTTCCAAAAACAAACAATCCATAACTACCTTTTTATGAATTTCTTGCTAATAGCATTTACACGTATAAATATCAAATTCCCTTTTTCACGTTAGTGGAAATCATGTAACCTCTAAATATTCTAATATTTAAACATACTAAGAGTTACTTACCCATTCATTCAATTTTAAAGGTTCAACTATATTATCTATAGCTAAGACATAGTCATATATTAACTATAACTAAAACATCATCAGTTCAGCATACTCGTGCCCATAGTTTGAATTAAAGATAAAGAAATATTATTATAACCTGAGTGTGATGAGTATCCCCATTACCGTTTATGTCTAGCATTAAATATTTGTCAATCATCACAAACCGATATACGAATTTATTTTATCCAAATCCCATTATTATATTTATTGTTTTAAAAGTGAACCTCCAGTTTAACCCTAACATTTCCATGGGTTTGAGAGCCGTGAACTACCATCTTTTAACAAACCATCCACATATATCTTAACACGCAGTTGCATTCTCAAGGTAACTGAGAAATTTGACACATAAGAATTTAACACACATCTCACATACATCTTAACGCACAGTCGCAGCCGCAAGATAACACTCAGAGGACAAGCTATCAGTCGAATATCAGAGTTATTAATTTAAGAACGTGTCGAAAAACCAACCGAAAAACAACATGCAGAGATGGGAACGAATCAAAGAAAAACCCTGGAATGTAATATAGAATTTCAACTTCTATACAGAATCAACTCAATAACATAGACGTTTATCTATCATACCTAGAGATAAAGTTGAAATAAGATTATTCTTCACTTTATGATTATTTATCGATATAACTAAAATATATCTACATTACTATCTCTTCTATTACTATCACTTCTTGAACTAAAACATTAGGCAATATAATTTACAATAACAACAACTTTTCAACACAAAGTCTCTTGGCCCAAGTAATAGCAAACGAAACCTTCCATTACTTAGTCGAATATTGGAATATATATTTATATTAATTTACCACACGCCAGTCTCCCATATGGTAATCATAACTTCAACATAGTGGATCACGGATGCTTTTCCAACCGATCCGATAATTACCAGTTTCAACTATTTATTTTAACCTTTGCAATATATGAAAATAATATTTCATTGTAATTTCAGACTAACCTATTCACATACCCATATATATAAAATCTATTTCTTTTAAATATTTATAAATATAACATGAAAACCGTAAATATTTATCTGTAATATTTATATGCATCAAACTTAAACATTGACAACATTGACATAAGCATCAAACTTAAACATTCACATAAGAAATCATGCCATCGAAAATTCACACATGAAGACAGATATAGGTGGTTCACCCACTACCGGGATACATCCACGAGGAAAGGGTCTCAATCTATTATATTAATAAAAAAAGGAGTTTACACTTGCACCCTACAATAATTCCTCATTCACTATGCCTCTAACATAGAGGGATTTCTCCAAAATACTCAACGCTATCAACAAAAATTAGGGCTATCTTATCAGACACACGATAAGACCGAACTATCTTACCAACAGACTATACAAGTGAAGGTACCCCTTACTCAAAACCCAACGTTCACTAACGTTCAACACTCAAGTTCAAGGATTGTTTCACCGAGTAAAATCCTAAATCGTATTCTTATAGAGAGGTTGGCGACTGATATAAACTGTGTCAAGTTAAGGTCATATCGACCAAACAATGTGAGATTGAGTTTCTATAGAGCTGTGGAGGAATACATAACGCTGATAAGGTAGATTAGGGTAGAGATATCTTATCACATATAAGGATCAATCTAAAATTTCAACAACAGAGTATGTGAAATATTATCATGACCAATGCGCAGAGATTTCAATTGATCTGTAGATAAGCATACATTTGAAAACTGTGTAGGGATCACCGGTGAAATCTCAAGGATAAAACATATAAGAAAAACATATAAAAATACCACACTAAAACAGGTGACATATTAAAGTAACCAACGCACATAGATCCCAATCGATTCACAGATAAACATACTGCAGAATATGTAGATCGCGTTCTTCTAACAGTACGATGTATCCAATACAACCTCGAATGAGAAGGAGTATTCGAAGTTCATACCTACAGAGAATCATAACTCTGTGGAAAAGGGTATTTAGATCACATTCGGCATAGTATTACAACCACTATCGGGAGTTGGGTTTAATCATATTCAACATACTACTCTATAACATTCATGTAGAACTCGATTCTTTTAAAAGAATCTGTTAAGTAAGCATTGAAATCCAATATCGAAGCACAGATAATGATATCTAAGTGCTACGAAGAGAAAGATGTAAAAAAAACATGACCAAAGATCACTTACCCTGATGATGGTGAACCTGCTACCCACCCTTCTTACGTTGAACAAAGCATTACTGGTTTTCTCATCTACAGTTTTCTTGACCACCGCCTTCCTTTTCCCTATATATCTGCAACCTTCAATTACTAAATAAGAAAACAAGCTTACAGCCTTCCCTTCCCCTACCAACATGCTGCTTCCTTTCTCTAGAATTGTATCCTACTAATTCCCGGTAGGTTTTTCCCCCTTACCTCTCTATGCATATATGAACTTAAATACCTAACCTTTAGGTTCTACCTCGGAAGGTCTGCATCAAATAAGAGAAGATCCTCCTCCTCACTATCTCAAGCTAAAATCCCAGCCACGTGGAGTTAACTCTCATAAGGAAAAGAGGTCGTGGCCCTTTCTTGTTAGGAAAATAGTGAACAATAGGGTACACTCTGATTTGTTTTCAACTCCCAGCCACGTGGAGTCAACTCTCATAAGGAAAAGAGGTCGTGGCCCTTTCTTGTTAGGAAAACAGTGAACAATAGGATACACTCTGATTTGTTTTCAACTAGTTTGTAATAAATTCCAAAAACGTGTAGTGGAGGAAGTCTCGTTGTTAATATTTATGTTGACCTTTCTTATGAAATATATATACCATATTTATTTATATATACACCTAGCTTATAAATCTATTACACGTTTTAGGTCAATTAATGTAAGGGATCTTCTAGGACAGTAAATATTTGTCCCCTATCCCTTTAGAGATAATAAAGAAAGAACATATTATGTTCCCCTTACTCAATATAAGTTTTAGTTCCCTTAGTACTTAAGGGTGTCTATCTCCTAAGTCGAGCTAGATACTTTTTAACATAACTATGTGCCAAACAACTTTTGGTTTTGTTATGAGTCTAAAATAGTGTCAAGCTAAAACAATAGCTTGTTATTCTCTAGCCAACATAACGAGATTCTTTCGTCATTTTTTTTTACATATAACCCTACTTAGCTTGACACTTGCAAGCGTTTTCGTCGTTTTAACAATCCACCTTCCTTATAGTGCTCAAGGCACCGCAATTGACACCTTTGTCACTAACGGGATTCCCTTGGATTCCTAGTCCATAACCTCTCCCCCTAGTGGGTTCATGCCTCATAGTTAAGTTGCAACATGTCCTCAGTATCGTAAGTCTACTAAATACAACTTAGGAACAATAAACAACATACATAAAATTTGTTCTGGTGGGGCCTTGGCCTTGAGCTCCTCACCAGAACAAGTATACATTTACATTTTTCCACTACAGAAAGTAAGGTGAAAGGAGGGATGTTACATCCTTTCCCCCTTAAGAATAACACTGTCCTCGGTGTTCGTACGCTTTCAACTTTGTCTCCTGCTCTTAGTTGTCTATGTAAGAATAAAATTTTCAACTATCTTGCTATCCCATAAGTAATAGTTTTCCCTTGCAACATCATGTTGCGGCCTTTTAATGGAAAATCTGTTTAGAGTTTTAATTACAAATCTCTTCTTTGTAATTTCCTATACCTGTACATTTGTCAATCAAACATGACACATATATATAAATCATGATCTAAGATAATATTATCAAGATTCTTGTCATGTCACTTCTTTCCAAGTACCTTTAGTCATTCTCTACTTGATTTTTCTCAAAAGAAATCATATCAATGCTCATAACATGAGCTATTTATGAACATAATCCTAACATATGCATAAATTTTAACTATAAAAAGTTCATAATATAAGTATATGCGCATACCTCATGCACAACATATGCATAGTAGAAATAACTCTCGGTACACATCTCAATACTGCATAAGAATTTTTATTCCCGGTACTCTAGAGGTACCTCACAATCAATAGTAATTGATTACTCATGCTCCAGAGCCTCTAGCTCAACATCAACAATATAATGAGTTCTAGTTCCTTCAGAGCTTTATTCTCAACACATATAAAAGTAATCCATGTGCTCCAGAGTCTATGCTCAAGACATAACAAAGTAGTCCATGTGCTCCAGAGCTTACACTCAACACATAATAAAGTAGTCTACATGTGCTCCAGAGCTTACGCTCAACACATAAGGTAGTCCATGTGCTCTAGAGCTTACTCTCAACACATGACTCTCATCAAATACTTGGTAATTATTCCATACCAGAAGATTCGTACCTCGATGTTATGGGCCTGGTCGAAGTCTCAAGGTTGTTTCTATCTTTATTACTAATGCAAAGTAGTCACAAGGTTCTCTTTATCAGCCTATTATGGTGTGAATCTTTCTGAATAGCCTTCCCCTTCAATCTTCACAGTCCTCTCACTAGGACAGTCCTCTTTAATAGGACACACCAGATATAAAAAATCTGATGTTTTGAGCACTTAGATGCACGACTAGACCCTACAGTGAACTTGGGAACACTTGCCCCATGCAAAGTCCTCTCTCTACAACCGTTCTTTTTGGGAAAGGTTCTTTATTTCAATTTAGGTCACCTTGTTTAGACATTTTTTTTTCTTCTTATTCAATTGCTTCTTTCATTTACTGGTTAACTCTTCAATAAATATTTTGTTTTAGTGTAAGGAAATTTCTTTAAAATTTCCAAGAGCTTTATAACCCAGGGTGTCCCCTGTGGTTAGCTCAAAAGTCTTTATAATCCTTTCTTATTTTAAGTTCATTGTTCTTTATTGCATGTTTCATAAGTTTTAAGATGTTTCTTAAGTTTGTGGTTTTTTTTTGGAAGCCGCCATAAGTCTTTGCCTGTAACAACCTCGAAGTACTGTCAGTCACCATGACATAGAATTAAAAATTCTGAATAAATAAAAACATTGCAATCATCACATTGTTAGTTTATGCTTTGATATTCCAGAGCCTATCAGCTCGACATCAATCCTATCATAAAGTTAAAATCAATCTAGATTCTCCCAGAGTACTCCGACTCAACATCAGATCATAGGACATAAATAGCCATGATGCTCTAGAGTCCTCCGACTCAACATTATGCCATTAATTTTAACTTAAATTTTCTCATAATAGGAATTTAAATTTACCATCTTAATTTTCATTCAATTTCGTATAAACATGGTAAATCATTTATGCGAATGACTATCATTAGTCTAACTGTAAATTTTCAATATGCGACCTCTTCAAAATAGTTATTGAATCATACCTCATGTATTACCTTTCATTCACTAGTCTTGGTGAAATATTTTGTACTTGTATGCACCTGCATGCTTCACTTACAATCTCTTGCCAAAAGTTATTTACATCAAAATCTCTTGTTCATCATAAAGAAAACATAACATATATCCAGTTCCTATCTTGATTGTATATAAAATCTTGTATGAAATCAAACATTCTTATGCATGTAATTCTAATACATTACTCATTTTCCGACAAGTATAGTTACAACTGGATTTGGACATATCTTGTTATTTTAAGTATATTAATAATTTGCCTTCTTTTCCTAAACATACATTTCGACCACATGTTATCACAAATAGAGTCTCAAATCTCATTTTTTTTTTTAACTCAAAAAATATTTCAAGCATTGTTTTCAAAGATATTAAAGGCCAATGCACTTACGCTATACTCGTCTAGTCATGTCGTGTTTTGAAACTCTACACAGAATAAAACTATTACGTTTATGATTACATTCCTCATGTTTCTTTAGTCATGTAGGAGTTAAACATATCACTCTTTATCTTCGGTTTTATTTTACAAAAGGATTGAATCCTATAATTTACTTGGAACTGGATAGAGCATAGGTCCTTTAATAACACAAATTTACTTCCTATGCAACCCTCCTACTGGCTTTGGCTATAGCATATAATACGTACTAGTTCAACTTTTCTATATCATACATGCTAATAATATAACAACTACTGATAAGGTAAAATCTTTACTAGAAAACAAAATACGGTGAAGAGTGCACAATCTACCTTTACATTTGCAAGTCCAAAGGCCCTAGTGTTGTAGTTGGGCTCTGATACCACTTGTAAAATCCCTCAAAAAAACACCCCAAAAAAAAAATTTCTTAAGGGTCTCCACATCGTCTTAAAACACATGTTGTCGTATATATAACTTTATACATTTAAAACAATATCTTTAATCCAACTACGAAGTGGAATACTTGGTTCCACTAGACAATGTATATCAATTAAATACCTATCCTCTTTTGTTTAAAAACATATCAATAAAATACAATGTTATGTATCCAATATTTCATATAAAACATAACAAAATAATTTGGTTGCAATTTCATTTAATGAATATATATAAATTAATGATAATGTCCAACTTTACCATTTAATGTTGACTACATTGAAATAATTAAATAAACAAGAGCCACGAGGTGGCAATGTCCCTGACATTGGCACCTATTCTATTTGGTGAAGCAGTTTGCGTATGGAGGCCGAAGATTGTTATGGAATAAATGGTGAGAAAGCAAAAACCATATTATTATTTTAGTACATTGTTTATATCTTCTAAAACTTACAAATAATAAGTTATTTATTGGAAATCATTGTTGATTTATGCACATAAGAATAACTTCCAGATAAATGATAAATGTGAAAATCAATTCTAGTAAATGAACATGCTTATATAAACCATTTTTTTTGTTGACCAATAGCAGGGATTGAAAAATAATAAAAACACAATATTCATTTAAAACCAATGACTATTAATTAATCACTAAGTTGCAATCTGATTATAAAACCCTATTCTTAATATTGCATTTCCTTTATAGAATGGGATGAACAAGCTCAAACACAGTAGCGAAGATATGATTATATGCATGCACAAGAATATTTGACTTTATATAACCATAAATATAAATAAAATTAAATAAATCCAAAGATGAAATTTTAGCTCACGAGAGAAACAACTCTCAAAGGCAGACAAGTACTGTCATTGTTCAAAGTATAAACCAAACAAGTTAAACATTGAAACCCCTGCAAACCCTTCTATTTTAAAACAAACCCTCTGCAAATAAGCTACCTACAAAGATCCCTTTAATAAGTTGGGACATTCTTGTAAGTCAAACGAACAACAACATCAAATATTGTAACTGCACACTTCCCATGAACACTGTGCCAACAAACAAAATTCCAATCGGTAAATAGAAAAAGATATAAAAAACTGAATTTAGTGGGAATTTAATTCACTAGAATTTAATCTTTTAGTTGATACTTTTTAAAGACAAAGAAGCACAACAACGATTCCAACGTTGCACCTCGTGAACGAATTCTTGAAAATGAAGCCCAAATTGAGATGAAGAAACCCCAGCACTAAATGAAAATGAAGTTAAACGCCTGCACATCCCCGCAATTATTTTATTCTCAGCACTCAAATTCCTTGCAGATATTCAACACTGATTCAAGAATCAAAGTCATCCAATGATTCTAAGCATTCAAAGACAACCCGCAACAGTTGGCGTTTGCACCCTAGTCAATCCCAATTAAAAAAAAAAGAAAAAAAAAACATAGAGTTTTCATCTATGTGCGTTCTAATTCCAGGTGTTAGGCTTTATATGTGCTAATTACCTCTGTGATAATTTATATGCCAATGTATAATTCGTGTATAATTGTCCTATGATCAAATCCCATTCTAGATGCATAGTTCCATACCTCTAGGTGTGATTGCATTGCTGCCCCTATCGTTCGTTGCTTCATGTCAACTGTATGATCCAAGCGATTGCCAGTCGAGAATAGCTACGTGTACATGGTGGGACCTTATCTTTGATCAAACGGGATTTCTTTCATCGTTCCCTCATGCCTTTGTTTTGGTGGCATCTTTGCATCCATTGCTCTGACTCTATAGATCTGGGTATGCCCTTTTGCTTTCTCTATTACTTGACCCCTATCTGAGTGTTGCTTGGATAGCTCTGCTGCAATAGGTTTATAGATCGGTGTATAGGTGGCTACTTGACTGGATTTGCTGGATTTGTGACCTGCTCGACTTTTATCTTTGAATATTCCATAACGATGTTTTACGAGGAATAAAACCAATGGATCGAGTTGCAAGCTCAGTCTATGAGGAGGAATTGAGTATCATACTCCAATTCATCCATCGTCTGAGGAAAAAGGGCGATCTCCACATCCACATTGCCCCCGCCTTCCTGGCCGGGATAAATATAAACCATGACATCAAATTTGTTATTGCATCCACTCCTCACTCTTAAGGGCCTTCCCCATCCAAAATCATTCTCGTACACTTGAAATCTAGGCGAACTTCCAACTGTAACACAATTCATTGCTGCATCGCTGAATTCATAAAGCTTCGGATTCTGCTCCCATTCTTCATTCTTCTGTTTGATGGCCTTAAATCCATGAGAGTCGATCACCTGCTACAGCATATTCACTGCAAGTGACAAGTCATTTGACAAGAGAAGACCCATTGCAGTGGCACCATAGATTCCCTGAATAGCATTACCAAAGTAGTTTTTGGGTAATGGGGGATCAACCCTTGTTCTGCAATCTATGAAGAGTGTGAATACAGTTATGTCTTCAGAAGCCAATTTCCTGGCCCTTGAAACTGCCTGCCAGAGATGGGCTCCAAGAGACTGGAAGGCAGAGAATGGTTTACCTTCTCTATTCTTGTTAGCCCTAGCCTTTATCCCCTCCATCATATAATTGCTGAAATTGAAAATCTTGCCCCTGAGATGAGGTTTCTCGGTTTTGGTACCGTTTGTATAGAAGTCCCTTGTTGAAGGATTTATGTTCAGCTTGACTTTGGTATTTTTTGCCATAGCTCTGTCATGTGAATGAGGAAGGTATATGACACTGGAACCCCAAGATCTCATGAAATGCCAAGTTGAGTATCCATCCACTATCATATGATTGACTGCAATTCCTATTGCAACTCCATCTCTGAGTTTGGTAACATGTTTGCTAATCATGTTAATACTGAAAGCGTTCATATAAAACATAACCCACATAGATCTATGTTAACTTTGCATATATTAAAGACCAAATGAGAAGAGGGGTCAAAATATTATGAGATACAATCCAAATTTAAAAAAAAAAAATTGAAAATACCCATTTCTTCATGATTCTAATCAATCTATATATACAAAGACATACTAATATTTACCTTACTTGCCCTGTAAAACAATTTGCTTCACTAGTCAACATCTTTATCGCTTGAGCTCACCAATGTTGACAAGATCCAACAATGATTACTATTTTCTTTAACCTTAAAAGTCCATGGAATAACAAAAATTTCTTTAATTATAGTGCAAGTTGAAACCCATAGCAAGATTTCTAATTATGCAAATTAGCAGGAAATTACAACCATTCGGGTAGGTTAATTGTCTTCCCGCTCTAAGTGCAACACTATGTATAAAATTTTAATTCTAAATTAACATCAATTTTATTTGAAATTAAACCCCTTCTATATTTTGAGAGGTACCCTGTTATCTAGAAATATTCAAATGTTTTTGTTTGTTTTTTTTTTTTTTTTTTTTTTTTCACATACTAGAAAGATGGAATGTGGATCTATAACCTAAACCAGAGTCAATCCAAATGTATGCTGTCACCAAGGCCCTACCATTACAAGCTAAAATTTTAATTCTAAATTAAGTAACACCAATTTTATATAAAATTAAACTCTCTTATATACAAAGATATCAAAGAGAATTAAAAATTCTTTTTTTTTTCAAATTAGGAATCATCTCACCTGGTCCACAAGAAGATGTTGTCACCACGTTTGTACTAAGATGAGGACCATCCTAGATGCCCCTTGGGTCACGGTACCAGCCCCAATGTTGCATGGAAAAACACAGAAAATGCTGTCACTAGGGCCTACTACTGCAAGCTAAAATTTTAATTCTAAATGAACACCAACTTTATCTAAAGAGGTACAAGGGTATCAAGGAGTATAAAGATTCTTTGTTTTTTCAAACCAGGAATCCCCCAGACGTGATCCACCTAGAAGATGTTGTCACCAAGTTTGTGTTAAGATGAGGACCCTCCTGAACACCCCTTAGGTCACTTTAATTTCCTTAAATTCCCACCCTCAACCTCTGACATGCAGGATTTGAAAAAATGACTTGTGATGATTTAATCTCCCTAATTTTCAACCAATTTTTATAAAAGTTTATTTATATCATACAAAAAATTTATAAATTTTAAAATCTCAAATCTATTTTAAGTAAAATGCAATTCCAACACCTATAAATTTTAAAATTATAAAGTGCTGCCAATAAAATGCTAACTTCTCATAATTATAAAAAAAAACTTTAAAAGTTATCAACAAAAACAAATACTTTAAAAACTTATTAAAGTGATCCCTCTAAAATTTGGTAAATACTGCATTGGGAGAGATCTGTGATCATAATGACATCACGACTCACAAATAATAGTAAAGCCCAAACCAGTGCATACAATGTCAGAACGTGCCCTTAATCTCAAAATGGAACTGTTAGGTATGTAAAAGATATAATATGGGACAATTGAAACTTTACATCACTAGAATGAATGTTGAAAATCCATTTAATTGTGCAACTCATGCAAAAACAAACAACCATTCAGTTAGTTAATCCCAAAATAGCTTTGAAGGCAGAAAATACTTTAAGCACCAATTTTGCCTGAAGAAAAGTGAATAATCATCCTTATAACAATGAATTTAATTTAGATAGAAATGTTGATATTTGGTTATCTAAAATCCTTAAACATGGATTAGATTGACAACAATACATATTTACTATTTCTATCTAAATATAAATATAATATCAAATCCATGCATTTATCAAGTTCCAATAAGCTTATTAGGTCCAATTTATATAAATATATTAACATAGATTTATGAAGAAGATAAAAAAGTAACAGACGTCCAAAAAAAATAGCAGTAAAACTCCTCCAACATAGTAAAACATACCATAGAGGTAGCTGTAGCTAGTCCTTAGTTACCATAAAACTTAAAAACAGTCTGTGAGCTCGTCAAGCCCCACAACATCTGAAGACGCTTCGATGAATTCCACTCCAGCATCATTGCAGTCCATACTCCAAGCATAATGTCCCTGCAAGAGGGTAGAAGTGAACCAAAGCCTCCGACAGGCTTTTCTTCAAGGACTCCACCGCGAAGGAAAATCCCTCGCTTGGGGAGGGGTATAAGATAATCTTCTGATTGTAGTAAAACGTGACATATGGAAGATCAAACGTTAAGTCACAGTATTTCTGATCAGATGAACGAGCAGGATATACACATGATTTCTGCTGCACGGTTATCATGTTTGAGTGACTAGCTTTCTCCTGAGTCGGCTGACCACATACACCATTAGGTCTAGCTTGTTGAATACATTCCCGAGACATGGTTACTACCAATAATTCCTAAGACTCGCATTGAATTGAATTTCAACAACTACTGCAGGAAGGCGCGCATATCATCGGTATTTGTAAACTCAAAGAGTCAACAATAGCTTTCCAACATACTTTAATGCTCAACAACACCAGTGATGTTTACGCCACAACATCAATTCAACCATTGTAATTCAAAAACCCAGACAGACAAATTTTGTGTTGGCAAAGAATAAAAGCACTATACGCTTAGCAAAGTTGTGCAACAGTGCAAATATCATGCCCATGTTCGACACCATTATTAAGCTTATACTGGAATAGTTAATAAGGCTCATAACGCTTGCAACTACCAAGTCAAACAATCATCGACATCGAGCTTTGCGAGAATGGTTTTCGTGGGGTGGATATGGTTTATCCTTCATAATTCCAGTCACAATGCATCTAAATACACTTCACTCGTTCATTTAACACTGTTGGACCTGCGCACAAAGATGCCCCTCAAAATAGCACATTCCCGGAGCCTATTAAAAAAGCTCCCCAACATGAAAGCCCACCATGCAATTTCGATGCAAAACCAAAAAACCTCGCATAAGATTACTCCCATAACAGAGTCTTTTGAAAGGCCACCACGCAATTTTGATGCAAAACCAGAAAAACTCGCATAAGATTACTACCATAACAGAGTCTTTTAATAATTTAACTTAAGAAAACAAAGATTCACAGTTCACACTAAATTATTCGCTTAAATGTTCCACTGGCACTTAATTAAGTAGAAATTGGAAAAATGGACTGCGATACATAACAAATGCTGAGAAATTTTAATAATTTTTAAAAATGAGAAGTAAATAAACTAAATAAAGCAGAGATTTACAACAGTTAATGGTAAAATAGTTACATCCGCATTCCATAAATAGAATAACAGTGTCGAGTTGGTTCAACAAAGCAGTAAGCAGATCCGTTCTGCAGTCACAGCAAAGCTTCAGCATCTCTCCCCCTGGTTGAAGCCTCCAAGAATATCAATTGCAAGCTCGTTCGGATTCCCCAGCGAAGGCCAAACCCTGAATATGCGCTCATATCTATACACATAAGGCCTCTGGTTACAAGAGGACAAAACTCTAAAAATAGAAATTTCGTTATCCAGAACTCTTCGAATTTGATTGATTCCCTTCTGCGGGCGGCCACTTGTTCCAGCAAGCTTGACGAGGATTTAATTGCTTACTCCCATACCGCTATCAAAAGGAAAAGACAACAAAACCCAAATCTTGAATGTTGTTTATTCCATTTTCTCAGATAGAAAGACGTCACAGACACCCCCACTGCACCAAGAATATGGAGCGACATGACTGACCTTACCTTGCCCAGCAAAGCGAGACAGAAACAAATTAAAAAATCGCACAGGATTCTTGAGTCCCGAGACCACCGTCACCCCGCGCCATACTGCATTAACACCACGAAACCCTGGACCATACCGCATGAATACGCCAACTGCAACACTGTTTAAACCCCTGGAACACCTTAACCCGACGCTAGAGGGCGCACAACAGAGCTCGACAAAAGGGACAATAAATGGACAAGACTGGTGAATAAATCGCACATGATTCTTGAGTCCCGAGACCACCGTCACCCCGCGTCATACTGCATTAACACCATGAAACCCTGCACCATACCGCATGAATACACCAACTTCCCAACGCTAGCGGGCGCACAACAGAGCTCGACGAAAGGGACGATAAATGGACAAGACTGGTGAATAAATCGCACAGGAGTCTTCAGTTCCGAGACCACCAACCTCATTTAAACCTCATTTAAACCGGCAAACGTCACCCCACCGCCGGGGCCTGGGGCACACAGCCCCAGGCCTACGTCACTGCGTAAGGAACAAACAACAACCACATAAAATCAACTTTAAAATAAATAAAAAAATACAAATAAAAACAAACTTTACAAAACACTTTGCAATTCCATATCTGCCAATTTAGCCACCACAACTAATGCCACCCGACTCAAAACTATATGTCGGGGACATAATAATATACCCATATTATTACTTACCACTTAAGAGCAACTTTATTAAAATAAATAAATATTGTAACACATATTATTATTCCACATACATATTCCCTCTTTGCACAAACTAATATTTATTAAAAACACATGAATGGGTATCCAATTCCCTTTCCTTTTTATTTTTCTTACCTCTTAATACCGTAATTACCTCTTAATAACTTCTTCCTAAAAAGCACTTTATAAAATTCCCTTTTTCACGTATTAATGAACTTCATATAACATCTAAATTACTTAACATGTTTACCTCTAGTAATTTAGATTAACATATTTAAAATATACTAACAATTACTTTATCCAAAATAAACATATAATATAAATACAAGGATTTATAACCAAATAAGCCAAGTTACTAATACCATATCTATCGCTAAAGGAACCTCTTCCAATTAAATTTGAAATGGAGGATTATATAAATATAACTAAATCACTTTAGTTAAGACCAAATAACTACCTTATCATTTTTCATTTTAATA
Organism: Larix kaempferi; assembly: GCA_027924585.1. Lineage (NCBI taxonomy): Eukaryota > Viridiplantae > Streptophyta > Pinopsida > Pinales > Pinaceae > Larix > Larix kaempferi. Next base: position 8,243,454 of record BSBM01001001.1, read on the forward strand.
GCATTTATACTTAAAAAAATATACCCTGCCTTTAAAGAACTTATACATATTTAATTTCCTCTTTCCAAAAACAAACAATCCATAACTACCTTTTTATGAATTTCTGGCCAATAGCATTTACACATATAAATATCAAATTCCCTTTTTCACGTTAGTGGAAATCATGTAACCTCTAAATATACTAATATTTAAACATACTAAGAGTTACTTACTCATTCATTCATTTTTAAAGGTTCAACTATATTAACTATAGCTAAGACATAGTCATATATTAACTATAACTAAAACATCATCAGTTCAGCATACTTTTTTCTTTTTTTTTCCGCGAAGAAAAACATACTATTGTTATTCAAAAAGCTGAATCAAATAGTACAAATTAGTCTCCTGCATAAACAGGATCCATGTGGATACTCAAACAGTTCAGAGAATTACAGAAAGGTCCCAACCATCCAAAATGCCAACAAAGCAAAAAGAACCAGATAGACTCACAAGAGTATAATCATAAGAACATACAAAATACAGCCAAGCAAACGGCCGAAAGTATCCTAGCACAGGGCAAGAGATAAGTCAAATAATAATGTTAAAAGAGCCAGCATTTATCACAGAATGGTCCCAACATTTCTCCCAGAGCACATAGTCCTCAATCCCATCTAGAGCCAGCTTCGATTGCCGATCTGCCAGCACATTATGCTCTCTGTAGATATGTTCCAATGAGTAAGAGCAGAATGACCGAAGTTCCTCCTTAATCCTTCTGCACTAGCCCTCTAGTTCAAGAACATTGATGTCAAATTATCCCCGGGCCCATTTGATGGTGACACACGAGTCACCGAAGATTTTGAGCCTCGGAAGCCCAAAATGTGAGCTACCTTGAAAACACACCATAATGCCATCAATTCAGCTTTCATGTTCGAACCTTTGCCACACTTGAGACGCAGTAAAAACTGATGATGTTGATTAATGATAATCACCCCTCCAACACCACAATTTCCATAGCTAGCAGCCCCATCAAAAAATAAGATAGGGTCACATAAATTAAACTGGAAGTCTCCAATAGACCTCTGAATGGAAACCTCCTCCAGAGGTTGAAATGGCATGAACTGAGTTAGAATGGCCCTGTACGTTCCAAATATATCAGGTTTATGATTCTCAAAGATGGCACGATTTCTCATAGACCACACCGCCCAGCATAAGAAAATCGGCAAAGTGGCAAAAGGCTTACACTTATGCATCCACTCTTTCAAACACACTTCTAGAGAATACCCCTTCCAGGTATGTTCAATAGCAAAACAGTGATATAGCTTTTCCAGAATAGAAACAGTAAATGGACAATCGATGAAAAGATGCACAGCTATTTCCAAATGTGTCTTACAGAGAACGCAACGATTGGGCCCGACCCAGCCAAACAGTAATAAATTATCCCAAGTCTTTAAACAATTCATCAAAAGGAGCCAACAAAAACATTTAATTTTCAAAGGCAAATTCCATTGCCAAACTTTCAAGTACCACCAATGATTGGGGAAGATACAGCGACTACGGATCATACAGTCATATGCAGTTTGGGCAGTGATAATACCTGTAGCCGAGTTACCAGCCCATACCACAGTATCTTCCACAGCCAAGGTCCGAATACCTGCTGCATTCAAATCGTGTATATATGCATCCCATTCTTCACTTAGGGGTGGAGCTAAGTTAAGGTCCGAGGCATTGAGCCAATCCCCAGATCTATCATTTTTTACAATGTTGTTAAGGGTATACAGACCAGCAGCTCGCAGAGATGCCAAAAGACCTTCCGAGAGAGTGTAATCCCCAAGTAAACCAAGAATCGGGTCTACCCTGATGGCAACCTCTGACCCAGAACCCACCATCCAACAGAGCTTGTGTGCCAACCAACAATAAACCCTCATGAAGCCTCTCCAGATGGGTGAGACACCTCTCACTTTTTTACAAGTCTGTCGAAGCCAATGTGAAATATTTATCTTAATTAATTTCTGGTGAATAACAATGGACCACAGAGAACCTCCAAAGATGACACGCCAAAGACTCTTTAATTTCAAGGCATCGTTAAAGATCGAGATATCCTTCAATCCCCAGCCACCGGAAGAGTGAGGCAGAGATAGTCTAGTCCAACTTACCATGGGTAAAGCAGGCCGCTTAAGACCACCAGACCATAAGAAGTTGAAAATAAGCCTTCTCAAGTTGTTAATAATAGATCGAGGGACAGTAAGAAGTGAGAACCAATATACGGGCATCCCCACCAGAACAGACTTAGCCAATGTTAACTTACCTCCAATAGAGAGAAGGCGGTATGTCCAGTGTGTAATACGGGATTCAAAGCACTTAACCAGCCAATCCCAGTCCTTGACCAGGTATCCATTAGGTTTCAAGAGAAATCCCAAATATGTAAAACCTTCAATGACCTTATAGCAATTATAGGGAGCAACCGACCGAATTCCTGATAACCTGGCATCATCCACCATAAAATGATAAAGATTAGACTTCCTCAAACTCACCTTCATACCTGAGGCTTTGCAGAAGAGCTCAATGATGCTCTGAAGAGAAATCCACTCCTCCAACGTTGCTAAACCAGCAATCAGGACGTCATCGACAAAGAGAACATGTGATAAAAAAAGTTCAGTAGAAATTTTAATGCCATGAAACTTGCCCTGCTCTCTAGCATGCTGTATTAACCTGCTGAATCCATCCATAACGAGAATAAATAACATGGGAGACATCGAACATCCTTGACGAATCCCCCTGGAGCAACTAAAAAAGGACGCTGGAGAGCCATTGATGAGAACAGAGATATTCATAGAGTCAACACACGCCATGATCCATCTAATAGCCAGTGCTGGCACCCCAATTTGTATAAGCAGTAACCTCAGGAAATCCCAGTTCACCCGATCGAAGGCCTTTTCCAGATCAAGTTTGAGTAGTATAGCACTGCGCTTTTTAGATTTGATGGTATGTATCAGCTCTTGAACAATGCCAACTGCGTCATGTATCTGCCGATTCTGAAGGAAGCCAAACTGTTCAGGGGAGATAAACTTCGAAAAGATAGGTTTTAACCGGCTAGCAATAATCTTGGATACAATTTTGTAAGCCAGATTACACAAGGCAATGGGTCTAAAATCAACAAAGGTTGCCGGATCATTCACCTTTGGAATAAGTGTTAAGAAAGTAGAGTTTAAGGCTCCAGAAAGGTACCCATGGCATCTCGTATAATCTACCATGTTAACAATGTCCTCCCCCATGATATCCAGAAAATGTAGAAAGAGCTCCACCATCCAGCCATCCGGGCCTAGACTTTTCTCTTTTTTAAAATGTTTAAGAGTACATTCCACTTCAGCCAGGGTTGCAGCTGAACAAAGCTTATCAGCGTCAGCTTGGTCAAAGAAACGAGGGAAAAGCCTAGCAACATGCAGTTGAGAAATCAGATCACACTTTTTGTCATCAGAATAAATATGTGAGAAGTGCTTGTGAGCTAGTGTCTGCATATCGCCAACACCAGCATGTACAGTCCCATCATCATCCACAATTTTCCAAATAGAGTTATTGTTCCTTCTAGCGGAGGCAAACCTGTGGAAAAATCGGGTATTTTTATCCCCCCCGCCTTCACCCACATTGCCCTTCTCTTTAACCTCCATTCCTTCTCCTCCATCAGGTAGATCATGTCCTTCTCGGCTTCTAATCGGTTAAGCCTTTCCAGATCCGAGCCGATAAGAGGGCACTCAAGGTTTAGTAGATAAAGATTATGCAATTCAGATTCCACCTCAGCCAACAGCTGCTTATCCGACTGTTTTTTCATATGTATCCAATGGGACACTTCACCCTTCAAAAGATTTAATTTGTGACAGAAAAGATCGAGAGGATTCAAATCAGAATCGACACCAACTCTAGTCCAAACATCCCTGACAAGACGATCAAATTCCACGTTAGATAGCCAAGAGCTATCAAATTTGAATGGATAATGAGTAGACAGAAAATCCTCTTCTAATTGAAGGAATATTGGCCAATGGTCCGAAATTTTGCTCTTGCCTACCCAGGACCAATACCTGCTGCAGTTCTCCAATAAAGAGGCCTTAACAAGGAATTTATCCAAGCGTTTATGAATTCCTTCATCCCCCACTGTGCCGTTGGACCAAGTAGGGACAAATTTTCCTGTGCACACATCAATGAGACCATTGTTAATGAGAAAGTCCGAGAAGAATAATTCCAAGTCATCCAATCTCGCCTTGGAGCCCCAAACTTCCTGAGCCAGTCTGGTAAAGTTAAAGTCCCCTGCCAAAATGAAATTGTGTTTGTCAATGATGCCAGAAGATTGAAGACCCAGCCAAAAAACTTCCCTGTTTTTGTATGGGGCATAACAGTTCAGCAATGAAAAATGCAGTTCTGAATCCCTACAGAAACTCTCCAATAGAATGCCCCAAGAGGTCCGAAAGGGGTTGAGACAATAGACCCTACGGTCCCACGCCACAGCCAGGCCGCTGGAACTAACAGCGGAGATCTCCCACCCAGGAAGCACCCCAGCCAGTTTGGAAATAGCAACAAAGTCCTCACACATGGTTTCTTGGAGTAAAAGAATACTAGGCCGGGAAGTAGAGATAAGATTGGACAGAGCCCTTCCCCTCGCAGCTCTCCCCAACCCTCGAATGTTAAGAGAATAGAGTGCCCACAGTTTGAATTAAAGGGAAAAAAATATTATTATAACCTGAGTGTGATGAGTATCCCCATTACCGTTTATGCCGAGCATTAAATATTTGTCAATCATCACAAACCGATATACGAATTTATTTTATCCAAATCCCATTATTATATTTATTGTTTTAAAAGTGAACCTCTGGTTTAACCCTAACATTTCCATTGGTTTGAGAGCCGTGAACTACCATCTTTTAACAAACCATCCACATATATCTTAACACGCAGTTGCATTCTCAAGGTAACACACGGAGTCCTGAGAAATTTGACACATAAGAATTTAAAACACATCTCACATACATCTTAATGCACAGTCGCAGCCTCAAGATAACACTGAGAGGACAGGCTATCAGTCGAATCTCAAAGTTATTAATTTAATAAACGTGTAGAAGTTATTAATTTAATAAACGTGTAGAAAAACCAACCAAAAAACAACATGCAGAGATGGGAACGAATCAAAGGAAAACCCTGGAATGTAATATAGAATTTCAACTTCTATACAGAATCAACTCAATAACATATAAGTTTATCTATCATACCTAGAGATAAAGTTGAAATAAGATTATTCTTCACTTTATGATTATTTATCGATACAATTAAACTATATCTACATAACTATCTATTCTATTACTATCTCTTCTTGAACTAAAACTTTAGGCAATATAATTTACATTAACAACAACTTTTCAACACAAAATCTCTTGGCCCAAGTAATAGCAAACGAAACCTTCCATTGCTTGGCCGAATATTGGAATATATATTTATATTAATTTACCACACGCCAGTCTCCCATATGGTAATCATAACTTCAACATAGTGGATCACAGATGCTTTTCCAACCGATCCGATAATTACCGGTTTCAACTATTTATTTTAACCTTTGCAATATATGAAAATAATATTTCATTGTAATTTCAAACTAACCTATTCACATACCCATATATATATAAAATCTATTTCTTTTAAATCTTTATAAATATAACATGAAAACCGTAAAAATTTATCAGTAATATTTATATGCATCAAACTTAAACATTGACATAAGCATCAAACTTAAACATTGACATAAGAAATCACGCCATCGAAAATTCACACATGAAGACAGATATAGGTGGTTCACCCACTACCAGGCTATGTCCACGAGGAAAGTGTCTCAATCTATTATATTAATAAAAAAAGGAGTTTACACTTGCACCCTACAATAATTCCTCATTCACTATGCCTCTAACATAGAGGGATTTCTCCAAAATACTCAACGCTATCAACAAAAATTAGGGCTATCTTATCAGACACACGATAAGACTGAACTATCTCACCAACAGACTATACAAGTGAAGGTACCCCTTACTCAAAACCCAACATTCACTAACCTTCAACACTCAAGTTCAAGGATTGTTTCACCAAGTAAAATCCTAACTTGTATTCTTACAGAGAGGTTGGCGAATGATATAAACTGTGTCAAGTTAAGGTCATATTGACCAAACAATGTGAGATTGAGTTTCTATAGAGCCATGCAGGAATACATAACGCTGATAAGGTAGATTAGGGTAGAGATTTCTTATCACATATAAGGATCAATCTAAAATTTCAACAATAGAGTATGTGAAATATTATCATGACCAATGCGCAGAGATTTCAATCGATCTGTAGATAAGCATACATTTGAAAACTATGTAGGGATCGCCGGTGAAATCTCAGGGATAAAACATATAAAAATACCACACTAAAACTGGTGACATATTAAAGTAACCAACGCACATAGATCCCAATCGATCTACAGATAAACATACTGCAGAATATGTAGATCGCGTTCTTCTAACAGTACGGTGTATCCAATAAAACCTCGAATGAGAAGGAGTATTCGAAGTTCATACCTACAAAGTAGCATAACTCTATGGACAAGGGTATTTAGATCACATTCGGCATAGTATTACAACCACTATCGGGAGTTGGGTTTAATCATATTCAGCTGACTACTCTATAACATTTAAGTAGAACTCGATTCTTTTAAAAGACTCTATTAAGTAAGCATTGAAATCCAATATCGAAGCACAGATAATGATATCTAAGTGCTACGAAGAGAAAGATGTAAAAAAAACATGAACAGAGATCACTTACCCTGATGACGGTGAATCTGCTACCCACCCTTCTTACGCTGAACAAAGCATTACTGGTTTTCTCATCTACAGTTTTCTTGACCACCGCCTTCCTTTCCCCTATATATCTGCAACCATCAATTACTAAATAAGAAAACAGGCTTACAGCCTTCCCTTCCCCTGCCAACATGCTGCTTCATTTCACTGGAATTGCATCCTACTATTTCCCGGTAGGTTTTTCCCCCTTACCTCTCTGTGCATATATGAACTTAAATACCTAATCTTTAGGTTCTACCTCGGAAGGTCCGCCTCGAATAGGAGAAGATCGTCCTCCTCACTATCTCAAGCTAAAATCCTAGCGATGTGGAGTTAACTCTCATAAGGAAAAGAGGTCGTGGCCCTTTCTTGTTAGGAAAACAGTGAACAATAGGATACACTCTGATTTGTTTTCAACTAGTTTGTAATAAATGCCAAAAACGTGTAGTGGAGGAAGTCTCGTTGTTAATATTTATGTTGACCTTTCTTATGAAATATATATACCATATTTATTTATATATACACCTAGCTTATAAATCTTCTACACATTTCAGGTCAATTAATGTAAGGGATCTTCTAGGACAATAAATATTTGTCCCCTATCCCTTTAGAGATAATAAAGAAAGAACATAGTATGTTCCCCTTACTCAATATAAGTTTTAGTTCCCTTAGTACTTAAGGGTGTCTATCTCCTAAGTTGAGCTAGATACTTTTTAACATAATTATGTGCCAAACAACTTTTGGCTTTGTTATGAGTCTAAAATAGTGTCAAGCTAAAACAATAGCTTGTTATTCTCTAGCCAACATAACGAAATTCTTTCGTCATTTTTTTTTACGTATGACCCTACTTAGCTTGACACTTACAAGCGTTTTCGCCGTTTTAACAATCCACCTTCCTTATAGTGCTCAAGGCACCGCAATTGACACCTTTGTCAGTAACAGGATTCCCTTGGATTCCTAGTTCGTAACCTCTCCCCCTAGTGGATTCATGCCCCGTCATTAAGTTGCAACATGTCCTCAGTCTCGTAAGTCTACTAAATACAACTTAGGAACAATAAACAACATACATAAAATTTGTACTGGTGGTGCCTTGGCCTTGAGCTCCTCACCAGAACAGGTATACATTTACATTTTTCCGTTACAGAAAGTAAGGTAAATTGAGGGATGTTACAACTTTCTTATGCACAGTGACACTTGCTTATACATAGTTGATGATTTATTATTTTCAGTGAGTGTATGGTTTAATTATTGCAGCAAGGAAACAGATGACGGAATGAATGTTGTTTACATAAGAACCAACATTCCTTGCATTTAAAAGAAAATATCAGTTGTTACTCTATTCCTTGCATTCAAAATAAAATATCAGCTGTTACTCCACTCCTTGCAGTTAAAAGAAAATATCAGCTGTCATTTCGCATCATGAAATAAATGTTTTTAACACAAGAACCAACATTCTTTATGGCTATTACACAAGAACCAACCATAAGAAAATTTCAACTGCATTTAAAAGACATCATCAAGAAAAGCCAAAGTTCAGATACCAAAAGTTCTTAAGCAGATCCATGCAAGGTTGCATGAGGACATGCAACAGGTTCAGTTGGGGAGTATGTTGGGCCTCAGAAATGTCCCATTTCCATCCACTTTACCTTTCGCTATTCTTCACATTTCACCGTCCCATTAACCTTTCATCATACCATTTCCATACATATACTTTAGTTTCATCTTATTATTTTCCACTTTATTCATTTTAGTATTATAAGTGAATTTATGATTAAATATATTAGAAAATAACATGTTTTTCATTAATATCTCAAGTATGGATGAGCTTTGTAATGTGTAGGAATATGTAAGGATCAATTCAAAGAAAGACTCCTCGAATATCTCCTCCACTTCATGGAGATAGTTATTTAAAGAATATTCCAAGGAGAGGATCATGGAGATTTGGTTGGCATATCTTATTTAGGATGTATGAGAAACATGTGGAGAATTTGTGAGAGACATGTGGAGGATTTGAATGGATCATATTTTGTAATAATAGCAAATTAGTTGAGAGTGGTTGAGAGAATAGTGGATCTATCATTATGAGATGGTTATCTCCTTCTCAAAGAAATTCATGTATAAAAGAGAGTGCTCTCTCTTCATTTTGTAATATGGAGATGTAGGTTAATCATAGATTAGGAGGAGATTAGTCTCACATTGTAGAAGTTAGTTTTGGTTTTGTAATATGGGGAAGGGGATTCTCAGATTTTGTTCATAATCTTAGTTTTGATGCTTTCATGATTTGCCATTGATTCTTGTGATGTAAATTAATTTTTCTTTATTGTTAATGTGAACTCACATGTGTTGTGTGGTTGCTCTTCATATGTTGTCTTTCTTTTATGCAATTTATTTTCAGCAGTGTGTTTCAGCTTCTAGCATTAGATTAGTAGTTGTGTGTTTCAGCTTAAGGGGGAATTAGATTAGCAATTAGCCATTAGCAAGGGGGGGGGGGGTTAGATTAGATTAATTTCACTTCAGTCCTGCATATATTTTGCATGTGCTTCGTAATCCTACGAACCTCGGATTGACAAATTAAATGGTTGGGCGAATACTACAACAGAATTAAACGACAATATTTACGCCTAATAATAATGGACATAGGGTTGTTGACTTTAAAGCAGTGATTTCCCATTTTGTTGAAGATGGAGATCATCATATGGGGCACTCAAGTTCACGCTCATTGTCACAACAGAAATCCCAACGAGGTGAAATGTGACATTTCCGGCAGATGAATACTCAACACCTCCCATTTAGGGTAGTGTTGGAACTCTCCCCACAACCAATCAAATAATTGTTTGAAATTGCAGCTGAAACCAGGCATATCAAGGATGCAAAATAACATGTAAAAATAAATACCCCCAAGATGCTCATTTTAAATATCTCAAAATAGGCTAATGGAGTCGACCTTTTAACAAAATTAAAAACATATCTCAAAGATACCCCAGATACCCCACTTCATCTTAAACCCATGAAATCAAAACCCCCACATATTTCGTCTTTCTTCGATTCTCATCAATTCAAACCCCATAGAAATTTTATTGTGCCCACTCCCAGGCTCCATGACTTCAAATACCATTGGATTTCAAAGCTCAAGAGACTCCTAAGGCCGACAACACTCAAATATCCAAACTCCAAAACATGTTTCCCCGAGGTTTAAAAAATATAACCTTTAACCAATGACTTTACAATAATTTTCCCGACTTCCAATCCTTGTACAAAATATTTTGGTGGAGAAGGCAGAAACATAGCTTAAAACCCTAAATCGAATATCCAAATCTCAAAGCCATGCATTTAGTTTCAATAAATTTTTAAGTTTTCACGCCATAACATACAAAATCTTCTCCATAACCTATGCAATTATTTTTATGTATCATCTCATGCACACAATTTTCACATACTCAAACCCCAAAATCCCAAATTACAACTATTCAGAGCCTCCCTACCAGATCCCTACTCGAACTGCTAGAGAGATGCATATGGAAATCAACAACCCTAGTAGATGACAATAGCGGGTAGTCTTTTGGGGATTTATAACTGCCTAAAGCAATACTAAGCCATTATAAAGCGCACAAATTTTCAGCCTTAGCATGGATCAAGAAGTCATAAGACAATTTCTTCCAATTTTGGCTGAATTCGATAGCTCAAACTCTTGATGTTGATAGAAATTTGGTTAAGGATGAGATTTGAACTCTATTGTACCAATGTTTAGCATTCAAAAGGAAGCTCGAAGCCGAGTAGGGTGAGATTAAGCCAGGAAATGAATAGTACATGTATGGAAATTGCTAATTCAACATTTGCATCTGGTGTTGGAATTGCTCTTGACTCTCATGATGTGCATAGATGCTTCACACCCTCTTCATGCACTATGCATCACACAATTTGCATGGCACCCTCTTTGTCTGAAAGAAATATGAAATTGAGAAATCTATGTTGTGGAACGGTAAGAACATAAGAAAACCCAGAGAAAATTTAAACTTTTCATTGGTGAGAAAATCGAGCCATGGCCAAAATATTGGCGCCAATGGAGCCAAATTTCTGTGTAGTAGAGTAGATTGAGCCATATTGTTATGGGTTTCACGACCATCATAAAAAAAATTGGTGTCAATGGACCCAAATATTTGTGTAGTGGAGTAGATCGGGCCATATTGTTATAGGTTTCACGACCATCATCAAACCATCGTGCGGTCACATACTCTAGAATCGTGGTAGGCGACCAAATTATTGAGGTTTCCAATACAACTTGAACACATGTCTTAACATTTTTTATGTTTTTCTTTTTATTTACAATATTATATCATAAATGTGTTTTAATGACATAAACTTTGGTTTGAATTTATGTATTAATGTTTTGTTTATATATGAATTTTTATATTTATATATGAATTTTTTGTTTTTATATTTACAATATTATATCATAAATGTATTTTAATAACATTGAATTTGGTTTTAATTTATATTTTTGAATTTATATATTAATGTTTTGTTTATATATGAATTTTTATATTTTTATATTAATGTTTTATATGTTAATGGTGATAGTTCATTTTCTTAAGAAATAAAAGAAAATCATGTACATGACACAAAATACATGAACTTGTCGAAACTTTAAAACACTGTCAAGATGGTCAAACGGCGATGCTTTTGTTCAAACAAAATATGAACACAACCAATACAACAAGCTGAATGGAGTGACACTAACTCTAGGACATGAAAATTCCAAAAGGGAGAGACGGAAAATATCTAAGACTCAACTCAAACACATGTAGAAGAACTCATCTATCACTTGATAAACTATATGCAAGACATGATGTATTATCTAGATATCAACTCACCATACCCAAGGCACTAATTAGTAGAGAAACCCCTAAATGAGCATCTCAATGATTCTCCTATCTCTGTAGCAAGACTTCTGTGGTGGTTGATTGCGGGAGGAGTCGGAGAATCCACAGTATCCATAGTTGAAAATCGACGTTTCGAATCCAGAACAGGATCCATCATCAGGACATATTGCCGAGTTTTAAATGAAGAGCTAAAGATCAGATATATAGTGCTTAAGAAGTAAGGAAAGGAGACAAGCTGTAGGTCGGCTTATGGGGAAATTTAGGTTTTTTCCGGGTGAAAAGTTGAGATTTTAAGTTAATCATAAAACCCTAAATTCTTAACTTAAGTTAATAATTTTAATGGATTATTAATTGTTTAATAATGAAAATTTTATATTAGGTTTAATAATAATCAAATTCCAGTGATAAAGTTTGTTTGTAATAAATTTTTTAAAAAGTTATAGGTTAGAATTAGTAAGTGTTAAGTACTTAATTAAATAAACATTTAGTTATAATAAAAACTTTTTTAATTTTCAATATTTTAATTTTCAATTTTTCAATTTTAAATTAATATTTAACTATAGAATTCATAATAAATTAATTTGAATTTAACACAAAAGGAAATGGTAGAGTTAATTTAAATTTAAAATTAAACGAGAAGATATTTTAGGTTTTTAAATAGTGGATGTTTTAGGATTTAAATAATTTCTTAAAACAAGTAGTTTAAATTATTAACTTTATTTAAACTACTTGTTTTAAATAGGTATCGGGATGGCCTCAAAGAAATGACCCCTTCGAAGACATGGATTGAAAAATAATCCAAGTTGTATACTATTAATGTTAAAATTTACTAAATTTTAACACTGCAGATGGATTCGAAGACCCCAGAGGTCTCCAAATCCATCTGCAGTGTTAAAATTTAGTAAATTGTACAAATTCATTATAAAATTATAATTTTCAATTGTTGGAATGACACAACTAAAAATGACTACATAAATGACCAATTGTTATGTGGTCATTTTTAGTTTAGTTCTTATCTCGTGACCAAATTGGTCATTTATCTTGGTCATTTTTAGTTTAGTTCTTATACCTTGACCAAATTGGTCATTTATCTTGGTCATTTTTAGTCAGTTCACTTAAAATTTCTGAATTTTGGTCATTTATCTCTTGAGAAAGTTGTGGTGACCAAATTTTTTGGTTTCCTGGTCACTTATCTCTCATTTTGTACTAGTGACCTGTCATACTATTACTATATGTGGATGATCTATTTCTGACAGGAAATGAGAAACAGATCATGGAAAGTAAGAAGAAGCTAGTTGCAGAATTTGAGATGAAAGATCTTGGATTGATGCATTACTTCCTAGGTCTTGAAATATGGCAAGGCCCTGAAGGAATCTTTCTCAACCAGGGAAAGAATGCTGTGGAAATCTTGAAAATATTTTATATTTTGGAATGTAAAGCCATGGCCACTCCCATGGATACCAACATGAAGTTGTTAGATGATGAATCGTCAGAATTGGTGGATGTGACTCAATACAGACAAATTATTGGGTCGTTGATGTATCTGACCAATACTAGGCCAGATATATGCTTTGCTGTGAACACCCTGAGTCGGTATCTAGTTGAGTCTAGACGTGTTCACCTGGTAGCTGCAAAGCATGTGATGAGGTACCTGAAAGGTACGATAGATTTTGGTCTAAATTATCTTGGAGATCATGACTTCAGACTGTATTGTTATACATATGCAGATTGGGATGGAAGTGTCTCACATAGAAAGAGCACATCGGGTGGATGTTATTGTCTAGTATCTACTATGATATCATGGTTTAGTAGGAAACAGTCCAGTGTGGCTCTCAGCACAGCTGAAGCGGAATAAATATCAGCTTGCTCTGCTAGTTGTGAAGCCATATGGCTTCGGAAGCTATTATCAGGACTATTTGAATTAAAGATGGACACCACTGTGATAATGTGTGACAACCAGAGTTGTATCAAGATGATAGAGAATCCAGTGTTCCATGATAAGTCAAAGCACATAGAGATCCGATATTACTATATACGGGATATGGTGCAGAAAGGAGATATAAATCTCGAGTATGCGAGCACTAATGATAAAGTTGCTGATGTATTGACCAAACCTCTGTCTCGATTAAAGTTTGAGTATTTCTGAGACAAGCTTGGTGTATTTCAAAAGGACCCTCCTCGAAAGGGGGAGTGATATGGTCAATGATGATATTTGGACCGACGATGAGGTCGATGATGAAGATACTTGTATCAATGATGTGGATGCATGTACCGATGATGAGGTCGATGATGAGGATACCTGTACCGATGATGAGGTCGATGAATGGTCCTTAGACTTTGTCTAAGTTGACGAGTGGATTGCATCATCCCTAGACTCTAGTCCTAAATGAATCCGGAGACTTGTGTCTTTGAGAGTGATCCTTAGACTTTGTCTAAGTTGACAAGAGGATTGTATCATCCTTGGAATCATGTCCTAAAGTGAGAGGTATTGATCAGCCCGTAAGTGGATAAGGATTGTATCATCCTTGGACTCATGTCCTAAAGTGGGAGGGATTGATCATCCCGTAAGTGGATCAGGATTGTATCATCCTTGGACTCATGTCCTAAAGTGAGAGGAATTGATCATCCCGTAAGTGGATCAGGATTGTATCATCCTTGGACTTATGTCCTAATGTGAAAGGGATTGATCATCCCGTAAGTGGATCAGGATTGTATCATCCCTTGGCTTGTATCCTAAAGTGAGAGGGATTTATCACCCCGTATGTAGATCAGGATTGCATCATCCTTGGACTTATGTCCTAAAGTGAGAGGGATTGACCATCCCGTAATTGGATCATGTATGTTCCAGATGATGTTGTTGATCAAGAGATCCAGATGATGTTGTTGATCGGAAGATCCAGATGATAATGTTGATCGGGAGATCCAGATGATGTTTTTGATCGAGAGATCCAGATGATGTTGTTGATCAGAAGATCCAGATGATACTGTTGATCGAGAGATCCACATGATGATGTTGTTGATCAGGAGATCCAGATGATGATGTTGTTGATCAGGAGATCTAGATGTTGCTGTAGAAGATCGAGTGATTGAGTGCTACAGAAGATGAAGACTCAGTACTGTAGATGTTGATGTTCCAGTATTGAAGATATTAAAGATGTTCCAGTTGCTGATGATGATTCAAGAAAAATTCCAATGATTTATAGATGTATCACTATGATGTTGTTGATGACCTCTCCTTGCTCCTACAGATGTTAGAATATCCTTCTCGTTAAGGGGTAGTGTTGAAATATTGTAACTTCTAAGAATATTCTATTTGTACTTTATCATTACTCATCCGAAGATGTTTTATTCCTCCATCGGGATGTTATTATTATATTTGATAGGGTTATTAGACTCTCCTAGAGAGGTCAGCCCTGAGTTAAGTTATAGGGGGTTATTAGACTCTCCTAGGAGAATTCGGCCCAGTTAGGGTTAAATTCAAGTGAACATAAAGTATAAATAGAGGAGGTGTGCTCCTCATTTGAACACACACTCACTCACTTGTGAATTCACATAGGAGAGAGAGAGATCTGCGAAGGAGGAGAAGGATCTCTTGTTTAGGGATTTCATCTTTATACTTGTTGATCATCTATATTGAGGAAGTTTTGCTAGGTTTTCTACCCCATGAGGGTTTCCTATGATAAATCTATTCTATATTGTGATTTTGTTTCTTTCAATGATCATTATTATGCTCTTGTTGTGATATATGTGCTAAACTTAACACCCCAATCAGTTTTTTCTTTCTTCCATCTTTCACATATTTCACCTCTTCACTTCCCTAAATGTTGTGTGTTTAATATTTATATATATTGTTTTCCTCTTTATTATTTTTGTTTGTTGGTATGACTTATTTATTTTTATGTTTCATCATGTATTATATTTAATTTTATATGGATCTAACCTTAGCTCAATTTACCTAGGACCTAATTCAATGATCACAAATTGCTTTCCCATGGGTTTATTATAGAGTTACTCTATCCACTTAACAAGGTCTCAGTCCACTTTTTCATCACTATCTTTACTTAGTTTCTTCAATTTGTCCACTTATTCATGTTTCCAACACTTCTTTCTTCTTACCCATTCTCCCAACAATTCGTCAATCTCTCTTGTCTTCATGTTGACATCAATGAAAACACTACATTTCCATCAAATCATTTATGGTTGCATATTTGTGTGGATGTATTGTCGCCTTAATGTCGGGACAGGAGATCCTACCACTTTCTCCCTCGACCGATGACTCACCGCCTCCATTTTTGACACGCGATCTTCCTCCTCACTAGACACCCCATCCGGGACAAATTAAAGAAAATATTAAATGACAAATAAAAATAAATAAAATAAAATTGAATTTTTTCACAAATAAAAATAAATAAAATTTTGAATGTTCTTGTTTCACTATGGAGTTTGTAAGAGTTTGTTTTTATTTCCATTGTGCTGATGTATTTGTAACTTCGAAATGTATTTCATATATGTATATTGTATTCCTATAGAGATGTTATTATTTCCTCTATACGGAAGTGTTTGTATTCCTATAGAGATGTTATTATTCCTCTATACGGAAGTGTTGTCATTTATATTGTAAGTGTCGTAACTTATACTTGATGGGTTATTAGACCACCTTGTTGGGGTCGGCCCTGTACAAGTCATGTGGGTTAAAGGGTTATTAGACCACCCTATTGGGGGTCATCCCTATCATCATTATGGTATGTGGTTAAGTTAAGGTCGACCTAGTAAAGGTTATTAGGCAAGTCAAGTCAAGTATAAATAGAGTGCGGGAGGCACTCTATTTGATCATTCACTTTCTCACTCATACTCTCATTGGAGAGTGGCGCACTTGTGGAGGAGGAGAAGCTACTACTAGGAGAAGACTATCTCTTATGCTTGGGTTGTATAATTTCTCTATCTATCTCTGAGGAATTTGTGGGGGTTTTCACCTTCATGGTTTTCCCCAGTGAAACTCTGTGTGCCTATTGTCTCTTGTGTGCTTGCATTATTATGTCCATGATTGATATGCTGTAGATATGTTGTACATGTTGTTCTCTCAATTAAGATCCTAGATCCGATTGAAGTAAATTCGTAAAAACTAACATGGTATTAGAGCTAGCCTGAAAGAAGGCATGGTATGGAATTTATGACACTTGTTGCACTTGCGAAGCTAGGGCTTGATATAGAAAAAAACCAGTGATCGTAGCACTTTCGCTATAAATCCATTTTGGTGACGTTTCAGTAACTGGAACTTTTACAAGTCAAAGATAAGATCCCAATGTACCTTGTGTCTGAAGCACAACTTCTAATTCATTGTACTTTGTGTTTTATGATCTGTATAATCTAGGGTTTCTGCCTCTTCCAAATGTCAGTCATAAACAAGTGACCTAGGAAAAAAGGTCACAACTTGGGCTAGGAAGCTCCAAATGAAATTTCGTCAAAATTGACAGGCAGGGTACGAACTGAACCAGTGGCACGTGGAACCAATGGCACGTGGAATGCCATACAAGTTCGCTCTCCTGTTTTATCCCATAAACAGGTCATGTTGCGACACTTGGCATAAATCTCTCTCAGAGAATCCATTTGAGGTCAGACCTGTGGGGTTGGAAAGTTAACAAGTCAGGATGCCATAGGTAGAATTTTTAGACCCTATAGATCTTAAATTTCAGAGTTACACAAGAAACAATCAGGTGCATATTTCTATCAAAACATAATTGGATTTTGAGCACCTTCATTCATGGCTCCAGGAATTTAGGGTTTCAAAGAATGTTGGAATTTTTTGTATAGGAGACCACGGCTAGATACTCCTCATCAAAATTGAGATTTAGAGACCAAGATCAAATTTTTTGGTTGGGTAGAAGGCTGGGCTTGATCAAACCCTAGTTCGGGACTTTGATCGGAAAAGTGAAAAATTAGGGCTTCTGCAAAAATGGGAATTTTTGAAATCTGTGAGCATAGCTGGAAGCTACTTGGAAAAATCGAAGTTTAGATATTTGGATCAAACTATTTGGTTGGGTGGAGCTCTGGGAAACTCAAACCCTAATTCAGGGTCCTCCCTAGTGAATCCAGAAATCTAAAAGGGAATTTTGAGGGGTGAAACTTTGCAGTTTTCAAATTCTGAGTATACCAGCTTGACCAGCTCAGAAAGGTGCATCTTTCTATTCTTTCAGAAGTTTGAAATTGAAAGTTTGAATTTTTAGGGTTTATCTGACAAACCCTAATCCAGCTCGAGATCCAGTTTCTACAAATCAAAGTGGATTTGGTTAATGCTAGAAGAGAATGGATTAGTCACCTGCATAAGTGAAGAAGTTCTTGTTTCAGAGGGAGTTGAGGCTAAGGCCTTACATAAGAATATTACAAGCTATCTCTACAGGTATGACTTATCGAGGTATGTTTCGAGATCTGTTCATGATTAAGTTTATGGTATGTTTTTTTTCATTAAGGTTAGTACAATCTTGATTAACTTTAGACTTGTTGTATCACCTTAATAAAATTATGAATGTGGATATTCATTGATTAGGGTTTTGACACTTTGATTGTACTAATGCATTGTGGTGTTGTATGAGGTTGATTTTGTCCACTAACATGAAAGGTACATCAAGAAAGACAAATCATGTTCTAGTTCAAGAACATATGACCATCTTGACATGAAGACAAAGATTCATCCATTGTCATGGATCACATAGAAGCTCTACTTACGAGGTATGTATAATTTGGTTCTACAATGCTTAACCTATGATATATGCAAGTTACTAGCACAAGTCATTGAATAAAACAAGAAGACATCATGCGGGTATGTTAAACATAACTAACTAACACATTAATCCAGGCATGTTTTTCCTATATCAAGTTAGAATCCTACGTTGTGATAGGATCTCTTATATAAGTATACTTGGTAGGATTGATAATGATTATTCATGAAGTTATAGGTTTGAGTAATCATAGATTTAAGTATACTATGCTTCTTACTTTGATTGATGATATGACTAACCAGAAAATTCCTATGGTCAAATAGGAATATGCATGAGTAAAAGAATTGTGATAAATTATCTATGTATGAAATGATCTTGACCATACATGTTTAAGATTACTTAGAATCATAATGTTTTTGATAGTATTGATATTATACTAATGAATGTATGATTGTGTATGAGACCTCGAGGATAACACAATGATGATACTAGTAAGTATGCATAATGATCGAGGCTGGAGATAAGTTCAAGGACAGGTAATCCAGGAAGCAAAGATCAAGAGGGAGCACACTCCAATAGTTCCTGCAAGGAAATAAATATTGAGAGGGAGTCCACCCTACAACCAAAAAAAGATAAGTATTCGAATTGTCATTCCTTGCATACTTGTTTGTTTAAATACTATTGTTCAGTGATGTTCCTAGACTTAGGGTGTGTATTATGCATAATTGCATTAATGAACAGTATACTACTAATATGCTTGTGATGGGTAAGTGACCTATGGCACTGTACAACATTCCATTGCTACTTATATAGAATGAAGCCTCTTTGCTGACATGTTGGGAGTTGTGCACACTCTTAACAATGTTCTGGTAGAGATTGGAAGGCATCTAGAAAGTTACGGGATATGGATAAATGTTGTATTGAAGCATTGGCTAAGATAATTGCATGAGTGTATGGCATATTTCTTTATGTGTAAGAATTTGTTCTGAAAACTATCAGATGTTTCTAATCATGCAATTTAACTTGTTTTGTAGGAAAGATCGTATGCCATCACCCACAAAAGAAGGAGTGCAACATTTGTTCAGCAACAAAGTTATCTATTGAAGATATTGAAGATATTGAAGTTCCCAGGATTATGAAAGAATGCCATGATCGAGGAGTACCAGTCGATCATGGAGAATGATATTTGGGATGCAGTCCCAAGACCTGAAGGGAAGTCTGTTGTGACTTCCAAGTGGATCTATAAGATCAAGCATGCTGCAGATGGTAGCATAGAAAAATACAAAGCGAGGATTGTAGCTCGTAGCTTCTCTCAGAAAGAGGGGATAGAATATGAAGATACTTTTGCTCTTGTATCCATATATACTTCCATTAGATCAGTACTTGCTCTAGCTGCAGTGATGAAATGGAAGATACACCAGATGGATGTCAAGATAGCTTTCTTGAATGGTGTAGTTGAGGAGGAAGTGTATGTGGTGCAGCCACTTTGTTTTGAGACACATGACAGAGATTCATATGTGTGCAAGTTGAAGAAAGCCTTGTATGGATTGAAGCAAGCTCCTAAGACTTGGTATGGTAGGATAAACAACTTTCTATCCAGTTTGGGCTTTACCAAGAGTAAAGCGGATTCCAACCTTTACTACAAGGTTGAGGAAGGCAATCCTGTGATATTCTTATTGTATGTGGATGACCTATTTGTAACAGGAGAGGATAGATTGATTGCCAACATGAAGAGGAAGCTTGATGCTGAGTTCGAGATGAAGGACTTGAGGATGATGCACTATTTCCTAGGCATGGAGGTGTGGCAGAGTGCAGATGGAATCTTCCTTGGACAAGGGAAGTATGAAGTAGAGATCCTGAAGAGGTTCAGGATGATAGACTGCAAGGCCATGGCCACACCTATGGCATCGAACCGGAATCTTCTATGTGATGCTTCATCTAATCCAGTTGATGTTACAATGTATCGTCAGATGTTTGGGTCCTTGATGTACCTGACGAACACGAGACCAGATATTTGCTTTGAGGTGGACACATTGAGCCAGTTCCTGATGGATCCCAAAGGTGTTCACTTGGTTGCTATAAAGCATATTCTGAGGTACCTAAAGGGTACAGTTGACTATGGGCTCAAGTATGATGTGAATCAAAAATTTAACCTGCAGGGTTATGTTGATTCAGAGTGGGCAGACAGTGCTGCAGATAGGAAGAACACATCTGGGTGCTGCTTCAGTATGGGACCATGTGTGATGTCTTGGTTTAGCAGGAAGCAGTCCTGCGTAGCACTGAGTACAGCTGAAGCAGAGTATGTCGCAGCTTGTTTGGCTAGTTGTGAGGCAGTATGGCTGAGGAAGCTACTGTCTGATTTATTTGATCTCCCATTGGAGGCTATTGGTATCTTTTGCAATAACCAGAGTTGTGTGAAGTTGTCTAAGAATCTAGTGTTCCACGACAGGTCGAAGAACATTGAGATCAAATATCACTATATCATGGATATGGTGCAGAGAGGAGCAGTGAAGCTCTTGTATATTGCAATGGATGAGCAAGTTGCAGATGTGTTGACGAAGCCACTAGCCATAGTGAAGTTCGACTACTTCAGAGAGAGGCTTGGTGTTCTTCAGATTGATGACACTTCAAGGAAGAAGTGATGGATACATTTGCAGGAGCCATTTCAAGCATGGTGAGAGGAGGATCCTTGCCATGGTTGTGGATGTAAGCGTTGGATGATGAGCATCAAGACGATGCTCCAATTACTGCTCTGTATATGCATTAGTTGGATGCTTTGTATGATCAATTGGATCATGTATTTGTATATGCATCATGTTAGATGCTTTTTATGATCAGTTGGATCATGTATATGTATATGCATCATGTTGGATGCTTGTTATGATCAATTGGATCATGTATATGTATATGCATCATGTTGGATGCTTGTTATGATCAGTTAGATCATGTATGATGATATGTATCAGGTGGATACATTGTATGATCAGGTGGATCATGTATGATGATATGTATTAGGTGGATACATGGTATGATCAGGTTGATCATGGATGATGAGTATCAGGATGATGCTCTAGATGATATGCATCAGGACGTTGCAGTGACAATGATTAGGATGATCATGTGTGATGACAAGCCTCAGGATGTTGCTCCAAATGATATGCATCAGGATGATGCTATGATGATGATCAAGTTGATCATGTGATGATGTACATCAGGATGATGTATGGTGAGTATCAGGTTGATACTCTGTGGCCGTGGACAGGTTGTGCAGATGAGCATATAAGTAGACCTGGGAGATCCGATAGGTTGGGCTATGTGCCCGTAATCAGTCCTAGGATTCTCTTTCGAGGAATTGCTTTGGGAGGACATATAAGTAGACCTGGGAAATCCAATAGGATGGGCTGTGTGCCCGTAATAAGTCCTGGGATGCTCTTTCGAGGCAAGGTCCTATGGCATATAAGTATACCTGGGAGATCCGATAGGCTGGGTTGCGTGCCCGTAATAAGTCCTAGGATTCTCTTTTGAGGCATTGCCATGACCACATGTAATAATTTCTGGAGATCTGGACAGGATGTGGTAGTCACGTAAAAGGCCTCAGATGCTCTTTAGAGTTCTTGATTGACACTCTTTTAAGGTTTTGTGGTGGGGGTCACATGTAATATGTCCTAGAGATCCGGACAGGTTGTGATAGTCACGTAAAAGGCCTTGGATGCTCTTTAGAGTTCTTTCTAGTCAAGACACTCTTTTAAGGTTTTGTGACAGTCACATGTAAGTGTACCTAGGAAATCTTGTCGATCGTGCTTCGGTACATAAATGATCCTGAGATACTCTTTCGAGGCATTGTGACGCACGTAATAAGTCCTGAGGATTCCACAGTATGGCCGGTGATGATGAAGACCTGCAGGTGGTGGGCCTACATCCAGCATGAAAAAGGGTTGGCTTTGTAGAACTTCCTATGACGAGTAGTTGAAAGGTTGATTGAGATAGCAGCAACAGTGGTGATGACGATGATTCAATGTCGATGATCCAGTGACGATGATCCAGAGAAGAAGACTTGTGCTAGAAGACCTGTGTCGAGAAATAACTTCCTAGTTAAGAGGGAGTTTTGATGTATTTGTAACTTCGGAATGTATTTCATATATGTATATTGTATTGCTATAGAGATGTTATTATTCCTCTATACAGACATGTTTGCATTCCTATTGAGATGTTATTATTCCTCTATACGGAAGTGTCATCATTTATATTGTAAGTGTCGTAACTTATACTTAATGGGTTATTAGACCACCTTGTTGGGGTCGGCCCTGTATAAGTCATGTGGGTTAAAGGGTTATTCGACCACCTTATTGGGGGTCGGCCCTGTCAGCATTATGGTATGTGGTTAAGTTAAGGTCGACCTAGTAAAGATTATTAGGAAAGTCAAGTCAACTATAAATAGGGTGCGGGAGGCACTCTATTTGATCATTCACTTTCTCACTCATACTCTCATTGGAGAGTGGCGCACTTGTGGAGGAGGAGAAGCTGCTACTAGGAGAAGACTATCTCTTATGCTTGGGTTGTATCATTGCTCTATCTATCTCTGAGGAAGTTGTGGGGTTTTTCACCTTTATGGTTTTCCCCAGTGAAACTCTGTGTGCCTATTGTCTCTTGTGTGCTTGCATTATTATGTCCATGATTGATATGTTGTAGATATTCTATACATGTTGTTCTCTCAGTTAATATCCTAGATCAGATTGAAGTAAATTCTGAAAAACTAACACATTATTGATTTTCTTCTTTATGCTAGTTAAAATAGAGAGATACTTTGATATTTTATATTGGGGTTCACCTCCTTATAATATGTTAATTTTCTCTTATACGCTAAGGCTTTATTGCACCACAACTTCTCCTTAAAATTAGATGTAACACCATTATGCAAAGCTACCTCTTCCTTGAATCCCCAATGATTTATGCAAGACATGGTGTCTTTATGACAACCTTGCCAAAGTTGTAGGTTTTTTTTACTAGAGTATGGTTCAATCTTAGGAAGTAGCTTATCTTACATGACATTTATCTTGTTCGTGTACATTAGGTACCTATCCATAACCATGTTCTCAATGAGGCACATACTCGCTTCTATGAGGAGGATAGGTTACATCATATTTACTTTATTTTGAGATTATATGTTATAAAGTGCTTTTGGATTTTCTCTATCATTATCCACAATTATTAGAGATGTTGAAACCCTAAATTTCACATCCATATAAGATAAAATAGAGTCTCAAATAGGAGTTCCTTCTTATCCCAAAGACAAAGGTCTACTAATTTACAAATTTTTTCAAGTCCATAATAAACTTTCCAACCTCCATTAATCCTTTCCTCAATGCTATAGTTCTAGTTAATCTTGTAATGAAGATCAATTCCAAGATATTTTTTCGCTTCCTCCAAGTTGTTGTTGTCATACATAAAATTAGCATAGGTGAACTTTTGGGATTTCATTATCATAATCTTTGCTTTGTTAGGGTTAAGAGTCATACCCACACTAGAGCAAATATCCTTGATAATTTTTAGTTGCTTGTCAAGATCATAGAGACTCATTAGCATAAAGAAGGATTATGACTATACCAACCAAATTCGTGCAAGCACAACTTGTGTCTTCCAAATGTATATATGAAAAAGGTAGGGGATAGTGGAAAATTGTGCTTGACTACTATATTACAATTAATTTCTTCTAAACCAACCCTTAGGGTTCCTAAACTTGGCAATAACCTTCTCATACAACTTTATAAAAGCAACTTTCAACCAGAAAGAGACTTTTAGCTCCTCTAATCAATTCCAAAGGTTAGTTTTTGGCACTATGTCAAATGTTTTTGTAATGTCAACAAAGGAACATAGAATATTGATTTTATTACAATGACACTCCTCAACAATGGTCCTAAGAAGAACGAGGTGGTCCATAGTTGAATGATAGCTCATAAATCATGCTTGACCTTAACTCTTTTTCCATGAATTTGTAACCATATGTTAATCTACCTTTCCAAAATAATTCCATATAACTTAACTAAAATAAGACTAATCATAATAATCTTAAAAGATTGTTCAACTTCATTTTTAACAATTAATAAATATGATAAATTATCCAACAAATTTTTAGTTGAAGGAAGAAAATTATTTAATGATTAGAAAAAGCACAATCAGTGTGAACTACCATAACCATATTAATTAATAATATGGTTCATATACACTGATAGACGACATTATTGATCATTTTCTCACCTTAAATAATGGTGTCGATGGGGGAAACGCAAGCTGGGTTTCTTGAAAGGTGTGTGTGAGCTTTACGACCCAAGATCGGGGGAGGCCATGCGACTGAAAGCATGAGCCTATGGTTGGGTGGCGAAGCTAACGGTTGCTTCTCTAATCGTTAAACAAGATTTGTTGGAGGGATTCTACGGAAGACGTGGACGGCAATGGAACAGCTGGATCGAGTTGACAGGTTATGGTTTTGTTTATTCTAGTTAAGTTATTTACTTAATTTATTTTATTTTTCCATTCATTATGATAGCTAATATGTTTGTATGAAGTTGTTAAAGTTTCAGGTTCAGTTCAGGAGGAGCCTAAAGGAGGGGCCCTACATTTGAGCAAATGTAGGGCCCCTCCTTTAGGCTCCTCCTGAACTGAACCTGAAACTTTAACAACTTCATACAAACATATTAGCTATCATAATGAATGGAAAAATAAAACAAATTAATTAAATAACTTAACAAATGTAGACAAACCATAACCTGTCAACCGATCCATCTTGTCCACTGCCGTCCACGTCTTCCGTAGGATCCCTCTAGCAAAGCTTGTTTGAACCATAGACGAAGCAACCGTTAGCTTCACCACCCAACCATAGGCTCATGCTTTCAGTTGCATGGCCACCCCCGAGCTTTGGGTCATAGAGATCACACACAATAATCAAGAAACTCAGCTTGGGATCCCCCCACCAAAATTTCCAACCAAACCCTCAATAGCAGCAAGTCATAAACTAATCCAAGATTATGATAGCCATCCAAGATCTGGGTGCTTTACCCATTCCCAATGCCTTTCTTTTAAAGAAAAATAATGCAACACATGTCACTTCATGGATAAATATATATATTATTAAATTTATACTAAGCATATTATTAATTAATATAATTATGCTAATTATTTAATAATTAAAAAAAACTAATCCTCAAATTCTCACCATTATAACTTTAAACAAAATACAAATATCACTAAATTATTCAAAATAAATAAATAAAAATCCTTTATAGAAAACAAAAGCAATAAAAAATCTAACCGTGCACGGAATAAATTATCATTTTCTAACCATAAAATTGTTTGGTATACATCAACTTCTTAGCATTAATATATTTAGAATGTCAACTTCATGAATATTAACTTATTTTTCATCAAAATAATAATTTTAATCAAATATAAGATTATCCAACAAAATTTTAAAATTTTAGTTGAAGGAAGGGATAATTATTTAATGGTAGGAAAAAGCGGAATCCTATGGAGTATATCTTATTTAAATTAAAATTTAGTCCTTTTAATGTGTTTCTGATTAATTAAAATTGGATTAATCTATTTGTTAGACATTTTAGACTTTCTAGTAATTTTTATTGGAATCCTATAAAAAAATTTCCAAAAGCTAATTTTTAAAATATTTAAATTAGGTTTTTGAATGGATTCACCATCCTCATTCTATGAAACAAATGACTCAAAGTTACAATATTTTTGAACTCTTTGATTACCTAAACATCTTTCCATAAAGATAAATAAGAGGAAAATAATTTTAACAATTTTATATTTTAAAATTAATTAAAAATTTATTGAAGTGTTGTTTAAAAAACAATTTTAAAATAAAGTTAAAATTATGGGTTTTTTCAAGTTCATAATATTTTCCTTAATGATAATATTTATAGTTAAGTTTGTGATGAAGATCAATTCCAAGATATTTGGCATTTCCTCCATGTTATTGTCATATATGAAATTAGCATAAGCGATATTTTGGGATATGATTGTCATAACCTTTGTTTTGTTAATGTTAAGAGTCATACCCGCACTAGAGAAAAGATCCTTGATCATTTTTAGTTGCATGTCGAGATCATAGAGACTCATCAACATAAGAACAATATCATTAGCGTAAAGAACAAGGATTATGACTATACTAGTCATGTAAGTACAACTTGTGTCTTCCAAATGCATATATCAAAAAGGGTAGGGGATAGGGGACAACCTTGCTTGACTCCTATATTACAATTAATTCCTTCTAAACCAACCCTTGGGGTTCCTAAACTTGGTAATAACCTTCTCATACAACTTTATCAAACCAACTTTCAACTAGAAAGAAACTTGTAGCTCCTTTAATCTATATTCCAAATGTTAGTTATGGGATCCCAATTGTTTTTTTTTTTTAAATCAACAAAGGAACACCAAATATTGATTGTATTATTATGACACTCTTCAAGAATGGTCCTAAGAAGAACAATGTAATCCATAGTTAAACGATTGCTCATAAGTCATGCTTAATTTTTAACTATTTTTCTGTGACTTTATAGCCATATTTTGATCTTCCTTTCCAAAATAACGTCATATAATTTACCTAAAAGAATACTTATCATAAAAATCTTAAATAGATTGTTCAACTTCATTTTCATCAATTAACAAGGGAAATAGCTGCCGAGCAGCTAGTCCCTGCCTTAAATTTATGTTTATAATTGAACTGAGATATATGTTTATTGAAAATAAAATATTATAGTATTAGTTTTATTGTCTATTTATTATTTATTGTGAATATTTGTAAGAAGAGTTAAACATAAATAAGACTTACATGAATACAAATTCTATTAATATATTTGATAAATTAAATCTTTCATAATTAAGAGAAATTGATTGATTGCCTCGTGATCGGTGAATAGGAAACAAAGTTGCTCAGTACTTGCCTCTTATGTAAAACATAATGTAAAGTAAATTAATACCTAAGTTTATCTAAAAACTAGAATAAGTCTCAAAGAACAAAGATATAATTTTATTAGTTCTAATTCATTTAAGTCTTTAATTGTTATGGAATAGTAAAATAATTATAAAATATGTTATTACATATTAAAAGAGATGAAAAATAGTTTTTAACCAAATGTATTAGATAAATAGTAGTTTGTAGTAAATATAGATACTTAGTATATGGAACACATGTATTCATTAAAAATAAGTATTGGATTAGTAATAAGAGTAATAGAGTTGCTTAGTACGTGCTTCTTAATTAAATTGTTTTCCATAGTTGTTAACAACCCACTTTTTATATATAATAATAATGATTATTCATTAGATTCGTTTTAATAGTTTACAAAATCGTTTTTATAGTTATTAACAATGCACCTTTTAGATATTTTAGATATAATACTATATTCATTAGATTTTTTTTATAGTGGTTAATAACCCACCTCTTAAATATAATAATTATTTATTAGATTTTTTTAAACATAATAATTATTTATTAGAATTTTTTAATAGGTTTAAATATATAGAAAATTACTATGATAAAAATAAATGAAAAAAGTGATTTTATGTTTGTTTTTTAATTTATTTTAATTATAAAGAAAAATTTGCATTCAATTATATTATGTTTTATTTAATTAATATTTAAAAATTGTTCCTTCTTTGATCGTACGTAATCCTTTTGTGGCCTGGATGCCATCCAAAGAGAGAATTAATTCCATAAACCTCAACTACAATGTAACCACACTCCATAATAAATGTAACATATGCAAGTACACTAAAATAAAGTAATGCATGGTTAGCCGTATTTGGAAAAGACATAAAATATTTAGTGTGCTGGGAAATTTTTATTGTTTTAGATTTTTCACAAATTGGTTAAGGGTATGTTAAGGTCATTTCATAATTTTATTCAATTTAGAGAATTTGTATATATCTATTTATGATTATGTGTCAATTTGAGAATTATTTTTTAAATAAAGTATTTTTTAAATATTTTTTTTAAATAATCAAACCTTAAGACTAATAAAAAAAAATATTTTATAATTTCAAAAATTAAAAATACATTTTATTATTTAAAAAATTAAAATTAATAAGTATTTTTTGCATAACATTATAAAATTATTATTAAATTGATAAAATTAATAAAAAAATCAACTTAGTTTTGACAATAACCCATTGCTATAATCCTTGGCAGAAACTAATAAATATGATATTATCCATCAACTTTTTAAGTTAAAGGAAAAAAATTATTTAATAGTTAAAAAAAGCCACTACCATAATCATATTAATTAACAATATGGCTTATGTATACGGACGACATCCACCTATCAACCTATATGGACCATTAAATATTAATTATTTAATAGTTGAAAAAAAAGCCAAATCCTTAAATTCTCATCATTAATAATTTCAAACCAAATACAAATATCAATAAAATATTCAAAATAAATAAATAAAAATCCGTTATCAAACATAATAACAATATTGAAGAAAAAAATCCAACCATAAAATTGTTTGGTGTACATCAACTTCTAACCTTGCATAGAATACATGATCATTTTCTAATCTTCAAATTGTTTGGTGTGCTTTCTAACCATAAAATTGTTTGGTGTACATCAACTTCGAATACATCAACTTCTTGAATATATTTAAAATACATTTACTTCGTTTTCATCAAAACAACAATTTTAATTAAATATTTTAGTTGAAGAAAAAGATAATTATTTTAGTTGACGAAAATAATTATTTAATAATTGGAAAAAACAGCATCATAAAGAGTACATCTTAATTAAATTAAAAGTGAGTTCTCTTAATATGTTTATGATTAATTAAAATTTTATTTTATCAATCATATAACCCAAAGTTACAACAATTTAGAACTCTTTTTAAGATCCTTTATATCAACATTTTTATATTTTAAATTCAATTTAAAAATTAGTGAAGTATTTTTCTTTTAAACTAGTTTTAAAATAAAATTAAAATTTTATAAAAGGGTTTGTTTTTAAAATAAAATAATAATTAAAATCTTTTATATCAACATATTTATATTTTAAAATCAATTAAAAATTTAGTGAAATATTTTTCTTTTAAACTAGTTTTAAAATAAAATTAAAATTTTATAAAGGGGTTTGTTTTTAAAATAAAATAAAATAATTATTATAATTAATTTTAAATGACTTTTTATTATTAAATTATTTTATTTTCATATTTTTCCATTTTCATTAGCTTAAAATTTTATTAATACAATCTTAAGATTTCAATATGTGACAACATTTAAACAAGATTGGGTTGTCACCAACCTTTGGATCAAAAGCCATTGTGCACAAACTAGCACGCCCTTGTGCAAGGCTCACGGGTGCTAGGTCGGTTAACGTCTTAGTGATTTTTCCACTGTCACCTTAGTGATTTAACGTCTGTAGCCCAATATCTCAATGTCCATGATGGCACAACTCTTTTCCATGTGATTCTTCCTCAGCTTTTGTACTCTCAGGTTTTAGTAGTTGTTGTCACGTCCAGGAGTGTCAGGGGCTTGTACAAGAACAATCATTTTGTGTCATTTTTAATTGAAAAATATCCTCGGAATTAAAGAGATGGCTTTTGAATAAGCACTTGACCGACTACAACATGCATTCAGAAACCGGGTTAACGATGCTTTAAGATAGGGAGAAGAAGCTAGCTGCTTCGAAACAGTATGAAGAAAATATGTTTTTAGTTAATTATAATTAATTTAAAGTCATATTAGAGTACCTTAAGTTTAGAAGTTAGTTTTAACTTAAATAGTATTAGTAAGAAAGTCAGTGAAAAGAAAATATGTTTTTAATTAATTATAAACCATTTAAGGTTATATTACTGTACTCAGCTTAGACGAGAGTTTTAACCTAAATAATATTCATAAAATAGTTAATATTCATTTTATTCACTATTAAAGCTACTTCCAATAAAATCATATACTTTTTAATAAAATTTAATCTTAATCTTATACATAAAACCAAATAAATTACATCCTAATACAATTTAACTTCTTTTTTTTTCTAGGAAAAAAAACTCGAGAAAATTAAAAAGTACAAATGCACTGTTGATCCTTTCCAGTGCTGATCCTTTCGAGATCAAAGCTTTCAACTTCCAAACAATAAAACTAAAAGCAAATCTGTACATCCAAGTCTATCTATCATTGAGATGAGATCGACCATTACAAAAGCTTGCTAGTTTCAAGCATCTACAAAAAACAGAGATATACCTGATCATATAGATCACAATTTAAAGATTAGAAAAGTTCACTTAAAAAGGCAGAGTATGAGCCAGAAGAAATGAGCACATCCTTCACCCATTCTTCCCAGAATAATATACCCGGATCACCATCAATGGCAGCTTTTGAGAGGGCATCTGCAACATCATTATTCTCGGGAAAAGTATACCTTATAAAAAATGACTGAAAGCAATTGAGTATGACTGAAATCCGATGACACCATTGTTGAAGTGAGATATTTTTCAGGTTAAACTTCTTATTTTCCCAATTGATAACCACCTACGAGTCACCGAAAATATGTAAAACATCCAAGCCACATAGAACAACCACCTTGAGAGTACCCAAGGGCCCTAACAACTCTGCCTTTGTGTTAGTCCCCAGGCCAACTGAAAATCTGATTTTGAGCAAACGATCATTTCCACATCTAAGATAGAAACCAGCCCCACAATTCTGGTGAGATGATGCCCCATCGAAAAAACCAACAACGGTTTCCATATCATTCAAATTAATGGGACAAATGCTTCTGCCAGTCTTTGCCTTCATAGAACAGTGAGGGAAGAGGCTAAAAAGCTTTCTGAAAGACAATACACTCTGCTTCGTCGCAAGCTTTTGATCCTAGAAGATAGCCTTATTTCGATCCTTCGATAAAATCCAAGCAAGTAAACCTGGAACATGGGCAATATTCTTATGTTTAAGTTGCCAAGTATGATAAGCATTCTCAAAGTCCAAAGTTGGCCATTCATCCTTAATCTTCAACTCCAAACAAATCGCAGCCCAAACAGATTTTGGAAATGAAAGCACAGATATTTGGCCCAAATTTACCTCGGCGGAAGAGATTTTCTCATGTCAATATTTTATTTTTGAAAACTAGCCACAAGAAACACCTGATTTTAAGTGGAATGTTCCACTTCCAAATGGCCCGAAACCACCACTTGCTCTGAACCTCTGAAAATCGCTCCACAATTTAACCACTTATTAAGATAAGATTTACAAATCTATATTCAATGAATTAAATAATGATGAAAAATCTTGATTCGAAAAAAAAAAACTCGTCCCAAAGCATTTAGACAAAACTACTTTCAGAATTTTGTATCAATTCAACTTCAACTATTTAATTTTTAAAAAATTAAATTATTCCAAATCAAAGTATACATTAATCCACTCGATTGGGATTCCTCTGAAAAGTCAGGATGCGAATGGTTGTACATTAAAAGGCTCTGGTGGACCGGCAGTTGGGAGTCGCGAAACGGTTGGAAATAGTGGTAAAAATTTTCATAAACCGTCTCATTCGGGTAAACAAATAACATACACTTATTTTTGCCGTTGAATTATTTTTTAAAACCGTTATCAATTTCTTTGTGTTTAGATGTAATATATAGGTTGGTCCATAATGTAATTTTGTTAAATTTATTCGTCTCCATACATGATGTAATTTTTTTTTAATTAAAGGAATATCAATTAAATTGAAATACTTCTTGAAATGATAATTTCATTTTCTTAAAATTAATTAATATTAAATATTTATTACTCAATTTATTTTAGTGTTTATATGAAACTTTTAAGTCACTAAATCTGAATATTGTTTTGAATATGTCCTATACATATAAATGTATGAATAAATATAAGCCATTATGCTTTATAGTAATTAGAGTTAGTGACTTCTCAAATGTTATATTAATTTTTATGATTTAAAATATTATATATTCATATAAACAACAAATAAAATAAATATATAGTTGCACATTGTAAAATATAACAATATAGCCACTAAAATTTGGTATATTTTATAGTGTAAAATTTGGTGTTTGGTATATTGCATATTCTAAAATTTGGTACATTGTATGTAAAATTTGGTGTTTGGTATATTGTAAGCTTTAAAATTTGGTATTTGCATAATGCTTGTGGGTACCATTTTTAGTAGTTTGTATCATTTTTAGTAGGAAATTTTGTTAGATTTCCATTTTCCAAATTATATGATAAAAAAATACAATAAATATTTTCATAACTACTTATTTTTATTAATAATTAAATTTTTAATAATTCTTTATTAATGGAATTTTTCTAAGATAACTTTTCAATAAACCGTTATGACAGCGAAAATTAATATGAAGGGCAAAGATGAAATGAAATTCCAAGAAATGAAATGCGTCAGAATCATTTCAAAAGTAAGAATAGGATAATGGTACACGTAACGTGCAGGGACATGTCATTTATGTTTTTCATTAATACGACATACAGAATATATATCCCACAAAGCTAAGACATCCGTAAACAACAATCATTTCTTTCAAAATAGGCAACCGTTTGTTCGAATCATCCCCCTTTCATTTTACTCTTGATCTCCGGAGCACTCTTTTAATAATGGGCGTAACTGTGGACAGAATTCGTTATCGTAAATGGAGCGGTTGGATAGTGCCAATCGGTGTACTGTTCTTGAGTTTATTGCCTATTATTACTGCTCAACCAGGTATGTACTAATTATGCAGCAACCTTCTAACCTCAAGAAACGGCTTTGTGTGTTTCTGTTGTGTCGACTTTTCGAATCGTCATTGATATCTTTTTGTTTTATAAGACTGATGGAGTTTCTGGTTGAATCGTCATTTGATATTATCTTGTTGTTTTGAATCTTCATATTTTGTTGACAAGATATCGTTTTATTAAGTAATTTCTGGTTGTGTGGAAGGATTTTTGAGTATCGACTGTGGGGGTAAAACAAATCGAAGTGGTGAAAACAATATAACATGGGTTTCTGATGCTAATTACATAGACGTCGGTCAAACAGGAGAGATCGGGGACGCCCCTGCTTACGGTTCTCACTTGCACAATCTACGAGTTTTCCCAAAGCCTCTAGAAAAGTCTTGCTATCAGTTGCCTGTGTTACCCAATGTGCCTTACCTTTTAAGATTATGGTTTGCAGTCGGAAATTATAGTGGATTCAAACAATTGCCAAGCTTTGCTTTCTCTATTGAGACACTGGGTATGTTAGCTATGGGAAACTTAACGATCTCAGATAAAGATGCAGTTTATAATGAATCAATATTGGTTAGTTCTGGCACAGTGCTGTACGTCTGTTTGATCAGAACATCGGAGCATGATGATCCCTTTATCAATGCTATCGAATTGAGAACGCTCCAGCAAGACATGTATGGAGAGGCTAAGGCAGGAACAATGTTGATGTCATCATGGAGATATGATGTTGGTGGAAATTCTACGATTAGGTGAATATTTTGAACTGTATATATTTACCCATTGAAATTGCGCGTCCTCGATTTATTTCATATCTCTAAACCATGGGCAATACCACATGCCTAAATTAATTTTGATATGTAAGGGCCAATTTTGAGGGAATAGTGTTCAACAATTTTGAA
This sequence comes from Larix kaempferi, assembly GCA_027924585.1. Lineage (NCBI taxonomy): Eukaryota > Viridiplantae > Streptophyta > Pinopsida > Pinales > Pinaceae > Larix > Larix kaempferi. The sequence continues at coordinate 8,277,498 of BSBM01001001.1, forward strand.
TTTTTTTTGTTGTTGTAACATGTAATGATCGAGTTGAATGGCTTTCTCTGGATAAAACAGGTATCCTGAAGACAAGTTCGACCGGATCTGGGATTCTCGATCAGCTTTAATCCTTACTAATTATTATTCTATGCGGTTTGTAAGATGTGAAACGCCTATTTCAACCAACAATACGAAGGAACTTCCTCCACCTACTGTCATGCAAACGGCAGCGGTCATACTAAAAGATGGGTTTACATTCGGTGCAGATACGATTGATGGTGATCACAAGTCATTGCTGCTATTATATTTTGCAGAGATCGAGATCGAGGGGGTAAATATGTCTCAATGGAGATCTTTTTACGTGACAATAAATGGTGAAAACCGGTCTGAAGCCATTACATCTCTGAGCAATTATTCTACCCTGGAGCGAGCATTCATATCCGATCAAACAGATGACTTCTATTTTGGCTTGGTGAACACCAGTGACGCTACCAGTGGTCCCATAATCAACGCTTTTGAGACTTACAAAATAGTCGACACCCGACCGGCAACATATACACAAGATCGTAAGTTACTTCTGATGTTTTTAGACTGGTATTGTTGGCCGTATTAAGGTTAAATTTCTAACCAATCAGGTTTTATAATGCAGTTAAAGCTCTCGAGGCTATCAAAAGCAGGTTTGGCATAAAAGATTGGGTTTCAGATCCTTGCTTTTTGATCTACTGGAAAGGAATTGTATGTGAAAGCAGTACTTCGCCCATAAGAATTTTGGAAATGTAAGTTAATTCTTCGATTTGCTTACAGCTAAAATCATATTAATTCTTCGATTTGCTTACAGCTAAAATCATATAACTAATGAGATTCATAAGTGAAACTGTTTGTTATGAAAATCTATTGTTGCCAGCGATTTGTCAGCAAAGAATCTTACTGGATCGGTGCCCAAAGTTATTGGACAATTGACGGCATTAGTTAAAGTGTAAGAGAAATTGACGTATTCAAGTTAAAACTTCAAAGTTTAAGCAAAGCTTATGGTCGGAACATAGTTTGTGATTGAATATTATATGAGATAATAATCATCCATTCGTGTTGAAATTAGCAGGTCGCTTAACCATAATCATTTGATGGGGCCATTGCCAAATTTCTCCAGTTTAACCAAGTTGGAGAGATTGTAAATTTCTTTTTAACATTCATTTTTCAGTTTATCAATTATTAATCTTTGTGCATTTTCATAAGTACAAAATTAACTTTGTTAACTATGTAGATATCTACAAAACAACAATATGAGCGGTACTCTTCCATACTGGCTATGTGAATGAAAAACCTAAAAGAGTTGTACGTCCCCCTCTTTCATCCTTTCTTAATTTTTTTACAATTTTTTTTCAAATTTGATGGGATTAATTAATAAATATTGCAATGTCTATTTTCATAGGAATATAGAAAATAATAATTTCCGTGGTGTAATTCCTGCGCAACTTCTCGATGGTTCATTGAAATTCAGGTAATCTTATCCTATTAAATATATTCCTTGTTTTGACATAAATGCTCTGAAATTCAGAATTTTCTATCGTACTTTTTGTAAAAGAAAAGTCTCACACAAATTAGGATAATAATCAATCTAGTTGAAATTCTAGTTATGTTGGAATAATGTAGAAATGATAGGCAGATTGGCAGGGATTGAGTTGATGTGTACTTTCTATACTTAGCATGGTTTGGTTTGAGATCCACCTTTCTTGGATCTATAATCTGGTTTGTTATGATGTGTGACATCTATATATTGTAATTACTTTTCTATCAATAATTGAATTGGTTTGGCCATTCCTTGTGTATGAGAGCAAGCCTTTGTGCTCTGCTGCACATTGTCTCTCTGTCTGTGTTAATTTGGTATCAGAGCTGAGGTTGGAGGAACTCACCCAGCGGCCTGTGTGTGGAGGAAAAGCAGACTCTGAGGTTGAGCTGAAATTGAAGCTATTTGCTAGAGATTGTTGCCTTGATGAGAAACGTTTTCTGAAAAAGGAGCCGAGGAATGTTGTCAGAGGCAATTTTTTTTACAGCTGTTGTATTGAGGCCGTGAGTGTCATTTGAAGAGGCCGTGAGTGCCATTTGAAGAGGCCGTGAATGTCAAACTGTGAGGAGGCTGTGAGTGTCATTTGAAGAGGCCGTGAGTGCTCATTATGAAGAGGTCGTAAATGCAAATCGTGAGTGAGGCCGTGAGTGCCATTTTGAAAGTTCCACGATCACGCTGCTATCAATCGCTGAAGAAGACCCGTGAAGAAGAGCCCAAACCACGTGTGAAGGTTGTGCTGGAAGAGCACGCGTGCAGAAGATCCTAGCCCAGGGAGCCCGTGTGAAGCCACTGTGGTCTATCCACATTCGCCTATCAACAGCGCTGGATAGAAGCCCGTGGAAGAGTGAGCCGCGTTTGAAGTGACTGTGCAGCCGCCGTAGAGGAGAGAGACGCCATCTCTCTACAGAGGAAAAGTCATTGTTAGTGCGTTGAGAAGAGAGGGCCAGAGATCGCTGAGGAGGAGTCGCCCAACTGCCAATATTGTTGCCAGAGGAAGGGCCGTAAAGTGAAGTCGCCCACGATCCACGATAGCTCGCCCAAGGAATCAGAAACTCAGCTCGCCCACGCGTGAGATCAGCCTGTGGAACGCAGAAAGATATTAGCAAAGGTGATTTTTTTTTAAAAACGCATTTGTGTTTTCTGGGAACTCAGACTACCGCATGCATCTCCATTGATAGGGCGCGGTATTGCATCACTACCGCGGATTCATCCTTTGATCGGGAGCGGTACTTCATCACTACCGCGGATTCAAACTTTGATCGGGAGCGGTACTTCATCACTACCGTGGATTCATCTTCTGCTAGGGCACGGTACATTCAGGACTTGCGTGGTATTTTTTCCAGCTTCTACCACGCCGGTGCTATATTCCCGAGGGCGGTACTGCATTCTGTGGCTGCAAATCAGCTGTGTAAAGGTATCTATTACATTTTTTTTATTCTGAGTTGAAGTGAAATGGCTGCCGCCTCCCAACAGCCATTGGCTGATACATATATCAATGAAGCCTCCAAATTGAATGGAGAAAATTATGTCAACTGGAAATTTAAGCTGCAAACTGTTCTTGAATTATTCGGTGGCTGGACGATTATGAATGGCACTGAGTTGAAGCCCGCAGATCCTACACTAGTCCCAGATTGGAACAAAAAGGAAGCCAAAGCCAAGGTGACTCTGCGAATGTCTGTGCAAGACAAGATTATCCCTCACATCAGAAATTGTGACACGTCTAAAAAGACATGGGATATGCTTAAAACACTATATGAAACAACTGATGCAAATCGCATATTGTTTCTGAAGACCAAACTGTTGTCGATCAAGATGGAAGCAAATGAAGGGGTAAGTAAATTTATTTCTCGTATCAAAGATCTGAGTGATAACTTGGCAACTATAGGTGAAGCAGTAGATAGTACTGACCAAGTAACTATCGCACTGAAAGGTTTGCATCCCGATTACAAAGTGTTTATTTCAGCACTTGCAGCAAGAAAAAAACCCCCAAATTTTGAAGAACTCACAGGTATTTTGCTTCAAGAAGAAGAGAGGATGAAAACTTATGATCTCGAGGCTCGAGGTTCTGATCTCGCACTGATGGCAAGAGGTCGATATATGCACAGAGGCAAACCATGGGGCAGGCCATGGAATGGAGACAGAGGCAGTTCATGGAACCGAGATAGAGGCAAACAGTGGCATAGAGACAGAGGCAGATCGTGGAATGAAGACAAAGGCAAATTTCACTCAAAACATAAAGGTATGGTTCAGACTGATCATTCTAGAAATAATGTAGATGGTCATCATTGGGACAAACCAGGGCACCTCAATAGAAATCATTATCAGAAGAAATATTATAGAGGTAGAAGCCACAATGGAAATCATAATGCAAATCATAATGGGAATTTTGCAAACACAGACACTCCTGAAAATGAATTTAGAAATCTGAGGTTATTTATTTATGAGGATGCTCTGTCTGCTGAGACAGATGATAAGAATGCATGGTTTATAGATTCAGGTGCATCTGCACATATGTCTTGTAGGAGTGAATGGTTCGAAGAATATAATGAGAATCTTAATGACACTCACATCTATTTAGGTGATAATAGGTCACTCAAGGTTCAAGGTTATGGAAAAGTAAAGGTGAAATTATCTAATGGTGAATTGAAACAGATACATAATGTTATGTATGTTCCTGGTATTAAAAAGAATCTTATTTCTGTTTCAACCATAACCGAACATGACCTAAAGGTAGAGTTTGGAAAATACAAGTGTCATATCAAAGACATTCGAGACCACTACAAGACTGTTGCTACAGGTTCAAGATGTGGAGGACTATATAAGCTGGATGTGTGCAAAGGAAGTTATCAAGCATTGGCATCCACCATCATCACCACAGAGGAACTCTGGCATCAAAGGTATGGCCACATTAATCATCATGATCTTATGCTGCTTCAGAACAAATTAATGGTTGAAGCTCTGCCTGTTATAAAGAATGTGCATTTAGAATGTAGTGCTTGTGCACTTGGAAAACAACACCGAGATGCATTCCCAATACATCAAGAGAAGAAACAAACTGATCTGCGTGAATTAATCCATACAGATGTATGCGGACCTATGCAGACTAGATCATTAGGAGGTGCATCATATTTTCTAACATTTATTGATGATAGATCTAGATACACATGGGTCTATTTTATAGGAAGAAAAGGAGATGTCTTCGAATATTTCAAGGAGTTCAGAATGATGGTCGAAAAGCAGACAGGAAAATGCATTAAATTTCTCAGATCTGACAATGGAGGGGAGTACGTGTCTGGAGCTTTTAAGAAATACTGTAAGGAGAATGGAATCCAGCAACAATTTACAGTATCCCACACTCCTCAGCAAAATGGTGTAGCTGAGCGAAAGAACAGGACACTAGTTGAATGTGCTCGCAGTATGCTCCAAGGTAAGAACATGTCGAATGGTTTTTGGGCTGAAGCTGTTAATACTGCTGTATATCTGAAAAATAGAAGTCCAACAAAGAAATTAGATCTGCAAACACCATTTGAGGTCCTTTATGGATATAAACCTGAAGTTAAGCATCTACGAATTTTTGGTTGTAAAGCGTTTGCACATATACCAAAAGATGATAGAAGGAAACTAGATGCTAAATCCTTTGAATGTATCTTTGTTGGATATCATAATGATCATAAAGCTTATAAGCTATTTCACCCTAGCTCTCATAAGTTAATTGCAAGCAGAGATGTAGTGTTCCATGAACATGCAGATACAAGTGACAAATATGGCCAAGGACATACGTCTACTAATGAATATGTGAAATTAAATTCCATTATTCAGCAGCAGGAAGTGGAACAGCTACAAGAGAAGGTGCAGGAACATAATAGCAGAAGCAATGGAAGCAGCAGCAGTCACAGTGAAAATAGCAGAAACAGCATGAGCACTTCTATCAGTTCAGATGAAGATATAGCAGAAAGCAGAAGAATAATGGATGGTACCCCTACAGGAAATGTAGGACTAAGAAGATCTTCAAGACAGACTCGTCCTCCTTCAAGGTATGATGACTATGCTTTAATGTCCAATGCAATGAATGAACCAATGAATTATAAACAAGCCAAAGATAAAGAAGAATGGGTTGAAGCTATGAATGAAGAATATAACTCTATTATGAAGAATCAGACTTGGGAATTAACAGAGTTACCAGAGAATAAAACACCCATAGGATGTAAATGGTTGTTTAAACATAAGCTTAAATCAGATGGTAGCATTGACAGATTTAAAGCAAGACTAGTTGCCAAAGGTTATGCTCAACAGGAGGGAATTGACTTTGAGGAAACTTTTGCACCAGTAGCAAAACTAAACACAATTAGAATTCTGGTTGCATTAGCTACAGCTCATAATTGGAAGACCCATCAATTAGATGTAAAATCTGTCTTCTTAAATGGTGAACTAAAAGAAGAAGTGTACTTAGTCCAACCTGAAGGCTTTGTACAGAAAGGACAGGAGCACCTTGTATGTAAGTTAAAGAAAGCCATCTATGGATTAAAACAGGCCCCTAGGTCATGGTACATAAAGATTGATACCTTCTTTAATCAGAAAGGCTTTGCGAAAAGCAAAAGTGATCCTAACCTGTATGTGAAGAAAGATAAGGAAGGAAATGTTTGTTTAATATTGTTATATGTTGATGCTCTCATTATCACAGGAAATGCTTGTAAGTTGATTGCAGAAATAAAAAATCAGTTATCACAGGAATTTGAAATGAAAGACCTTGGTGAACTTCACTATTGCTTGGGACTTGAAGTATGGAAAGAATCTGGTAAAACTATGATCACTCAAAGTAAGTATGTGAAGGAAATATTGAGCAGATTTCATATGAGTGATTGCAAAGAATCAGTGATTCCTTTAGAACAAAATGTGAAGCTAAGCAGTCAAGATGGAACAAAAGATGCAGATGGTTCTTTGTATAGACAGTTAGTGGGAAGTCCGAATTATCTCACTACTACAAGGCCAGATATCTCATATGCAGTCAGCATTCTTAGTCAATTCATGACTAAGCCAAATGAAAGCCATTGGAAGGCTGCAAAGAAGGTCCTTAGATATCTGAAAGGGACAATGAACTTTGGTCTTTTATATACTGATAAGTTTGATGTTCAATTGGCAGGATTTTCTGACTCTGATTGGGCAGGAAACGTTGATGACAGAAGGTCTACTACAGGATATGCATTCAACATTGGATCAGGGGTCGTAGCATGGAGCAGCAAGAAACAGCCAACTGTTTCTCTATCATCCACAGAAGCTGAATATAAAGCCATGTCTAGTGCTACATGTGAAGCTGTCTGGTTGAGGAGAATTCTTGAAGATGTTGGAGAAAAGCAAGCAGAACCCACAAATATACATTGTGACAATCAAAGTGCAGTCAAGCTAGCACACAACCCAGTTTATCATGCAAGAACAAAACACATTGAGCTGCAACATCATTTTGTTAGAGAAAAGATTGATTCTAAGGAAATTAAACTTCTGTATTGTAATACAAGTGATAATGTCGCCGATATATTTACAAAACCCATTGGCAGAATTCACTTTGAAATCCTTAGGCAGAAATTAGGTGTTGTAGAAAATCCATTTCTACATTAAGGGGGTATGTTGGAATAATGTAGAAATGATAGGCAGATTGGCAGGGATTGAGTTGATGTGTACTTTCTATACTTAGCATGGTTTGGTTTGAGATCCACCTTTCTTGGATCTATAATCTGGTTTGTTATGATGTGTGACATCTATGTATTGTAATTACGTTTCTATCAATAATTGAATTGGTTTGGCCATTCCTTGTGTTTGAGAGCGAGCCTTTGTGCTCTGCTCCACATTGTCTCTCTGTCTGTGTTAATTAGTTAATCTTGCTGGAGGACGTTGACGGAAGATCTCTATCTTTGGTCTGCTGCAGTTACTGTGGAAACGCCAACTTACCTAAGGGGAAATGCATTCTACATAATAAAAAGAAGAATAAATTGAAGGTTTTACTCCGAATAACACTCGGGGGCATTCTAATCATCGCTTTGGGGTTGATAGTGGCTATTGTTGTGTATCGCAACAAATTCAGGAGAAAAAAACAGGGTGTTGCCTACAAAAGAAGTGGGCTGGAAATGGAACCAAGATCTTTATTGTACCAAGGTTAGGAAATACTATCAATATTATATATTATAATATGATACATAGTGGTTGTCTTCCCTGTAAATGAAGTTAGCTTTAACATTCACTTAGAAAGATTTTTTGTGCTTTGACTCTTGGTAACTTTACTTTCCCGGAATGGATCACAGACTACACAAAGGTTATGGTGCCAAATTCAACAAAAACCCGCGCCTTCACTCTAGATGAGATGATAGCGACCACACAAACCTTTAGTCATGAGATCTGACGAGGGGGATTTGGATCGGTGTTTTTGGGTAAATTGCCCCAAGGAAAATACATAGCCGTCAAAGCGCTCTCACAGTTCTCCCAACAAGGAGCTCAAGAGTTCTTGAATGAGGTCATTCTCAGATATATCTTCAAACATGTCATTTGGAATTTGGATCCAATGTAACAATTTTTCTAACTACACAGTTTTGGCTTCATTCATAAGTAGTTTATGTATCCTAAAATTCATGCCAGTGATTTTACTTGATGAACAGGTTGATCTTCTTTCCAAAATCCATCATAGGAATTTGGTATCTTTACTGGGATATTGTAACGAATCAAGAGAACTTATGCTTATTTACGAGTATATGTCAGGAGGGTCTCTCAGGGATCACCTTTATGGTAAATTATATTGCTAAGAGATGTTTATATGAGTAGATAGAATATTGAAAATAACCAACATTTAATTCTCTTATTATTTCCTTTACCAGGTTTGAGTGCTAATGATTCCAAAATAAATTGGAGAACCAGGCTCAAAATAGTTTTAGATGCAGCGGAAGGTAACTCTTTCTCTGAATTACTTTCATGATTTAAATGCAGATTGTTAAGTATCGATTAAAGTAAAATAATTACATTAAATTTTTAGATGATAAATCATGCCTAACCACATACCTGACGTTATCGAACACATGTGGTTTTACTAAAGGATTGGAATACCTGCACGTAGATTGCACTCCAAAGATAATTCACAGGGATATCAAGACCTCCAACATCCTTTTAGATAACAATTTGAATGCAAAACTAGCAGATTTTGGTCTTTCAAAGATGACAACTGATGGGGAGTTTACTCATGTTACCACTGCCGTAAAAGGAACTGCAGGATACATGGATCCAGAGTATGTCAAACATATATACAACTTGCAGTATCTTTGTAATATTTTGATGTTAAAGAATTCATTATTTATAACAAAGGCAATTTAATTTTTGCTTTTCCATGGTACTTAGATATTTTTCGTGAGGTACTTCACAGGTATTTCAACACTCAAATGTTGACGGAGAAAAGTGATGTGTATAGTTTTGGGGTGGTTTTGCTGGAGATCATATGCGGCAGACAACCTATAGATCTAAAACTACCTGTAGGGGAATTAAACATCATTAGATGGGTAAGTAATCTTATCATCAATAAATATTTTAACGCCAGTGACAATAGAATAGAATATGTTGTAGTGCATTTTCTCCTTCTCCTACCGACTAAAAGTATGTCGTTGTGCATCTTCTCCCAGACTAACAGTAATTGCTGGCATATTTATAGGTCTCCCAGACTAACAGTAATTGCTGGCATATTTATAGGTCACACCCCACATACAGGACGATGATAATCCTGGCAAAATAGCAGAAATCATAGATAAGAGGTTGGATGGAGGTTATGACATGATATCCATCAGTGGTTTTGCCAAACTAGCGATGAGATGTGTTCAGGCAGAACGGTCATGTAGGCCCAGCGTGAATGAGGTCGTGGCAGAGCTCAAAGAGGCTATCAAACATGCGGATCGGGCGTGTACCACAATATCAGAGGAAATTGGTATCGAAAATAGCAATTCGTCGTCGGGCCCGGTCACTTTATCTGCGGATTCGATTGTAGCTAGAGAAATGAGGTGGAGTGATAACAGTTCTAACTTTTCCCAAGTAGGAAGATAAATTCAACATTGGTGAGATGGACTGAATGGAGATTGGCGAAGCAGTCAAACCTACAAGTTCTCGAGATGACATGGAATGTGTTGCGCGCATTGGAAATAATTGCTTGGCAAAATTTTAATATTATTTATTTCCCTAAGTTATGTTCAGTATTTTGATTTCTTCACCCATCATACTTTGTATTGTTTAAAATTTTAATATTATTATTATTCTCTATATACTTTTCATTTGAAAGTCACTTTTTTTACTTTGTTACACTTTTTATTTGAAAGTCACTTTTTTTACTTTGTATTAATTTCAAATTTTGTTGCTATTTATTGTAAAGTGTTGTAATGTTTGTAAATAAATAACTATTAAATTGAATTTCTGAAAAAATGAAAATATATTTTCTAATTTTTGAAAAAAACAAAATCAGATTTTTCTATTGCTAAAGTATACTATGGATTTGGAGGTTTTTAATTTTTTGCAAATAAATATTATAAAAAAAATTCCATAATTTGACATGTCATTAGGAACATTAAATATTTTTTTAATTAATAATATTATTCGCCGATAGGCGCTACAATGAACATGCACCAGGACTGCTCACGTGAGAATGAGGAAGACAATGGTGTTAACATTAAATCAGGGTGTAGTCGCCCTATGGCTCCGACTGAGAGTGCGGTGGTCGATATTTGTACTGCCTAAATGGCCAAGGTTCCTTTCTGTCTTTAATGGAGTTTATGCTGGTTGGAACAGTTTCAATGCAGTTTAACATAATATCATTCATCGTTATGTATGTAGGCTTTTAGGATTGGATCTACCGCCGGTTGAAAGCGATTTTGGAGTATTGAGTCGTGAGAAGGGTTGAAACTTTACATGATCAATAAGTATGTCGCGCTGGAGAAGAGAGCTTGATCGATTCGCGGATCGGCATATAACAAGTCCATCTGATTACACCTAGCTCTATCGATCAAATTCGTCGATTTGCCCATTGATTACACCCAGCTCTCCTCGATTCCCCGTAAGCAGTACGCCATGACTAACAACAGGTCTCCAGCATCACCTACAGGCTTCCCGGAAGGAAATCCTCCACCAGGTTCTGCTTTTTCTTCACATTCTCCTCCTCTATTCATTTCCATTAAAATTCTTTTATTGTTATCAGGATATCCCACGCAGGTTCCTCCACCTCACTACGGTGAAGGCCAGTCTGCCAAAACACAGCAGCGAGGAGAGAAAGGATTCCTTGATGGTATGAATTCAGTTCAATTTTCTCTTAATATTCTGTGTATATATACATTTGTCTATATATTAGGGTTTTGTGTTTTATATTTGTTTTAGGGTTTGTGTTCTTTATTTGTATTTTGTGGATGCAGTGCAGCCTCGCGGCTATGTGCTGCGGTTTTCTGTGCGAGGAATGTTGTTAATGACGAGGATCACACCTCTCTGCTGTTGTTTTCTGTGTGAGGAATGCTGCTATGGCGAGGAACATATTGAAATTTGAGAAAAGTTAAAATATATATTTGATTATTATACGATTTATGGGATGAGATATATGTTTACTCATATGATTACAACCCCGTTGTGTGAAGCGGGCTGTCTGTAAATGACCTTTTGCAAATATCGATTAAAATCTTCTGAACATGATATTTCATGTTCTCTTTTGTTAAAATGATCAAAAATTGACATCGTTTTTAACAGAGCTCACTAATTTTTGTGATGTAGGCAGCTTTCCTGCATAATCAGTCATGGATAAAACCCCAAACGATGTGGCAAGTGCTGTCAATTACAGATAGAGCAAGAGACTAGTCCTGCCTGTATCGAGGGTCTCAGATGTTGTTGAATTCATCTGCTCCAGGGTTAATGGATTTATTTCCTCAACCAACAGTATTTGCAGATTCCATTTCTGCTGCACCAAAGCAGAAGAGCCCGTCTTGATGATCACATATGTAACGTCCCCTCCCATCATCCCAGCATGGGAGAGAACATCACTCTAATCTCGGACATCTAGTCCCATACTTAGTAAACAAACATTCAATTTAAAATGAAGATGGACATATGCAAATGCATAAATATTTGAAAACACAGTGGAAGTAATTTCAATTACACTTCTATCATACATTCAAGATATTCATCAAATAAATGATTGCAAAGTTAACACAAGAGAATACTTATCTCAATAAAGTAGTCCCAAGCAACTGGCTATGCAACTGCAACGTTCCACCCAACCATAGGCCAGTTGTGCTTATCAACCTCTTGATGCAACTGCCACCCCCGAGTTGGGCATGATTTCTACAAGGAACCAGGGAACAACAGACTCACACATAGCTAAGCATACACCAAGATGAGCCAAGCCAATCTACAATTAGGTTTATCAGGCTGCTAGGAAATGGAAAGCAAGAATCGCTAAGCTAGTGAGCTCAACCACACAGCTATGGATACCTCTACAAGATCTATTTAGCTTGGCACCCACAATGCCTACACACCCCCACTCAAGGAAGTATTCCCTTCACCAATTCACAATCACTCAGGCCATACCTTCCAATTCTAGAGTGTCCCAGGTGTGCATAGAAGAGTAGCCAGCCCTCTTGATCTTCTTGAGAGGTTACTCCCTTCACTAGGTTTATCAAGCCAATTCTGTCCACAACCACTCCAAGTTTCTTGCTCACAGGTTCAAATCAAAACAGGGATGCACATAACCACAGAAGTCTAAGTGCTGGGCATAAAGAAACGTTTTCACAGTGAGATGCCCAAAGATGGGGTTTTCATTAAATTTAGAAAAACGTGGGTAACCCAAAAACGAAACTAGAAGATGGGGAACAACCCTGTGAAGCCAAATCCGTTTTTAGAAAAACGCCCATGGACATTTTGGGGCAAAAACGGCCTCCATAACAGTCCCAAATCGTGGCCCTTCTCTCCCAGCTGCTGTCCAATGCAAAAACGAGCTCCCAGGCATGGAAGATGCAGGAAAAATGGTGAAAAACGTGATGGGAAAAGGCCCAGTAGTTCAGACTGCGTGAGAGTGCAAAGACTGTGGGTTCATAATGGCTTTGGGCACCATTTCGTGGGTGTTTTCTTGCCCAAGAAGCAAAAACACGAATTTCCAGGTTGATGGCTTGCCCATGCATGAAATTCGCTGCCATACCTCTTCATTCCCAAGGCATTAACTACCTCAACCAATTTCTGGAAGAATTAAATGATTGGGTCCCTAACCCAAAATGGGTAGTTGGTGGTTTATGGGTTTTCTCATTGACACATGTATTAACACCATTGGCTCCAGGGTTTGAATAATTTCCCTCCCTTTTGCTTGTAGAATCATGCCCCATCTCTTTGTTGCATTGCATAGCTAGTTGTGGGTATTTTCATTAAAATTCGTATTTACATGATGTCTTATTTACATTGTGCCCATCTAGCACAAGAATCATAGGCATCTATTTCTTTAATTGCCGATACATAAAACGCTAAATCAATGGTGGGGCCTTGGCCTTGTGCTCCTCACCATAATTAAATTACAATATTTACATCATTTAGGATTTAATACAAAGGGGGTCAAAATGGGGACATTACAACATATCGCACATAAGCATGATATTGGATATTTTTTGAACGGTTCTTTGTTTGTAATCGTTGATGTAGAGCGACATTTTGGTTTCTGGGAAGTCATTATTTACTTGAGACAAAATTATTTCAGGATTGTATGCATATTCAACATTCACCAATCTAAATTGACCAAAACGATTACATGCAGAGAGGACATTTATAATTCCAGAGGTCACAACTTTTTATTGCTCTTAAATTCTCTTATGTCGATTATTTACAAGGGTTAAAAAAAGAGTTTATTCAGTTAATTTAGATAGATTACTATTACAAATATAATCATTCCATGATCACAATTGAAAAAATCGATAACCTCACGCGTCTTTTCTAGTAAAAATAAAATAAAAATGTTTATGAATTTTGAGATCAGTAATATAAACAATGGATGTACCAGCGAAGATATGAAATATTACCATATTTGGGTTATTCATTAAATATGGAATTTACAACTTGCTTTCAAATCTTATTGTGAAATATAACGACTTGCGATCCCTTACTCACAATAAATTCGGATATGAGATATTTTGACAATACCAAAAAGGCTTCCTCTTTACATTTCATTCAATGGTAGATTTATTCACCATAGGTTAATTATCTGGAATGAAATAGCAATCACATAAGAAAGGGAGGTTGAATGTTGGTAAGGCATATATACATCACATCTAAACTTTCTTAAAATCTGGTTACAATAACAATGTGATGATATTACAATAACAATTTGAGGATTTCGAGTGGAATCATGCACAAAAGTCCATGTGCTATGGATACATCCCTTCAATGTGATTAAAAAACAAAGCGAAGACCTGGACGAATAAATTAGTTGAGATGCTTTTCAGTAATAAAACAGTGTGACGAGGAGACCTATCGCCTTTCTTCTTATAGTTGCAGTCAGCGCCATGTGCCATTGTACGTTGGTCTACAAAATATATAAAGCAGTTAGACGTTTTATATTAATGGTGGAGGTGATGTAGCTTCTTGAGATAACAACACTAAGCACGCCAGTGACGCCAATTTTGCATTCGAAACTCATTGGCAGCTAATGACTAACATATGCTAACTTTACTCAAATAGAATATAGCGTAACATTGAATTCAAAAATGTTTAGGTACACTATTCTAAAGTGACCTTTCACAGTAAACATCTCCCATTGGATAAAGAGGTATCCTACCGTTCAACATTTGGGTCTAGCTATAGTGATTATTGATTATTATTTTCGCATATCATATGATTCAATTTCTGTTAACTTTAACTAAGGTTGTGAACAATTATTAATTATATGTATATCATATTTATATGTATTCCTACTTTAAGATTTAATGACATAAATAAATATAAAATTTAGAATGTGTAAAATTTACTATTTATTTATACATAAATATCTCATGAATTATAACTACTTTTTTATTTCACTACAATGTTTTTTAAACCAGTCAACTTGTTGTATTTATTTATTTACTTTATGTTTTTAGTTGATGTTCATTTGTTTCTTTTTCATGGTTGGGTGCTTTTTAAACTAGTTAACATAGTTAACTTATTGTATTTATTTATTATTCTCTACCAATACAAGAATATACTTTCCATTAGAAAGTCAAATTACATTGTATTATTTGATTTTTTTAAATAAATTTTTTACAACGTTTTATAATGTTTAACAAATTTTTTATATTAAATATAATATTTTGAAAATTAAAATAAATTCATAAATTTTTAAAATATAAAAATCTGATTTTTTTATTGATTTAAACCATTTTTTATGGGACATAAATCCCTGTAAGAGTGTTTTTATTTATTAAAATTTAAAATTAATTAAAATTAATTTTTAAATTAAAATTCTATAAAATTGACATCTGGACCTAAAGCAGTTGGTACAATGCTACGCAGGGTTTCACATTACTGCTCTGTATAGACGCGTGACAAATTGGTCTTCAGTCCAATCAAACTTTGCCGCCAATTGCTGCTCACCTATAAGCAAATTCAGCAATGCACTTGTCTGAGAATATATAAGAACGAAGGAAAATATAAATTTCTGCATATCAAAAAAAGCAATCCACGACACTTTCTAGGATGATGGATGAATAGAATTTATTGAAGCTGCAGATCCAAAACTTCTTATACATGGAGATGTATTCTTCACCAAAAGAAGAAATTGCGGTCTTTTTTTTTACGAGTAATGAGATTCAAAGTTCACAGTACATGAAAATGGGGCCATCTTTTTACGAGTAATGAACTTAAAGTTCACAGTATATGAAAATGGGGTCTTCTTTTTACAATTAATGAACTTCAAAGTTCACAGTATATGAAAATGTTCCAATGTTCAACGAGCTATTGAAAATAAATAAAATACAATTAATATTAACAAAATGAGAGGTGAAACCAATTAGTTTATCTTGTTTAGATGATCTCTGCCTGGTTGGGTGCATAGTGGTGTTCCTACATGGGAATTCCTTTCAAGCTCTGGGCCAAACAAATGGTTGTCTCTCTCGGGGAAACCTTTTCCTTTCCAAAAGGATTGAGCACACCTGCTAGCTGTTCTAGTCTATGTTGTTGAAGTAACTGTGCAAAAAGCTCCAATAAAGCTTCAAGAGCATCTGCCCTCTGACGATAAGATCGCACATCATGTCCTTTCCCACAGTCCTCTTCTTCTTTATGAGTGCCTGACTGTGGAGGCTGTGGTGGTGAAACATGGCTAGTTACAGTATTTACAGAAGGTACTTCTAGTACTCCTAAATCATCCCTTTTCAAATCCAACAATGATTCAAGGTCCATATTTTGTGCACCCATCTCTCCTATCTGTGCCCCTGAATGTTCACTGTCAACTCTATATGTACTGTGACGAATCACATGTATGACATTATTGAAAACTGGTTGGACATGTATTGTGAGTTTCTCATTAATCTAGATGGTATCTTTTTCATGAGTTCCATCTCCATTTTCAATCTCCTGATCAGCAGTTCCTGAATACTTACCATCAGAAGTGGGCATTGGACTTGAGTCCCATTATCAGAATCCTGCTTAGTCAAACAAGATGAGCAGGAGGCATCATCTCCTGCACTAATAGAGAGCAAAAGGTTAGAATGATCTAGTTGTGATTGTTTGTTAGTTGGTTCCAATTGTATTTCTTGCTTGTTGGAGAATACAGTTGAAGGTTCCATCGTCGTCAACATCTCATCCTCATTGATTGTATACAATTTATGTTCTGTCATGACAGAGATTTCACTGGGATGCATCTTCTGTACATTAGAATATAGCCCAACAGTTTCAATGGTACCTAATCGGCAAGGTTGGCTAAGTTTAGTTCTAGAAACACCACCATCTGTCTGTACAGATACATCATTTTTTTCACATTTTGTACATCACATACAACCTCAAACTTCACAATTTGTACCGATGGATATGAATGCATTGGCAATCCCTGATTTTCGTGATATGTCTAGACATCATGATTTCTTACATCGTCCTTTCTGGCTGGCTGGCAATATTCCATAGACATTTTCTCTCTCTCAGAAAGTTTTTCACAAACTTTTACTTCATTAGGTCCCTTCACCTCAGAGTTGTCAGATGCTTTATTATTTCCATTTGGTGGGCTACAAAGCAATGGTCATGAACTCCTCGATGGCACTAAGGGTTTGGAAAGAATATGAGGTGATTTTTTAATGTATTTGTAGAATTTTGGGGACGTATCTTAGACCTACCAACCTTTGCTCGATCTTCAACAGCCTTCCTTGTGCGGGGCATTGGAGACCTCCGAATTCATCCCTCCATCTGGCACTGTGAACCATGCACTGAACTCGAAATCGTTTCCACTAGAGTTCCCAATACTGCTCTCATTACTGCCAAATTCTTCACAATCATCTCCTCCTCCTCCATTTTTCTTCGGAATACCGGGCTTCTACTCCCACACAAAGGGCACTACGGCTCTAGTAGACTTGGAAATATCTGACAAAATAGTAGCGGATCGCATTGGGTTGGTGGGTGCACTGAAATAGAACCCTTTGTATCCACTTGCTCTTCCTGGACTGGATGGCACACTCACGTATGGCATCGTAGAGTTGCTGGGAAACTCGCTGCCATGGCGGAACTCCATGGACTTGAACCTCCTTGACCTCGAGGATCTAGTGTTTGTTACAGACAATGGTTTTTGTTATAGACAATGGTTCCATTATAGAGATTTCATTTGCAAGTTGAATTCTACTTATTGGGTATCTATGTTAATCCATTTGCAGTTGTTTGTGATGCAACTTTTATAAAGTTCGCACTTCTTTCTGATATGATATCTATTCAGTAGGAAGGCAAAGAAAATTCGAGGAAAGTCTATAGTGGGGACTAGATTAACATACAATGGTTTATACTTATCATGATCACTCTATACCCATTGAATTCAACATCATATAGGCAGCCTCCCATGTTTTGAACTTGGCAACTCCAGGCGATCATAAGCTTATTTTTATTATATAGGCATTCAAGAGTATTAATGAAGAATGACACTTCAATCATGGGGACTAATGGAAAACTAACTTCGATTCATTTTGTTTGTTTGTGTTTTGGGTAGTTCGAACGTTAGTAGTCAGATTGTAACAACATTGCCATGTCATATTCTGGGTTGCTCCTACCATGATATTTTGGTTGATTGTTGTGGTCAATTTCATTATTTGGCAAATGGATTTTATTTTTATTTTTATTGCTTTGATCAATTCTGCGTGGCTCCTCAAATTACACATAGTAAAATATTGGTACGACATGAGGTTCGGGTCTAGCTTGGCGTTCTGATCTATTCATGGGCGATTATATAACCACTTATTAAATTTTTCCCTCTTTTCAATTGTGCATTTATCATGGTGGTACAAAAAGACTAAACCCTGGTCAGGGTAAGTTTACTAACAAAAAAATCATGGCTTACATCATTACTTTTATAGCCACAACCATCCCTTCTCATAAAATCATCATCATTATCAAGATTATCAATATTTGTATCATCGTCACTCGATTGATGACCCACTCCACTACTTTCAAGAGGCTGTTCCATCGAATCTTTGTATCATTAACTAATGACCCACTCCAGTACTTTCATGAGGTCATTCCATCGATTTATTAAAATGAAGGAGTTTAGACAACACTTTACGTCTCAATTCAGAATAAAACCTATGAACACAAAAATATGTTGCTTCTCGGAGTGTCCCCATAGGCCTGGCTTTCCCTATGGCAGGGAATTCGCTGCAATGCAGTTGTTTCTTGTTTACTTTATGTTTTTAGTTGATGTTCTTTTGTTTCTTCTTCATGCTTTGGTGAATAAAAAGATAACAAAAAAGAAAAGGCCATGATGGAATTTTTTTGTGATTTCAACCATAACTATGTTCATAAATCTAACTTTATGAAAATTCAAATCAATAATAAGATGTGTAGGAATAGGCTTTGTGTTTACTGGCTTAATGAATTCATGTTTTGAAATCTCTATTATGAAGTGATTTGTGTATTTCTAGTATTCTAAGGAACACATGGAAGGATCAATAATGTACCCAACCACCCATTGACATAATTTTCTTCTATGATACCACTTTGTTGTGTAGCTTCTGGTGACACTCTCTCTCTAGCCATTTGGTATTTGATTTCACATTTAAAATATATATTTAAAACCAAATTTGAATTTTTCCATTGACTTATTATGCAAAAAACAACCATTCTAAATATGAAATCATTCCTGCCATGGATGTATTCATACCATGTCCATTAAATCCATTCCCACATGCATTTTCATAAATATTAACTTAAACAAACACATAATTGAAAATATCAACCATGGAATTCATACACAATTGAGGAACTTATCTTTTAAACTCCTTCAACTCACTACAAATGAATAATGTTCCTTCCAATTATAGCAATTCTATCACACCACGTTTTTCTATGATAAATCACACTCTTGAAATCGGCCCAAATACATCAATAGAAAAAGCAACAGAAACTACATCATTCCGTCCAAATTAGACATCAAAGTCGCCACAAAAAATTAATTTAATATTGACTCGATCAACTCAACAGATCAAAAACCTCGCTAACATATCAATCCATATATCAGAATCAACTGATGAATCTTCATTGTCGTTAAGTTCCCAGACCTAATTCACCACCACATAGATATTGGGTGTTATTGCCTTCCAACATCTTTATGCACCAGTGACTTTCCATCGATTAACAATCCAAGATATACACATGCAAGCGCCCATTGGTTTCACTCCATCTTCCATTCAAATCACGTGAAACTATTCAAATCACTTCAAACCGTAAGGGAGAAAGTCAATCCAAAGGAAACTATGCCCAAACAACCAAACTCAACCATGCCCATAGTCAACCAAAGTCAACCACAGTAAACCATGTCCAAACAACCAAATTTAATCAAATTCAACCAAAAGAAGCAGAGTCAACGAAACAACTATGGTTGACCAAATTTAAGCATGGTTAACCAAGCAATGTAAACCAAAGTCAACCATGATTAACCAAATAAAGTAAGCAATGTAAACAAGGTCAACCTAACAATGTAAACCTAATTCAACCATAGTCAACCAAATATGTAAGGGAGAAAGTCAATCAAAGTAAACAATGTTAACATGGTCAACCAAACAATGCAAACCAAAGTCAACCATAGACAACCATACAATGTAAAGTCAACCATGTCCAAACAACCAAAGTCAACCATGCCTAAACAACCAAATTCAACCATGCCTAAACAACCAGTCATCCAAAACAACCAAATTCAATCATTCCCAAACAACCAAAGTCAATGAAAGTCAACCACGCCCAAACAACCAAAGTTAAACAATGTCAACCAAACAACCAAGGTCAACAAAAGTTAACCATGGTAAACCATACAATGTAAACCAAAGTCAACCATGGTTAACCAAACAAAGCAAACAATGTAAACATGGTCAACCAAACAATGTAAACCAAAGTCAACCAAACATTATAAGGGCCAAAGTCAACCAAAGCAAACAATGTAAACATGGTCAACCCAACATTGTATACCAAATTCAACCATACTCAATTAGTCAACCAAAGTCAACCACATCCACTCATAGTCAAACGTAGTAAACCATAATCAAGTAAAGCCAACCAAAGTTACCCATTATTTACCAAAGTTAACCAAATTCAATGAGAGTCAAAAGTCAAACAATGTCAAAGAAAAGTCAATTTTAGCCAAACAAGTCAACCATAGTCAACAATAGATAACCATAGTCAAGTAGTCAATCACGGTCAACCATAGTAAACCAAAGTCAATTATGCCCAACCAAAGTTAACCATGATACAATATATACCATGGATTGAAGTCAACCTTGCTTGAAAGGAAACTATTGGCTAAAGTTAATTATTGATTGAAGTCAATCATGGTTCAAAGTCAAGTTTGCTTAAAAGTCAGCTATGTATTAAACTCAACCTTTCTTAAAAGTCAACTATGGAATGAAATTAGCCATGGACTAAAGTCAACTATGGATTCAAGTCAACCATTTTTAATCAAAAGTCAGGGAAGCTCAACCAAAGTTAACCTTAGGAAGCCAAGGTCAACCATGGTCAACTAGAAGTCAAATATGGTTGATCAAATCGTCAACCATGGTCAACCAAAGAAAAGCATGGTCAACTAAATTCAACCATGGTCAACCAAATTCAGCTATGATCAACCAAATTCAACCATGGTCAACCAAAATCAACCAAAATTCAAACACAATCAACCAAAAGTCAACCAAAGTCAACCATTGGTTGCCATGGTCAACTGAAGTCAACTATGGTCAACCAAAAGTCAAGCATGTTCAACCATGGTTAATCATGGTCAACCATTGTCAACCAAAACTAAATTAAAGTAAGCCAAATGCAACCATGATAAACCAAAATCCAACCAATGTCAACCATGGTCAGCTAATGTCAACCATGGTTAAGCAAAAGTCAACAAAAAAGTCAACCATGGTCAACAAAAGTCAACCATGGTAAACCAAAGTCTGCCATGGTCAACCAAAGTCAAGTGTGGTCAACCAAAGTTAAGCATGGTCAACCTTGTTCAACCAAAGTCAACCATAGTTAACCATGGTCAACTATGTTCAACTAAAGTCAACCATAGTTAAACAAAGTCAACCATATTCAACTATGGTCAACCATCATCGACCATGGTCAAACATATTAATCCATAGTCATCAAAAGTCAACCATGTTAAACCTTGGACAACCAAAGTCAAGCGTGTTCAACCATAATAAATTGAAGTCAACGTGGGTGAACAATAATCAACCATGGTCAAGCATCGTCGACCATTTTCAACCATAATCAACCGTCACTAACCATGGTCAACTAAATTCAACCATGGTCAACAATAGTCAACCATGGTCAACCATAATCAACCATAGTCAACCATGGTCAACCACCATTACCTATGGTAAACCATGTTCATCCAAAGTCAACCATGGTCAACCAAAGTCAACTATAATCAACCATACTAGCCCATGGTCAACCATGTCCACCCATGTTCAATCAAAGTCAACCATGGTGTACCATGTTAAACAATGGTCAACCATGGTGTACCGTGTTAAACAATGGTCAACCAAAGTCAACTATGGTCAACCATGGTCAAACATAACCATCCATAATCAACGAAAGACAACTAGGGTACACCATGGTCAACCATGGTAAATCATAGTAAATGATGGTCAACCAACTTCAACAATGGTTAACCATGGTCAACCATGGACATCCAAAGTCAACCATTGTTAATCATAGTCATCAAAATGAAATTAGGGTCAGCCATGATCAACCAAAGTCAACCATGGTCAATTAGAGTCTACCATGGTGAATCATGGTCAACAAAAGTCAACAATACTCAACCATGGCTAGCCAAATTTATCCATGGTTAACCACGGTCATCCAAAGTCAATCGTGGTCAACAAAATTCAACTATAGTTAACCAATTCAACCATGGTGAACCATGTTCAACCATGTTTAACCAAAAAGACCTTTCTTAAAAGTCAACTATGGAATGAGATTAACCATGGACTGAATTCAACTATCGATTCAAGTTAACCATTGTTAATCAAAAGTGAGCGAAGCTCAACCAAAGTTAACCTTAGGAAGCCAATGTCAACCATGGTCAACCAGAAGTCAACTATGGTTGATCAAAACTTCAACCATGGTCAACCAAAGTAAAGCATGGTTAATTAAAGTCAACCTTGGATTGACATCAATCTTGGATTGAAGTCAACCATGCTTAAAAGTTAACAATGGATGAAGTAAACCATGGATAGATGTTAATGGTTGATTGAAGGCAACCTTGGATTCAAGTTGACCATGGACTAAAGTAAACCTTGTAGTGAAGTGAAACTTACTTAAAAGTCAACTATTGCTTGAAGTCAACTACAGATTGAATTCAACCTTGGATTGAGGTCGAATATGGATTGAAGCCAACCTTGCTTAAAATTCAAATGTGTATTGAAGTCAACTACCGATTGAAGTCAACTATGGATTGAAGTCAACCTTGGATTGAAGTCAACCTTAGATTGAATTCAACCTTTCTTAAAGTCAACTAAAAATTGAAGTCAACATTTCCTGGAAGTCAATAATGGTTCAAAGTCAGCATTTGATTAAAGTCAAAAATGGATTGAAGTCAGCCATGTTTCAAATTCAACCTTGGATTAAAGTCAATTGTGGTTCAAATTCAACCATGGATTAAAGTCAACCATGGATTGAAGTCAGCTATATATTAAATTCAGCCATTAATTGAAGTCATTAATCTTAATATTGTTACTAGATTGTAGTGAACCTTAGTTGAAGTCAATTTTGGAGTGAAGTCAAGCATGGATTGAAGTCAACCTTGGCTTGAAGGAATCCTTAGAATGAAGTCAACCTCTTAATCAACATTGGATTGAAGTCATCCTTGAAGTTAACCTTGCAGTGATGTAAACATTAGATTGAAGGAAACCTTGGATTGAAGTCAACTATGGATTGAAGTCAACCTTGGATTGAAGTCACCCTTGGCTTGAAGTCAACCTTGGATTGAAGTCACCCTTGGATCGAAGTCAAACATGGAATGAAGCCAGCCTTGGATCGAAGTCAACCTTCAATAAAAAAACTACAGATTGAAGTCAACATTGGATTGAAGTCAAATTTGGATTGAATTCAACCATGGATTGAAGTCAACATTGGTTTGAATTCAACCTTGGATTGAAGTCAACCCTCAAATGAAGTCATCCTTGGATTCAAGTCAGCCATGGATTGAAGTCAAAATTTGATTGAAGTCAACATTGGAATGAATTCAACCATGGATTGAAGTCAACATTGGATTGAAGTCAACCATGGATTCAAGGAAACCTTAGATTGAAGGAAACCTTCGATTGAAGTCAACCATGGACTGAAGTCAACATTTGATTGAAGTCAACCATGGACTGAAGTCAACCTTTCTTAAAAGTCAAATATGGATTGAATTCAAATATGGATAAATGTCGACATTGTATTGAAGTTAACCATGGATTGAAGCCAACATTGGATTGAAGTGAAACTTGGATTAAAGTCAATATTACTTAGAAGTCAACTATGAATTGAAAGCAACCTTGCCTAAAATTCAACGAGGGATTGAAATCATCCCTACTAAAAAGTCAACCTTGGATTTAATGGGTTTAATTAATGGATTTAATATTATTATTAATGGATTTAATTAAAACTTGGACAAAGTCAACCTTGGATTGAATTCAACTTGGTTGAAGGCAACCTTTTAGTCAATGTCGAATTGAATTCAACTATGAATTGAGTTCAATCGTGTATTTAGTTCAACTTGAGCTTGAATTCAACCTTGGATTGATGTCACCTTCGGATTGAAGTTAACCATGGAATAAAATCAACCTTGGATTGAAGTTAAGCTTTCTTAAAATTCAACTATGAATTGAAGTCAAATATGGATTGAAGTCAACTTTGGATTGAAGCCAACCTTTCTTAAAAGTCATCTATGGATTAAATCAAACCTTGCTTAAAAGTCGACTGTGAATTGAAATCACCCTTTGATTGAAGAAAACCATGGATTGAGCTCAACTTTTCTTAGAAGTTAACTATGGATTGAAAGAAACCCTTATTTGAAATCGACCTTGCTTAAAAGTCAATTATGGAGTGAAGACAACCATGGATTGAAGGCAACCTTGGATTGAAGTCAACCTTGGTTGACATTCTCCCATGGATGGAAGTCAACCTTACATAAAATTCAAATATCGATTAAAGGCCCTTGGATTGAAGTCAATCGTTAATTTTAGTGAACATTTCCTAATAGTCAACTATGGATTGCAGTCAACCAGGGATTGACTTCAATCCATGGTCAACAATCAGATGTCATCAACCATGGTTAAACGTACTCAACCATAACCAAAGTGAACCATGCCTACCCAATGGTTAACCATGGTTTAAATTCAACTCATAATTTTACAACCTATGTCGACCATGGTTAACCAACGTTGTCAAAATCAAGTTTACGATAGTCGGTTACAATTAACATAGTTAACTACAAAATCAGAAAGAAATATTTATGTATTTATTTCATTTATTTACTTATATTTATTTATTTTGATTTTAATTTCATTTATTTCTTCATTATTTAATTTCAATTTTTTTATATTTTTATTTATCTATCTATTTTATTAAATATTATTGGTTAATAAATTATTATATATTGATGAAGAATAATAAATATTTTATTTACCAATATTGATTTATTTTGATCTTTATTTCATTTATTTCTTCATTATTTAATTTCAACTTTTTTTTGCTTTTATTTATCTATCTATTTTATTAAATATTATTGGTTAATAAATATTTTTGATATATTCATGAAGAATAATAAATATTAATACTAAATAATAATCATAACTATTAATATTAATATTAATCATAAATATTAATATTAACATATTTTATTTATTTTTTTTAATTTAATTATAATTTATTCGCTCATTTATTTTTTTTATTTTATTAAATAATATTTATTAATATAATAGTATATATTAAAAAATAATATTATTAAATAGTAATAATAATAACAATATGATTATTAGTATTATTATTAAATAAAAAACAATGTTACCTTTTAATAAATAAATATATATTTATATCTAATAAAGAAATTTTAATATTTGTAATAAAAATAAATGCTATATAAAAATATTTTTTATTAAGATTAACATATCTTATTTACTAATATTAATTAAAATCATTATTTCATAATAATAGTAATTATTATAAAAACAATAATTATTATAAAATTAATAAATAAAGTTAAATAATATTATTATTATTAAATCAAACATAACACTCATCATAATTTAATTAATTAATTTAATTTAAATTTAATTTTTAATATGTTTTATTTAATTTAATTTTTAATATTTTAATTTAATTTAAATTTAAATTTATTTTTAATATGTTTTTTTAACTTAATGTATTTCTTTTATTTTTATTTTCAAATAACATTTTCATTAATTTTTTTATTTAGTTATTTCTTCGGTGGGTTGGTTGCACGGGGGGTTCACTAAGTGAACTTGTTACATAGCACGATTGTTCACATGATATTAAAGAATATTCCTAATTTCACTAAATATTCGAAAATGTATCATAAAATTGTATTGTTGAACCCCCCTCCCAATATTCCTTTCCAATTAAGAAAACTCCTAGTTTCACAAGATATTGTAGGTATCCATTTCTATCAACCCATTTTTAACACCCCCTTTATATCATATTATCAAGTTGTAACAAATAAGATCCCTAACACATATTCGTATAAGCAAACAATATGCTAAATAAAATAATAGTATAATGCTAATAATGATCCCACTAGGATTGCAGGGGCGACTAATCAATTTGTAGCACTGGACAGTTGAAAACCCAACGAAATAGTACTGGAAAAAAATGCATAAAAGGAAACTAGTCTAGAGATCAACATAACAAAGAATGTAAAAGACTAATAGTCCAATAGTTAGTGGAATGCTTAGAAAAGATGAGAATTGCAGATGTTTCACACCACAACCTGCCAATATACCAATTCTATATCACGTAAATACAAGTATAGCCATAGAGAGCTCATGTTTTCTATAATCTTAATAAATTAAACTCCATAAAGATGCAAAAATGAAACCCTTTCATGGATGGACTCCCCTGACTTCCTATCAAAATAAACATCATTGATGTTTGAACCCAAATGAACATTGAAAAATTCCTCTTACTTTTCAATAACATGATATGATCATGTGCATATCTTGGATCTGGGTCATTCACAAGATGCAATGAATTTCCTCCACTTCCTATACATTTATTCTCGCAATCAAGGGAATTAACAACATTTACTTACCTTTTCTTGGTTTATATCTTGTCTTTTTTTTTATCTTTATAGGAGAGGGAAAAATATCCATTTTTAGGTTTCAAACATGCAATAGTTATAAAGATACATAGATGGAGAAACTTATATAATGCCATTTCAAGGTAACGATAATGCATAGGGTATGTAAATAAGTATCTATATTTTCACCTATGTTCATGTCAGTTCCAATACAATATTAAGATGGATGCCTTGCATATAAGAATTGAAATTACAATTATGAGTGTGCCAAATATAACTCAATCTAACCACTATTCCTAACTTGCAATGTGAAAATATTAAAGAAGAATAAAAAATGTTGAAAGAAATAATTAGTCAAGAAACATTGATCTAACTTTTCTTGGTTCCAATGAACCAAGAAAGATTGATCTCACTTTTCTTCGTTGTCATGGAGCAAGGTTTAATTGAATCTCAATACCCACCTAAACCCCAACCTAAAAAATGAAGAGCTAGATCTTTTACTTGAATGCCTACAAAAAATACAATACAATTGGTCAAGTTCGGAACTCCCGATTAGCTACATCTCTTAACTTAAAGATGAAAAACAATATAACATCAATTCAAACTAATCCTAAATAAGTTATTAAATGAGGATTACTCAAGGCCAATAATACAAAGAGACTTCCATCAATATTATCATTGGTACACTATTATCAGATTTATGCAAAACTTAGGATCAAAAGCAATATCAAATAAAAATGGAGGGTCCTTAAATTTTAAGTGGCTATGAATTGAGCCCATGATTTTGAGGTATGAATCCATCCCATTATTTGGAGTTTATTCATCAGCAGACCCAAATAAAATAACCCCCAATATTTATATTACTATGTCAAATTAAAAACCCCCCTCGACCCCTTAATATGGGGAAATATATTTTTGAGGTTCTTAAGAGTATCCAAACCCCCAATATGAATGGACGTGATATGATATTGCCTCACTAGTGAACCCCCCGTGGTTGGTTGTTCACTAGCAACAACCACATTTTTAAATGTGGTTGATATTTGTCGATCAGCGAATATCAAGTACTTTTAAATGTGTGGTCGTGGTTGATATATGTGGATAGGCTAATATCAACCACATTTAAAAGTGTGGTTCTTGCTAGTTAATTTAAAAACTGTTTGGTAAATTGGAGGTTACCACTCTGCACAAAATATTCTCAATCCTGAATATGCTGCGTGTGAAATGTATGAGCTTTGGATCTAGCTCCTTAATTTCGAGATCTAGTGTCTCATGGAAATCCGAACCAATGGCAAACGTTCTTTGAGAAACCTGCTTTGCCATAATTGATGACTAATGACAAAAATAAGATCTCAAAGCACAACTAAATCAAAATGAAAGATGGGAATAGAACGACAGAACAATCGCTACAGTGTCTTCCATTTCGCCTCGTTTGTCGATTATGGAAATCATCCCGTGGGGTGGGCATGAGTCGTTGAGCAGAATACTTAAGTTCTTGGTACTTTTAGGAAGATCAGGGTAGTTGTCGGTAGTCCTCGAAATTTGGGTTTTATAATTGACGCTGCTTCCATATGGTTACAGAAATCTGACTTGTCCGTCTCCACCCGCTGCCCCTCTCAAGTTCATCCTGACATTCATATCTATATTCCTTTATGGTGGTCACTTTTATTAAGTTGCTTCCCACAAGCTTCTTTGCACTGTAGGCCGAAAAAAGGATCCTCATGGAAACACTAGAAGTCAAGAATGATCTCATCAATCTTGGTCTAAGAATCCCTATCTATATTATCCTGAGAAATATGACCTTCTAACTTGAACTATCTCCTACAACTCCTGTTACTCCTCCTAGACCTCTAGAATCCATATCTTGTACCTCATCACCATCCTCTTCATTGTGATCGTCATGAAATAAACGAGATCGCTTCTTAGAAATGTCAAGATAATTAGCAACTCAGCCTGCCATCATTTTAGAGCATTTAACTGTTCTCTTGGGATAGTCTATGGAAGTCCATTTGTTAAACTGCATATTGCAATCAAATCCAAATATCATTTTTAAGATCGGGGGTTCGCTAAAACCCCTGCAATATGTCATTGAAGAGAAAATGGCGACTCTTAAATGATCATTCCTATACAATTATTCCATTTTTTTTCATGTTTCGTTAAAGCGAAATGAGTGAGGCATTTGAGGATCAATTTATGGTCATTTATTAGTAAAGGAAGCTTGTTCTTACCACTTCCTTCAAGAGGAGCGTGGAGGTTGTGTGCAGATCTATGAGCAAGAGGCATGATTTCTATTAGGCCATCGTCACAGACATTCTTCCATCTGAAGCTCTTCTCCGAGCTTCAAGGATACTCCTTGCTTGTTCTTACCACTTCCTTGAAGAGGAGCGTGGAGGTTGCGTGCAGATCTACGAGCAAGAGGCACGATCTTCTTTTAGGCCATCGTTGTAGACATTCTTCCGTCTGAAGCTCTTCTCCGAGCTTCAAGGATACTCCTTGTTTTTTTTTTCCCAAACCCTTAATAGGCCTAAGAAAATTAGGACTCTCCACTTGGAATCACTATGATCATCACAATCAATGGTGCAGGATTTGTTCTCAAAACATTTTATCTCATATCCAGGCCAACTATGTTCATTTTGTTTTGGGTCTATATTTACCTCAAATATAAATCTGCTAATATCACAAATATTAAGGGGATGTGGATTGATATACTAATTACTGCTAATTATTTTGTCATGAGTACTCTTCTAGGTGAAGACAGTAAGACGGATCTGTGGTTTGATAATGGCCTTCGTCATGGAAGTTGCAATTATAATTTTTGTGTTGCATACTTACCATCTGCGATGGATGGTAATAGGTAGTGTGGGTGTGGGTTTGTCCATTGTCATGTATGCTTCGCCATTATGTGTTGTGGTATGATTAATTCTTATTCTTCTACTTTAGAATTATTAGATTAAAAATTGAAAGTTCATTTTTTTTCAAATGAATTTGTAATTTTTTCATTTAAAAAAATTCAAAAAAATAACATGTACATCACAAGAAATATTTTGAACATTGTTTATAATTCATAGTGTTTAATCCATAGGAATTTTGTTAAGTAACATATAATACAATAGAAAGATCCTACCAATATAAATTTTGCGAAATGAATTTCTTGAAGAATAATCTGTATGTGAATCATGTACCTCCTCTCCTGCTGAATAATGCATGTCGTGTTTCTATATGTATGTTTTTAATAAATTTGTGATTAAAACTAAAAGCGTAGAGTGCATGCCATTTCTATACTCTCTATTGAAGTTCTGAAATGCAGTAGCATGGGTTGCATACGCTATAGTCACTCGATATCTCTTCATTGGTGTAAGATTTTTTCTTTCCTTGTGTCCCTTAATTTATCTCCTGTATAATAAGCCCTTTCCAGCTTACTGTGTAGTTCATTTATAGAAATTCAAAGCAGCTAATTGTTTCACCTGCATCTACCAAAGACCTTTCGCAGGCCAAATAGATAGATACGTATGCAGTGGAACTTTCTTAGACCAAACAAGTGGACATGAATGCAGTGGATCTAACCGTTATAAAAATAAATTAAATTAAATTTTGTAGCAGTAGCTTCGATAGATCTGGCTGTTGCAGATAAAGTGTAAAGTATATTGAGTCTAGTTTCAAGTTTGGATAGCTCACGAGGGTTCCACTTCTTACTAGTTAACCATATTTACTGAAGTTGGAATAAAAGTGAAAGGAGGCTAAAGAGTCCTTCGTTTTTATTATAAGATATTGAAAATTGAATTGTTGTGGCAACTTGGGATTATGTCTACTTTTATAATCATAGTTTAAAAAAATGAAAATTAATTACTTGACTATTAAATTTAATTTTAAAATTTACACAAAACTAAAATAAATACATCTATATTAAACATAAATTTATATTATTTAAATGATGTGGTTTTACCAAAATTAAATAAATAAAGAAATCAATGCTGGAATCTCTTACCACTTTAAATAAAAAAGACAAGGTCAAACCCAAAACAAGTTATTTAAATAAATATCAGTCTATGATTCATCAAAAGAAAACATTTTACAGATAAAAACATTCAACGATTTTAAATTTTAAATTTTATGTTTCAAGATATGAGTTCAAGTCCACATAAAACTGAATTCGAGAATTCCTTTTACATAAACAGTCAAATTCCTTAACCCTATGTTGCTTACTGAAAATTATAACAAAAGCCTTTACCTTATTAGCTAAATTATTAAGTCACTTGCAAATATTTATAACAAAAGACTTTCTCTTATTAGCTGAAATATTAAGTCACTTTAAATTCCTTTGATCATACAACAAAACTGAAGATCGTCCATCTAGACTAAGTAACTTTCACTAATTAGACCAATTATTTAGCTTTCAAATCCTTTGGATTATATAACAACACTCTTTCCCATCGAACCTAAAAATATCATAGCATCATTGTCAAATTACATTCTATATTTTTAACAAATTTAACAGCCACTAATGGCAATAAATATGCTTAAAACATACAAAGGAATCACCACTAGTAAGATTAAGACACCATATATTTCAAATATAGAACTAAAAGTATCATTGGGGAAATGGGTGACGGAGCTGAAGTTGTGGAAAGAGTGGTCTTTATTTCTGGAGGGCATCAGTCTCTCATATACACTTGAGCAGTGGAGAAGCCACCATGATATTGTCAGTACATCCTCTGTGTAATGAGAAGTTTCCATTTGTAAATGGAATATGTAACTATCAATCGAGCATGCAATCTTCCCTCGGCCCGTTGTTTTGTTTTCGTGGAGGAAAGCTTGAAACCTAGTACTTATCATTCAACTCATCTCTATTGTTGATTGTGTTCACCCAACGGTTTGGTGGAGGAAAGATGGAAACCTAGTACTTATGTAGATCTTATCTTAATTGTTGGTTCTGTCTATCCAACGATCATGCAGCAAAGTCAATAGTTGACTAGGAAAAACACCCTAAAAGATCAAAGCTTAATACTATAATCTTGATAGGATTCAGTCGGTTCATTAAAGTAACAAACCTTACATTTTAGACATACATTCTCGAATTTTCCTTCACATAACTCAAATTAAAGATTAGAGCAATAAAAAGGAACTACAGAAAGCAATCAAATTACATGAACGCTAAAGCTATAAAGAAAATAAGGCACTACAGAAAGAAATCAAATTATCTGAACGTTGAAGCTATAAAGAAAATAAGGAAAGCTGAATGAATATCACTGCTTGAAGAGTGGAAATATTATCCAACCAAAGCCAGTTCCGTGGTACCAAATCATCAAACTTCAAATCTAACTTTGAAACATATATGTGGAAGGCAACATCGAAGAGGCTACATTAAGTTACAAGAGAAGCTTATGTAACAATTTGAAGCCATCAATATGAAAAAATAATTGTTTCTATAAGATTTACCAACCTAAGTTCTTTAATTCTAGAACCCTACCATTTCAAACAGAATATTTGGCTAGATGGTTTTGCTAGAGGATACTTTCTCCATGAATAGCAGGCTGCTACATTACCTTATATAACAATACATCGTTGTCACGCGAATCTCAACTGTGGACTAGGCCATCCATTGGCGAGCATCAACAGTTGAGGTTGAGCCCAGGTGGCATAAATGAAATATGAAAATGATACATTTAGATCATCCTTTTATATTCCTCTATTTATATAAGTCCTATAAATTATAAAGTTAAATTAAAATTACATTCCAATTGCGACTTTGGTCCAACAGGAAGATTACATGGAGTGCTTTGGCCTAGTTGGAAGGTTACATAAGTTAATGGGTTCTTCTTTCACTCTTATTTGTTGAGTTTTCATTTTTGACTGCCATCATGATTGCAATAGTTTTGGAAATGGATGATCACGAGTCTTCACTGGTGAGAAAAGGGTGCAACAATGAACAAAAGTATTTATATATTTATATGTTCATGCCACAACGTTTTGATGAAAAATTGTAATTTCTAAGAATATTATATTTGTATTTTATTATTCCGGAGATGGTACATTCCTCCATAGTGACCTTATTATATATCTGGAGATGTTTATTCCTTCGAGGGAGTGTGGTAACTAGGGTTATTAGATCTCCCATGTGAGGTCGGCCCTGAGTTAGCTGTTTAGGGGTTATTAGACTGTCTTAGGAGAGGTCGTCCCCATTAGGGTGAAAAGTCAGTTAGAACATGAGTATAAATAGAGGAGGTGTGTTCCTCATTTATCTCATTCATTCACTCACTTCTGATTGTAGCATAGGAGAGAGAGAGGTCTACTTTGGAGGAGAAGGAGCTCTTTTTTGGGTACTGCATCTTGTATTGGTTGATTATCTATATTGAGGAAGGCTTTGCTGGGTTTTCTTCCCCATAAGGGTTTCCTAGGGTAAATCTTTGTTTATCTTGTGATTGTGTTTCTTTCAGTGATCTTTCTTGTGAAATTAAGCTAAACTTAACATGGTATCAGAGCTAGCCTAAATAAGACATCTTTCACAAGGTGAAAATACCTCTCTCTCCTCCTCTCGTGAAAATTAGGGTTTCTGCAAAAGTTGGAATTTTTGGAATCTTATTGCATGGCTGGATAGCCCTCCTCAAAATCAAACTTTTGAGCCCTAGATTGAACTTTTTGAGTGGGTAGAACTCTTGGAAAGTCAAACCCTAGTTTAGGGTTTGGACCAGAAAACCAGTAAACCAGAAAAAGTGCGCACCTGTGCACCAGTTAACCAGAAAAGTTGCGAACCTGTGCACCAGTAAACCAGAAAATTGAAGACCAAAAAACCAGAAATTCTGTTGCAGATCCAGAAGGTGAAAAGTTGAAGTTTCCAGAAGTAGCACACCAGTAAGCTCAATTCAATCAAGCCCATCTCCTAGTAAGTATTATTCTATCTTTTGAAACTTCAATCTCTGTGACCTCTTGGATAAGATGGCTCCAAGCACTAAACTTGAATACAAGCTAGAGGGTATAGAAAATTTTCGAGCATGGAAATACAGAATTGGTCTCATTCTTGAAGAGAATGATCTTGTCCAATATATCAAGGATGAGGTTGCAGAACCTAAAGAAGATTAAGCCAAAGAGAAGCATAGGAAGGAATTGATTAGGGAAAAGAGAATCATTGTTGATTCTATCAAGGACCACTTGATTCCCCATGTGCAATCCAAGAAGACCCCAAAGGAAATGTATGATTCCCTTTCCAGAATGTATGAGGGAAAGAACATCAATAGGAGGATGAACCTGAGAGCTCAATTGAAGAGCACGAAGATGAATGAAAGAGAATCTGTTCAAGACTATTTCTCAAGGGTTTCCCAGTTCAAGGAAAAACTTGATGCCATTGGTGATACCCTTGATGAAGATGAACTAGTCATGACTTCTTTAAATGGTCTCACTAGACCTTGAGAGTCATTCATCCAAACTATGTGTGCCAGAAAAGAGAGTGTGAAGTTTGATGTGGTATGGGAGGATTGTATTCAAGAAGAGGCTAGGGTAGCCAATAGAGAATTCATTCTCAAGGAGGATGACCAAGCTTTGGCTACTCACACCAGAAGAAGAAGGAGTCACTTCAACTCCAAGAAGAATGGTCACAAGGAGTCTCAACCTCCTCATAGATTCAAAGGGAAAAAGGAGCGAACTCAGAAAGATATCTCTCCACAATTCAATGTTTCAATTGTCTCAAACTAGGACACTTTGTTAGAAATTGTACTTCAGAGAAGAAGAAGAAGAATACTCACAAAAGACATCATGCACATCTTGCAGAAGATGATAGTGAAGAAGAAGAGGAGGAAAACAAGGATAATTTTAAGAACCCATACTTATTTAAAAGTGTATAAACCTTGACGAATCTTACCAATTCTTAAAATGTCAACTATAAAATATTTGGCGATATTTTTCTAAAATTATTTCAATTTCTAAGTATTTTATATAGTTTATATAATAATTTGGCGATTTTTAGAGTGAAAAACATTTACCCCATCAAAATTGGGCGGAATGGGGCTTCAAAAAATGCAAATTGGCGAATGTTTTTTTGGAAAAAAAATGGAAAAATAGCCCATGGGCTAAATTTCGCCCCTAAAATTATCCTTGGAGGAAAAGCCTTGAAAGAAAAGAGCTAAAGTGGAAAAAGAAAATGTAGAAGAGTATGTTCTATTCTCTGCTCTCTCTGGGTCAGTAACACCTGGAGAAGATACATGGCTCATTGATAGTGGTGCTTCAAAGCACATGACAGGACAAAAGAAGGCCCTTTCAAAACTTGAAGAGAAGTCATCCCCACAAAAGGTATCTCTAGGAGATTACTATCAATATCCCATCAAAGGAATTGGTGAAGCAAACTACAAGTTTGATTCTGGAACTCCATTAAAGATGAAGGAAATCTTATATGTACCAGGTTTGAAGAAGAACTTACTTTCTATCCCAGCTTTAGATAAGAAAGGTTATAGGGTTGCATTCATAGATGGACAAGTACTTATGTGGCCCAAAAGAAAATCATATGAGGATGCAATTGTTATTAGTGAAGAGGAAGGAGGTCTATACAAACTCAAGGGCCATCCTGAAGCTACCCTTGTTCATGAAGCCACTAACCCAAGTGAGCTATGGCATAGAAGGCTTGCTCACATTAACTACAAAGCACTACCTCATGTGAGCAAGGTAGTCA
Organism: Larix kaempferi; assembly: GCA_027924585.1. Lineage (NCBI taxonomy): Eukaryota > Viridiplantae > Streptophyta > Pinopsida > Pinales > Pinaceae > Larix > Larix kaempferi. Next base: position 8,312,673 of record BSBM01001001.1, read on the forward strand.
TAGGATTACCAGACTTAAAGATTGATCATGATGGCACATGCAAAGGATGTGCAAAAGGGAAGAATATACGGAACCCATTTCCAAAGAGTGAAACAAAAACTAAGAGTACATTGGAATTGATTCACTCATATGTATGTGGACCAATGCCATCCACATCCTTGAGTGGATATGAATACTATCTTACATTCATTGATGACTACTCAAGAAAGGCTTGGATATATTTCCTAAAGGGAAAGGATGAAGTCTTTGGAAAATTCAAGGAATTCAAAGCCTTAATAAAAAATCATTCAGAAAAGAAGATCAAGATACTCATGACAGATAATGGTGGAGAATATACTTCAAAATACTTTGAAGTATTTTGTAAAGAATATGGAATCAAGAGAGAGCTAACCACTCCCTACAATCCTCAACAAAATGGTGTTGCGAAAAGAAAGAATAGGACCATCATGGAAGAAGTAAAGATAATGATACATGATCAAGACCTACCTATGTATTTATGAGCTGAAGCAGCCAGGATAGCAGTCTATGTGCATAATAGACTATCTCATAGTGCTCTTGATTTAAAGACCCTAGAAGAAGTGTTCACAGGGAAGAGGCCAGAGGTAAGTCACCTCAAGATATTTGGATGCCCAGTATAGATTCACATCCCAAAAGAAAAGAGGACCAAGCTGTAATGTCCCCATTTTGACCCCCTTTGTATTAAATCGTAAATGATGTAAATATTGTAATTTAATCATGGTGAGGAGCTCAAGGCCAAGGCCCCACCATTGATTTAGCGTTTCATGTATCGACAATTAAAAATAGATGCCTATGGTTCTTGTGCTAGATATGCACAATGTAAATAAGACATCATGTAAATACGAATTTTAATGAAAATACCCACAACTAGCTATGCAATGCGACAAATAGATGGAGCATAATTCTACAAGGAATAAGGAGGAAAATTATTCAAACCCTTGAGCCAATGGTGTTAATCCATGTGTCAATGAGAAAACCCATAAACCCTCAACTACCCATTTTGGGTTATGGACCCAATCATTTAATTCTTCCAAGAGTTGGTTGAGGCAGTTAATGCCTTGGGAATGAAGAGGTATGGCAGCCAATTTCGTGCAAGGACAAGCCATCAACCTGGAAATTCATATTTTTGCTTCTTGGGCAAGAAAACACCCACGAAATGGTGCCCAAAGCCATTCGGAATCCATAGTCTTTGCCCTCTCACGCAGTCTCAACGATTGGGCCTTTTCCCATCATGTTTTTCACCATTTTTCCTGTATTTTTCCATGCCTGGGAGCTCGTTTTTGCATTGGACAGCAGTTGGGAGAGAAGGGCCATGATTTGGGACTGTTATGGAGGCCGTTTTTGCCCTAGAATGTCCATGGACGTTTTTCTAAAAACAGATTTGGCTTCCCAGAGTTGTTCCCCATCTTCTAGTTTCATTTTTGGGTTTCCCACGTTTTTTCTGGGCTAGTAGAAACCCCATATTTCGGCATCTCACTGTAAAAACGTTTTGATCATGCCCAACACTTATACTTCTGTTGTTATGTGCATCCTTGTCTTGGTTTGAATCTATGAGCAAGAGATTGGACTGGTAGTGGACAAAGAGGGCTTGATAAACCTAGTGGGGGAGATAACCTCTAAAGAAGATCAAGAGGGCTTTGGCTACTCTTCTATGCACACCCTGAGAGCACTAGATGGGGAAGGTATGGCTTGAGGACTGTACAGCAGTGAAAGGAATACTCCCTTGTGTTGGGTGTGTAGGTATTGTGGGTACCAAGCTAGATAGATCTTGTAAGGTTACCCCTGGCTCTGTGCTTGAGCTCACTAGCTTAGACACTCTTCCTTTCCATTTCCTAGCAGCCTGATAAACCCAATTGCAGATTGGCTTGGCTCATCTTGGTGTATGCTTGGCTATGTGTGAGTCTGTTGTTCCCTGATTCCTTGTAGAGATCATGCCCAGCTCGGGGGTGGCAGTGTGTTGAGTTATTGATGATCACAACTGGCCTATGGTTGGGTGGAACGTTGCTGTTGCATAGCCAGTTGCTTGGGACTACTTTGTTAAGATAAGTATTCTCTTGTGTAAACTTTGCAATTATTTATCTGATGAATATCATTAAATGTATGATGGATGTGTTATTGAATTTTCTTCCGCTGTGTTTTCTTATCATTATACATTTCCATATGATCTTTTATATTATGTGAATGCTTATTTAGTAAGTTCATGGGGCTAGATGCCCGGTTTTAGCATCATGTCCTCTCTATCATGCTGGTATGGTAGGAGGGGACATTACATTTTGCTATCAGAGCCGCTGGTTGCAGCATTGGGCCTTTATGGGGCTACCTATCATAGGTGCAGAGGTAAGTATGCTTCCTGCTTAGCACTGATAGTTAAGAAAAATTTCAAAATTTTTCTAAGTTTCTATGAGTTCTGCTCGAAATTGCGGAAGGAATTCTCTTCTGAATTTGCGGAAGGAATTCTCTTCCGAAATTGCGGAAGGAATTCTCTTCCGAAACTGTGGAAGGATTCCGCGAGTTGTTTCGCAACGCGGAAGAATTCAGTGAACTGCTCCGAAACAGTGAAAATTTTTTCTAAGTGTTCGGCGTCGAAAGGAAATTTTCGGAAGGAATTCTCTTCCGAAAATGCGGAAGGAATTCTCTTCCGAAATTGACTAAGGATTCCGCGAATCGTTCCGCAACGCGGAAGAGTTCGGGGAGTGGGCCCGAAATTGCGGAAGGGTTCCATGAACCGCCCCGCAACTGTGGAAAGAATTCCAGAAAGTCTTCCGCAACTGCGGAAAGAATTCCGGAATGTCTTCCAAAATTGCGGAAGGGTTCTGTGAATCGCCCCGCAATTGCGGAAGCATTCGACGAATCGCTTCGAAATTTCGGAAGCACTTGGCGAATTACTCCTCAACTAGAGAAGCATTTGACGAATTGCTCCGAAACTGCGGAATCATTCGGCGAATTGCTCCACAATTGAAGAAGCATTCGGCGAATTGCTCCGCAATTGCGGAAGTGTTCGGCGAATCGCCCTGAAACCACGAGTTGATTTACCAAAAAAAAAAAAAAAGAGGGCGCTTCCCTTGACCCGCCCTGCAGTGGCGAAGCCACAAGGGGGCAAGCCCCCTTGACCCCCATCGTTTCCCCCCCTCATACGTCGTTGATTGTGAGAAAATTCTATGATCTGACAAATTGTCAATATACCATTTTCCCACGTGCATGAAAGTAAGTTATGAATTCTGAGAATATAATGCAGCTAACAATTATGTTGATCAACACATTTTGCAGAATCACAGTTACATCATGGTAGTACTCTAGACAGTACAGTTGGAAGGTTTTGGATCTTGGTTGGGCCAAGAAAATCAACATCATGGATGATGCACAGGATCCCTATGAGCCTGAGACAGATGCCATGGGGGAGAACAAACATGTTGAAAATGCTGAAACAAAATCTAATGGGAGAAGAAATCAAGAGACTCCTCCAGGTATTGCAGCCACCATGAGAAGCCTAAGGGTGGAATTGCAAAGCTGTAGAGAAGATAATGAAAGGATGATTAAAGCTCAGGAAGAACAAAATCAGTTGAATGCAGCCATGCTGCAGAGTTTAACAGACATCCAAATGAAAATAAACTCTGGGCATCAGACATCAAATCTAGAAAGAGGTGGGAGTAGTTCCAGAAGGAATTCCTGCAAGAGGGCCAGTAGCCCAAGAAGAGTTTCTACAGACACAACATATACTCCAAAAATCTCTTCTAATGAATCATCTAACTCAGAAGAATCCATTGAGGGTTCAATCTCTTCATCTCGTGGGAGTAAGAGGAAGAAGTACTACAAGAACAATTCACATGGGGAATTTAAGAAGGCGAAACCTCCTACATTTGATGGAGAGATAAAGTCTGGTCAAGAAGCTGAAGCTTGGATTCTTGGGATGAGAAAGTATTTCCAAGTCCAAGACTACTCGGGAAATATGATGGCAAGGGTAGCCATCTTCAACTTGAATGGAAGAGCATCTATATGGTGGGAACACATCAGGCAAGTGAAGAAGATCAATGAAAGGAAGATCGTGTGGAAGCAGTTCAAGAAATACTTCAAGCAGAAGAACCTCTCTAACAGTTACTATGATGATAAGATCAAAGAGTTCCATGAGCTGAGATTGGGACAATTGACCATGGAAGAATATGTCAACAAATTCTTGGAGCTACTAAGATATGTCAGGTACATTCGAGATGATAAAGTGAAAATTCAGCGTTTCCTAAGTGGACTGCCCCAGTCATATAAAGATAGAATTGAGTTTGATGAACCTCGAACTCTAAAGGAGGCCATAAGAAAGGCCAAGTATTGCTTTGATCAAAACAGAAGCAAACCAGAATTCCATAAGGCATGGAAGGATAGGAAAAACGAAAAGTTTGATCAAAGGAAGAAGAGGTTCAAGCCTCCTCAATTCCGGAATCAGCAAAGGCATCCATCACAGGTTGTGACTAAGCCAACTAGGATGATGGGAGACAAGCCAAGAGATCCAAAGGATCCAAGAGAACCACTTCAATGTTGGGGTTGTGGAGGAGACCACATGCTTAGGAACTGTCCACATCAGAATGGGAATACAAATCAAGTTCACAAGATCCAAGGAGCTAGAACTGTGGGTCAAGTGGCAAGGACAATCCCTAGAATCTATGCAGCAGTGGAAGACCGCCAACTAGATCATCAATCAACTGTGGTTTGATTGATCCTGGATCTACTCACAGTTATGTTACTCCTAGAATTGTTGAGGTTTGTGCTTTCAAGAAATTAAAGCATAGTAAATCATGGTTAGTTCAACTAGCCACTGGAACCAAGAGAAAAGTTAGTGAAATAGTAGAGAAATGTCCATTAGAGATGGATGGGCTATTCACTTATGCAGATTTGAACATTTTGCCACTTGGTTCCTATGATATTCTCATTGGAATGGATTGGTTAGAAGCACTCAGGGTTAAACTTGACTGCTACAATAAGACATTTGAATGCATGGACGAAGAAGGAAACCCGAGGGTTGTAAAAGGAATTCCAAAGGTGACTTCTGTTAGATAGGTTTCAACCATGCAGCTGAAGAAATTCTGTAGGAAGGGATGTCAACTGTATGCAGCCCACATTTTAGAGGCAACAGAGAATGAAACCCTTAAATTGGAGGACTACCATGTATTGCAAGAATTCAGGGATTTTTTCCCCGATGAGATTTTAGGACTTCTTCCAAAGAGAGACATTGACTTTACAATTGAGCTTGTGCCAGGAGCGGCACCAGTGTCTAAGACACCCTACAGGATGAGTACACCGGAATTGCTAGAATTGAAGATGCAATTACAAGAGTTGTTGGAAAAGAAATATATTAGGCCAAGTGTGTCCCCGTGGGGAGAAACTATTCTATTTGTGAAAAAGAAAGATGGAACACTCAGGTTATGTATTGACTACAGGAAGTTGAACAAAGTCACTGTGAAGAACAAATACCCATTGCCCCGAATTGATGACCTTTTTGACCAAATGAGAGGAGCAAAGGTATTTTCAAAGATTAACTTGAGGTCTGGTTACCATCAGGTAAGAATCAAAGAAAAGGATATTCATAAGACAGCCTTTAGAACGAGGTATGGACACTATGAGTTTGTAGTGGTACCATTCGGTCTCACAAATGCACCAGCTACATTCATGTGTCTCATGAATAATTTTTTTAGCAAGTATTTGGACAAGTTTGTTCTTGTATTCCTAGACGACATTCTCATCTATTCTAAGAATGAAGAAGAGCATCAAGAACATTTGAGAATGACAATGCAATTACTAAGGAAGCATAAGCTATATGCAAAGTTGAGCAAATTTGACTTTTATAAAGATAGAATTCATTATTTGGGTCACATCATCTCCGACGAAGGAATATCTGTAGACCCTGAGAAGATTGAAGCCATTATGAATTGGCCAACTCTAAGGAATGTGACTGATGTGAGATCTTTTATGAGCCTTGCTGGTTACTACAGGAGGTTTATCGAAGGATTCTCCAAGGTTGCAAACCCGATCACTTCTTTGCAAAAGAAGGGGATAAAGTTTGAATGGTCACCAAGATGTGAGGAAAGTTTTCAACGGTTGAAGAATCTTCTTACAAGTGGACCAATTTTGAAAATTGCAGACTCAGAAAAAGACTTTGTGGTATGTACCGATGCATGCAATCAAGGAATTGGAGGAGTTCTTATGCAAGACAACCACGTGATATGCTGTGAGTCAAGAAAGTTGAAGGAGCATGAGAAGAACTATGCTACTCATGATATAGAACTTGCAGCCATAGTACATGCTTTAAAGATGTGGAGGCATTACTTAATGGGAAGAAAATTTGAGTTAAGGACAGAACATTGTGGTCTGAAATACTTGTTTGATCAGCCAACTTTAAATGCTAGGCAAGCTAGATGGTTGGAATTTTTGTGTGAATTTGATTTTGAAATCTAACACATAAAAGGGAAAGAAAACAAGGTGGCTGATGCACTCAGCAGGAAGGTACATGAAATGCATGTGGCAACGCTTAGTACTTGCCAACCAGATTTGAGGCAGTAGATTGTTAACCATATGGTTGAGGATGAAGTGTATGAGTAGATAAAGGACAAATTGCAGCAACAAGACCTTGGCAAGAAGTATGAAGGCTATCATTTGGAAGAAGGCAGACTTCTCACTTATAAGAATAGAGTCTATATTCCAAATGCGGCAGATTTGAGGAGAATTGTTATGGATGAAATCCATAAAGCTCCATACTATGGTCACCCAGGATATCAGAAAACAATTGCTACACCAAGAAAATATTATTTTTGGCCAGGCATGAAGAAGGACATCGCTGAATACATTTCTAAGTGCATGGAATGTCAGCAGGTGAAGAGTGAACACCAACATCCAGCAGGTTTATTGCTTCCAGTGCCAATTCCAGAATGGAAATGGGAAGTAATATCCATGGACTTTATTACAGGATTGCCAATGACTGTGAGACAACATGATTCCATCATGGTTGTGGTGGACAAGTTAACAAAGGCAGCACATTTCATACCAGTTAAGTCCACACATAAAGCCGATGCCATTGCAAACATTTTCATGAAGGAAATTTTCAGATTACATGGGTTGCCTAAGGCAATAATTTCTGACAGGGATACCAAGTTCACTTCCAATTTTTGGAAAGGTCTCTTTGCAGATTTGGGTACACAGTTGAGCTTTAGTACCGCATACCATCCTCAAACAGATGGGAAAACCAAAAGAGTAAACCGGGTGCTTGAAGACATGCTCCGCATGTATGTAATGGACAAACCATCCAAGTGGGAGGATTATCTACACTTGGTAGAATTTGCATATAACAATGGGCAACAAGCATCATTGGGAATGAGTCCTTATGAGGCTTTGTACGGTAGAAGGTGTAGGACACCAGTGACTTGGGACAATCCAGTGAGCAGAATTGTACTTGGGCCAGAATTGCTTAAGGAAATGGAGCAAGAAGTTGCCAAGATCAGACAGAGTTTAAAAGTAGCCTAGGATAGACAGAAAAGCTATGAAGATAAACATAGAGTGCATAGGGAATTCAATGTTGGGGATCATGTGTATCTTAGAATGAGATCAAGGAAGAGTTCCTTGAAGCTTGGGAGTTGTGCCAAGCTATCGCCTAGATATTGTGCGCCATTTGAAGTGCTTGAAAGAATAGGGCCAGTTGCATATAGACTTGCATTGCCTGCTTACACTAAAGCTCATAATGTTTTTCATGTCTCTTTGCTTAAGAAATATGTACATGATCCTAACCATGTGATTAATTGGGATGTGATCCAGGTGGAGCCCGAGGGAGAATTCCAAACCGATCCGTTGTGCATCCTAGACAAGAAGGTAACATTGCTCCGGAACTGAGCCATCAGACAGGTAAAGGTGCAATGGAAGCACTACGGTCCTGATGAGGCTACATGGGAGCTGGAGGATGCCATGAGGGTGGCATATCCATTTTTGTTCAATTTGGATGAGCACTGAGGACAGTTCTAATATAAGGGGAGGGGAATGTAATGTCCCCATTTTGACCCCCTTTGTATTAAATCGTAAATGATGTAAATATTGTAATTTAATCATGGTGAGGAGCTCAAGGCCAAGTCCCCACCATTGATTTAGCGTTTCATGTATCGACAATTAAAAATAGATGCCTATGGTTCTTGTGCTAGATAGGCACAATGTAAATAAGACATCATGTAAATATGAATTTTAATGAAAATACTCACAACTAGCTATGCAATGCGACAAAGAGATGGGGCATGATTCTACAAGGAATAGGGAGGGAAATTATTCAAACCCTTGAGCCAATGGTGTTAATCCATGTGTCAATGAGAAAACCCATAAACCCTCAACTACCCATTTTGGGTTATGGACCCAATCATTTAATTCTTCCAAGAGTTGGTTGAGGCAGTTAATGCCTTGGGAATGAAGAGGTATGACAGCCAATTTCGTGCAGGGGCAAACCATCAACCTGGGAATTCGTATTTTTGCTTCTTGGGAAAGAAAACACCCACGAAATGGTGCCCAAAGCCATTCGGAACCCATAGTCTTTGCCCTCTCATGCAGTCTGAACGACTGGGCCTTTTCCCATCACGTTTTTCACCATTTTTCCTGTATTTTTCCATGCCTGGGAGCTCGTTTTTGCATTGGACAGCAGCTGGTAGAGAAGGGCCACGATTTGGGACTGTTATGGAGGCCGTTTTTGCCCCAGAATGTCCATGGACGTTTTTCTAAAAATGGATTTGGCTTCCCAGGGTTGTTCCCCATCTTCTAGTTTCATTTTTGGGTTTCCCACGTTTTTTTTGGTCTGGTAGAAAACCCATCTTTGGGCATCTCACTGTAAAAACGTTTTGATCATGCCCAATACTTATACTTCTGCTGTTATGTGCATCCTTGTCTTGGTTTGAATCTGTGAGCAAGAGATTGGAGTGGTAGTGGACAGAGAGGGCTTGATAAACCTAGTGGGGGAGATAACCTCTCAAGAAGATCAAGAGGGCTTTGGCTACTCTTCTATGCACACCCTGAGAGCACTAGATGGGGAAGGTATGGCTTGAGGAACTGTACAACAGTGAAATGAATACTTCCTTGTGCTGGGTGTGTAGGTATTGTGGGTACCAAGCTAGATAGATCTTGTAAGGTTACCCCTGGCTCTGTGCTTGAGCTCACTAGCTTAGCCACTCTTCCTTTCCATTTCCTAGCAGCCTGATAAACCCAATTACAGATTGGCTTGGCTCATCTTGGTGTATGCTTGGCTATGTGTGAGTCTGTTGTTCCCTGATTCCTTGTAGAGATCATGCCCAGCTCAAGGGTGGTAGTGTGTTGAGTTATTGATGATCACAACTGGCCTATGGTTGGGTGGAACGTTGCAGTTGCATAGCTAGTTGCTTGGGACTACTTTGTTAAGATAAGTATTCTCTTGTGTAAACTTTGCAATTATTTATCTGATGAATATCGTTAAATGTATGATGGATGTGTTATTGAATTTACTTCCGCTGTGTTTTCTTATCATTATACATTTCCATATGATCTTTTATATTATGTGAATGCTTATTTAGTAAGTTCATGGGTCTAGATGCCCGGATTTAGCATCACGTCCTCTCTATCATGCTGGTATGGTAGGAGGGGACATTACACAAGTTGGATCCTTCTGGTAAGAAGGGAATATTTGTTGGATATTGTGAAGCATCCAAAGCATTCAGAATTTACATCCTAGGATTCCATCATATTGAAATAAGTAGGGATGTGACATTTGATGAAGAGGCATCTCTTAATAGATAAAGGAAGTGCCAGTATGAAGAAGTATATGAGGAAGATGCACCTTCCAGAATTACAAAAGTTGTACCCACCCCTGAAGATGTAACACATGAAGACCATGATATAATAGAACCACAAGAACCCCCTATAGGAAACATATCAAGAAAGAGAAAGCCAGCATGGGAAAGAGACATTATACTAGGAGCATAAAAGTATGGAGCTCCTAGAAGCCTCCACTAGAGTGAGCAAGAATCCAAAGTCATTCTCTAGCTATATGGCTTTGATGTGTGATCTTATAGATCAAGAACCTCCTAGTTATGAAGAATTAGTTCATACGAAAGAATGGGTAGAGGCAATGATAGAGGAATACCAGTCAATAATGAAGAATGATGTTTGGGATATAGTTCCCAAGCCAAAGGACAAAAGTGTAGTATCCTCCAAATGGATATACAAAATAAAGCATGCTGCGGATGGTAGCATTGAAAAATATAAGGCAAGATTTGTGGCCAGAGGGTTCTCTCAGAAAGAGGGAATTGACTATGAAGATACATTTTCACCAGTTGCAAGGTACACCTCCATTAGAAGCATTATGACACTTGCATCTATGATGAAGTGGAAATTACACCAGATGGATGTAAAGACAGCTTTCCTGAATGGTGTGATTGAGGAAGAAGTGTATATAGAACAACCTCAAGGATTTGAAGTTGAAGATAGAAGAACCCATGTATGCAAACTGAAGAAGGCCTTGTATGGGTTGAGGCAAGCTCCCATAGCTTGATATGGAAGAATTGACAGTTTCTTGACTAGCTTGGGATTTACCAAGAGTAAAGCTGATCCTAACCTTTTTCTCAAGGTTATGGATGATGAACTTGTCATATTGTTGTTATATGTGGATGATCTATTTCTGACTGGAAATGAGAAACATATCGTTGAATGCAAGAAGAAACTCTCTGCAGAGTTTGAGGTGAAAGATCTCGGTTTGATGCATTACTTCCTAGGACTGGAAGTGTGGCAAGGCTCAGAAGGAATCTTTCTCAACCAGGGAAAGTATGCTGTGGAAATCTTGAAGAGATTTGATATTTTGGAATGTAAATCCATGGCCACTCCCATGGATTCCAACTTGAAGCTATTAACAGATGACTCATTAGAGTTAGTGGATGTAACTCTGTACAGGTAGATTATTAGGTCATTAATGTATCTAACGAACACTAGGCCATATATATGCTTTGCTGTGAACACCTTGAGTCAATATCTAGTGGAACCTAGACATGTTCACTTAATAGCTGCAAAGCATGTGATGAGGTACCTGAAGGGTATGATAGATTTTGGTTTATGTTATCTTGGATATCATGACTTCAGATTGTATGGCTACACAGATGCTAATTGGGTTGGAAGTGTATCATACAGGAAGAGCACATCAGGAGGATGCTATAGTTTGGGATCTGCCATGATCTCGTGGTTTAGCAGGAAGCAGTCTAGTGTGGCTCTCAGTACAGCTGAAGTAGAATATATAGTTGATTGCTCTGCTAGTTGTGAAGCAGTATGGCTTTGGAAATTGTTATCAGGATTGTTTGACTTAGAGATGGACCCCACTGTGATCCTGTGTGACAACCACAGTTGTATTAAGATGACAGAGAATCCAGTGTTCCATGATAAGTCAAAGCACATAGAGATCCGATATTTCTATATACAGGATATGGTGCAGAAAGGAGCTATCAAGATCGAGTATGTAAGAACTGACGAACAAGTTGTTGACATATTGACCAAACCTCTGTCTCGAGTAAAGTTTGAGTATTTCCGAGACAAGCTTGGTGTGATTCAGAAGGACCCTCCTCGAAAGGGGGAGTGATTTGAACACTGATGATGAGATTGCCTGCATCGACAAAAAGGTCAATGATGTGGATACATGTATTGATGATGCTGATGATGAGGTCGATGAGTGGTACTTAGACATGGTCTAAGATGATGAGGGGATTGTATCATCCGTGGACTTCGGTCCCTGAATTGATCCGTAGACATATGTCTTCGAGAAGTGGTCCCTAGTGGACAAGAGGGATTGCATCATCCCTGGATTTAGGTCCCTGAATTGATTCGTAGACATATGTCTTCAAGAAGTGGTCCCTAGTGGATGAGAGGGATTGCATCATCCCTGGACTTAGGTCCCTGAATTGATCCGTAGACATCTGTCTCCAAAAATTGATGATAGGACTACATCGTCCCTGAACATTTGGTTCAAAATGTATGAGATCTGGATCGCATCGTCCATAGACATGAGACTTGTCTAAAACTGATAAGAATTGATCATCATGGAAGTATATCTGGATTGCATCATCCATAGACATGAGACTTGTCTAAAATTGATAAGGATTGATCATCCTAGAAGTAGATCTGGATTGCATCGTCCATAGACATGAGACTTGTCTAAAATTGATAAGGATTGATCATCCTGGAAATAGATCTCGATTGCATCGTCCATAGACATGAGACTTGTCTAAAATTGATAACGATTGACCATCCTGGAAGTAGATATGGATTGCATCGTCCATAGACATCGGACTTGTCTAAAATTGATAAGGATTGATCGTCCTGGAAGTAGATCTAGATTGCATCATCCATAGACATGAGACTTGTCTAAAATTGATAAGGATTGATCATCCTGGAAGTAGATATGGATTGCATCATCCATAGACATGAGACTTGTCTAAAATTGATAAGGATTGATCATCTTGGGATTGGATCATGTGTATTGCAGATTATGCTGCTATGATGATACTATCGATCAAGATGGTCCAGATGTTGTCGATCGAGATGATCCAGATGCTGTTGGTTGAGATGATCCAGATGTTGTTGATCGAGAAGATCCAGATGTTGATGGTGTTGCTGTAGTTGTTCGAGTGCCGCAGAAGATGAAGACTCAGTAGTAAAGATGTTGATGTTCCAGTATTGAATATCTTGAAGATGTTCCAGTAAATTGTTTGAGTTACTGATGATGTATGAAGAAAGCTTCCAATGATTTATAGATATATCATGTATCATGTAGTTGATGACTCCTTGCTCCTGTAGACATTGTTATAATATCCTTCTCGTTAAGGGGGAGTGATGAAATTGTTGGTTAAAATTATTGATATTTAATTCACCTCAATTTAATTTATCAACCGGGGAATCGTAGACTTCGAGCTGCTACACTATATGTGCAGATAAGCTAACCCTAATGCTCAAGAAATCCTAATCTATTGCTAACAACAATGAGACTAACCCTAAAGGGCCAATGCTAAAGACCACTAATTCTGCATTAAAGACAATGAAAACTACATTACAAATTCTTATTGTTAAACTCGAAGATAACCTGAATAAGGGTTTTCAAACTGTAATTCTATAATTTAAAAACAACCTGCTAGCAAATTAAAAACAATAAACGGTACCTACAGCAATCTAGGCTATTGTAGTCACAATCCAAGTCAATCTGTCATTAACCAAATGTGTATGCTTCGTCAACCATGTTTCCTAATTGAACTTTTAAAACAAGTATGTAAATTCACACCAAATATCCCCAAATCTGAACTAGTCCTATGCCTTTTAGCTTTGAGTTATTAATGCATACAATCTATCAAATGAGAATTTAACTGTTGGTGAAGTTCCTTCACTCTCTATTTACAACTAATGCATATAAGTACTCATGAAGAAAATACCAAAACTCTGTTCATCAAATAAAGATTAGAACTGTGTAATCGATAGTCACTGTGTTCAAATTACGAAAATTGATTCAAATGAACAGGGTTACAGCCACGGACTCTTCCTCAAAACTCCTTCAAATACAAATGCAATCCTTTATCAAAAACAGTAAACCCTAAGTACTCTATGATCACGATCTTCAAACCCTGATTCGATAATAAGAGAACAGGCTGTCTATACACTATTCTTGTGCTGCAACATAAAGGTTTTAGTAATGAAAGTTAAACTTGTAATTCATGTACCAATGCCACACACAGAAGACTAGAGAAAAGTTTTAAAACCAATTCTGAATTCAATTGTACAGTCAAAAACCATTCCTGTAGCTATGGAAATATAACACTCAAGCCATTCATAATAAAACTCTCAATCTAAAAACACTCAATCCATTCGTAATAAAACTCTCAATCTAAACACACTCAATCCCTCATCAAATTGAATCTACCATACTCTATATCAGATCATGCAATTGTATATACCCTAGGTTTAAAATAACCATTCACCAAAAATAAATGGAATCTTTCATTCAAACTGTTAACAAATTCACTCTATCACCATAAACTGTAAATGCTATTAATTAATACTCGCAGTCACATTTTCTATTGCAAACCGATAATGGGCAAATAAGTTATATGCTGAAAAGGAATGTGAAATGAAAAAAACGCCAATCTACTATTGCAAACCACACACACTAATGGAATATTACAGTCTGGTGTTGAAGGTGGGCCCTGCCCTCAACGCCTCACACATTGAAATCACGAGTTTGCTGAAAACACACGCTGTATCATATTCAGAAAATGGAGTTTGTACAAATTCTCCCTGCTTAGGGTTTCCATGGCTACTTTTATACTAGATTATACAGAGTAAAATCGTCCTGAAGACAAGGATCGATAGGAATAACAATACTCAAAATATCTTAGCCATCTGAGCCAAAAATGGCATCTCAGATCCAGGATATACACATATCGTTTAAGAGAAGATAATAACACCACAGATCGTGCCTGAAATAACAGTGAAGCAATCTTCCAAAAGCATCTTAAGATGATGTGGATCCCATAAAAAACGCCCTGATGGTAGATCGAATCCCCAAATCTCCTCATTTGAACGCTGGCCAAATAACAAGACAACCCTGTATAGAAGAGAAACCCACAGCATTATTAACATAGGGTTAAATGAAACCTAAAAACCCACAACATATGCATAAAAATAAGAAAATACAACAATCAAATAATTAAAACTACTTACCATGGCTTTTAGCAATATTGACCTTCAAAAGACACATCAAACTGATTATTATTGGACCCATTAAGACTTTAAATACTAGGAAATAGTACATCGAATGGACAAAATAGAGGACCAACATCTCCCCCAGACTGAAGGTCTTGCATGTCCCAATGCAAGGAAATTTGTGATAGGCAAAATTTAAATCTTCAAAATGAATTGTCAATCCTTGGACCCAACTCCAGAAACTGAAGCTGAGGTATTAAACAGGACTTGCACCTGAGGAGGAGAGGGAGCAGAATGTTGCTGTATGCTAGCTAACTGCTCAAACTGTTTGTCCTTTTTCTTTAACTGCCTTCGAAGGCTATGATTTGTCCCTTTAACTTCATCAACCAAGGTTTGCAGGGACACTATTCTAGCTTTCAAAATGGCATTTTCTTGTTTAACAACCCGATCCAACCTTTTATATTCTTGCAGCTTCGTTTTCAATTTAATATTCTTTTGTCTAAAATAGTCAATCCCCTGCGCTGAAGCTTCTGAACCAGACCTGGAAAATGATGCCCTGACAGACTTTAAACTTGATTTGGAAGAGGATACCTTGACAGACTTCAAACTTGACTTTGAAGGTGATCCTTTGATAGATTTCAGACTTGATTTGGAAGGAGATACTGGTAACAAGGGTTCACTGACAGGATTCAGGGATGCAGAACAATGAGGGGAATCAGGAGAATCGAAGTCAGCTTGGATAGAGGAAGCATCGGATGATGACAACTCGACGTGGACAGGTTCTTTACCCTTAGACCCCTTCCTCCCCTCTTTAGCGGCCATACTGCGAGTAAACCGTCTATTTAGCTCCTTATCTCCCCCAGACTGAGAGTTAACACACTGTCTTTTAGGAATTGGGGATTTCTTAGCATACAATGAAGCAGTTTTCTTGGAGCTATTAACAGCAGGTTCCTGAGGAAAAGCATCTTGAGGAACTGAATTGTTTGTGGAGGAAGCTTTTTCCACTAAATCAGGGATACCAGGCTCCCCTGCTTCATTCCTCACGGGTGACTGAAGATGAGGGTTAGAGAGTTCATATACAAAATGTTCCCAACCCTGACCCTGCTTCTTTAACTCAGCTAAAACAATCATTTTAATAAGCCCATGATGATAAAGACTATGGGTTGGATGCTCTAAATTCTTCCTCACCTGCGAAGCCATCTTACTCAAGCTTTTCCAAAAATAAAATGGGAAATTTAGAAGCTTACCAAACTCGAAATGAGCTAGCAGTCGAAAATGGCAGGCTTTGTAGGTGGAGAATCGACCTTCACAGGTAATTAACTTGGTAATGATCATCAAAGAATTATAGAATTCTTCCCTGACCCATAGTTTGGAGAAACCCTTCTCACCCTTCACAGCCAAATATTCTGGTTTAAAAACGCAGTCATAATCTTTTCGTGGCATCCGACCATTCTTAAACCATCTATCACCGGTGCGTGGAAGTCCCGTGGCAACTGAAATGGACTCCTCTGTCACTGCAAACTCTAGAGCCCCCACTCTAGCGGTATGCCCGTCGAAACTCAGGGCGAATTGGAGAGAGACTGCGTCATCGTGGCCCTGTAAATTAGTTAAAAATGTATGCCATCCTGCCCGAATAAACATGTCCTTGCATGCAACGAACTCCGGAATGGCTAATAGCTGCTCATACGCAGAGGGTTCATGCCGGTTGAGCATGGTGGAGCCACGAGGGTAGCTGATTGACAGGGAATTAGAAAAGGATTCGGACAGGTGATTCGCAGGTAACGACAATGGAAGGATAGCGACTGTATAAAACCCGAATGACCCTGGTAAAAATGGTAGGAAGTGAGGGTAATGAAGACAGCATCGTGATAAGAAAACACATCATTGCAAGTGGTGGCACATACTGCCCACTTCGCAGGAAATGATAACCGTGGTCTAACACGTTTTTAACTGAACTCAGTCTCTTAACACGTCAGAACCCAAATTATAATAAAATAAGGTTATGATTAATTTATCAAAGGTTGCCAATTGATAGAAAATGAAATATTACCAAAAGTTTTTAAAGGAATTCATAACTATCGGATTTAATATAATGGCAAAAAAAAATTAATTATAATCCTTATTACTAGTTAAGGTTTAGCCAATCGTAACGTCCCTTAGCATATACATGCCAATTTCCCAATATAACTTCCGGCACTCAATCCGACACTCACTCCGGCACTTTGACAAACACAGCAGTGCTTTTTAGGCTGATAACTATGTACAGCAATTGACCAAGATAAAGATAAGTATCAGCATCTGGAGCAGCTGTTAGGTTATGAATGATGATGTAAAACCATGAATCTCCCAAATAGACATTACTTCAATGAGTTCATAAGCAGATAGCCTGAATTAAGAGATTCGTTGGACCCCAACAGTTTTATAGCCTAATTTCCTTCTTGCAGAGTCGCTGCTCTATCTAACCACACAGGAACTCAATCGTGCCATGAAGCCATCTTTATTAAAAATACAAATAACACTCAAAAATTCAAATTCCAATCAACCACTTAGAACTCAAAAATCAGAAATGCAAGTTTTATCAATCACTCATAAATCAAAAATTCAAACTCAAATCATCACTCATAACTTCAATAATCAGAAATGCAAGCTTCATCACTCATTCATAATTTAAACAATCAAAAATTCAAACTCAAACAATCACAATTCAGATTTCATCAATCAAAAATTCAGTCCTCACCTTGTTATCCATACAGAACTTTTCCACCAGGACATATGCCACAGGATAAGAAAAAATAATCAATCAGAAGCTAATGGAGTACTGGTCCACTTTGACTCAGCTTCACACAGGATAATTTGAGTAGTGGAACAAATAGTACTACAGTTCTCAGCTATGTTTTAGGCATCAAAATAAACCTTTTTTTTTTTTTTTTTTAGAATCAGGTAACCCAAAGTACCAAAAACAGTTGGAGATGATTATCAACTGGCTATCATTTTATTTTTTAATGAATTTAATAATTTTTAATTAACCATCCTCATGGCTTCTCTTGTACCTTCACATAGGTACGTTGTTCATATAGACAAGTATAGATGAGGCTGTTAAAGAAGATATCAAAGTCAGAACCCACTGCCAGCAAGCCTGGTCAGTACTCCGGTGGGGTAACTATAACATCTTAAGAAGCTTCTTCCCCAGGCAGATGCCCCATTGCCAACAGGCCTGTTCAGAACCCTGATGGGTTTGCCTGTTCATACCACAGGTCGGTACCCGCTGCCAGCAGACCTGTTCAGTATCCCGGCGGGTTAACCTCTTACACCCTTTTTCTATCAGAGGCTCTTGTCCCAATTTCATCTTAAAGATAAAATTTATGATTTGCTTCAGCATAGATGAGTGGGGGAGCTGCTCTGAAAACCATCTAGGAGTGGGATGGTACCAACATTGGAAGAGTATTCTTTGTATATGCCTGTAAAGATTTGCCCATATGAACAACTAACCTTCGTAACTGTAGAAAGTGAAAGTCATAAAGTGGCTAAAGACAGTATATATATATATGTGTTTAATCTTATAACAGCCAAGAGATAATAACCCCCAAACTGCCCGATCTTGAACACCTTTTAATCATGATGCCTATCTTAAGAATAACTTCATGCCCATAGCTGTAACTAACATCAATTCCCACTCTTTATCTAGTGTGAAACCAAATCAAATGGTCCTCGCAGCCCATAGGTTCATAAGCAGAAACATTTGGGAGCTTAAAGCATTAATGTAGGCAATGCCTGGTGGGAAAGTACTCTTATGAATAGCCAAAACAGTTCCCAAGAAAAATCTGACACACAAATGCAGACATTCCAATAATTCATTGAAGCTCAGAAATTGACCCAAATTTACACAGTCCTTAAAAATGTCTTGCAAAAAATAATCAGCATGCTAAAATCGGATAGTGATACCTCCCTTAGGTTTCAAAAAAAAACATTCTGAGTCTTGCTGAAAAGAATATCTGCACCTTTCAAAAAGAGAAAGAAAAAAACAAATCCCTGTACATATGTACAAAAACAATTTCACTGAAGATTACTGAGAGAGAGTAGGAGATGAAGAAGTCTTTTCCTCACCTACCAGTTCCAGTTCAGACTGCTGACTCATGTTATGGATGAATTCTTGCTTAGAGAGAGGTTTATGATATACTTTTAACCGATGTCCATTCACTACAAAGGCAGTTTGTTCTTCGTCTATTGTTTTTATTTTGACAGAACCATTATCGAAAACAGTCACAATTTCATATGGCCCCATCCATCTAGTGGTAAGCATACCTTTGAAGTGTTTAAATCGTGAGTCAAATAACAGAGCCCAATCACCTTCTACAAAAGTCTTCTTCTTTAAAAATTTATCATGCCACTTAGTCCGCTGATTCTGGATCAACACAGTTTGTTGGACAGCATCTTGTCTAATTTCATCAAGTTCATTTAATTGCATCAGCCTTTGCTCCTGGGCTTCATCTAAATTCAAGCTCAGTTGTGCAGCAGTACGAAAAGTTTTCACCTGAAATTCTATAGGCAGCAGGACCTGCTTACCATAAACAAGTTGATATGGGGTATACCCTGTGGTATTTCTCCAGGTAGTTCTGTAAGCCCACAATGCCTCGGGTAGCCTGTCTGCCCAGTCCTTATGATGTAGCTGCACAGTCTTAGTTAAAATGGATTCTAGCACTTTATTGGTTGATTCCACCTGACCATTTGCTTGGGGATGGTAAGGAGAAGATTTATAGTGCTTAATTCCATATTGTTCTGTAAGTGCTTTCATTGATTTAGAGACAAACTGTGCTCCATTGTCAGTTACAATTTCACGAGGAATACCAAAACGAGTAAAAATCTCTTCGTAAATAAATTCTATGACTGATTTCTCAGTGGCCCTCAATAGAGCTTTTGCCTCAACCCACTTAGTTACATAATCAGTGCAAACTAAAATATACCTCTTTTTCCTTGACATTGGTGAAATTGGTCCAACAAAGTCCAATCCCCATTTTTCAAAGGGTTCAATTTGTACCTGGGCTTGTAAAGGCATTTGATCAGCAGCAGTGGGTCTCCCCATTCTTTGACAGCTGTCACAGCCCTGTACATACTTCTCAGCATCTTTAAAAAGGGTAGGCCAATAATACCCTTGATGTAACACCTTATATGCTGTCCGCTTGTCTGAAAAATGGCCTCCATAGGGCCCATCATGACAGGCTTGGAGGATGTCACACATCTCATCCTCCCTCACACACCTCCTGATAATCAGATCTGGACCGGTTCGAAAGAGATCATTACCTACCCATGAATAATTAGCACTTTGCTGTATGATTCTTCGTTTTTCATAAGATGACAAATGAGCAGGTAATTTCCCTGTAACCAAATAGTTGGTTACATCTGCAAACCAGGGTGTTTTAATAGAGACAGCAAACAAGTGTTCGTCAGGAAATGTATCATCGACAGGAACATTATTATCAGCATGAGTCAATCTGGAGAGGAAATCTGCAACCAGATTTTCCTTCCCTGGTTTGTCAACTATGGTAATGTTAAATTCCTGTAGCAAAAGTAACCATCTAGTAATTCTGCCACTAGTGATTGGCTTATTCATTAAAAATTTAATAGCAGAATGATCGGTATGAACAAATACCTCGTAACCTGTAATATAATGTCGGAATTTATTGATGGCATGAACTACTGCTAGAAACTCTTTCTCAGTCACTGTATAGTTCAGTTCTGCAGGTGTTAAATTTTTACTGATGAAATAAATAGCATACGAGGACTGATTTTCTTTCTGTCCGAGCACTCCCCCTAATGCAGTGTCTGAAGCATCAGTTTGTATATGGAAGGGCAAAGACCAATTTGGCCCCCGCAGAACTGGTGTTGAAGACAATTCTGACTTTAATGTGTCAAAGGCTTTCTGACATTGTTGATCCCAATCAAAACCACTGTCTTTGACCAATAATTTGAACAGTGGGGCTGCTATCTTTGTAAAATTAGCAATAAACCTACGATAGTACCCTGCGTGTCCCAGAAAGCTTCTGACTTCTTTTTGTGTAGTTGGTGAAGACAGACTAGTAATGATTTCAATTTTTGCTGGGTCAACCTTAATTCCTTCTGATGAAACATGGTGCCCTAAAACAATACCCTCAGTTAACATCATCTTACACTTTTCATGGCTTAAAGCAAGATTTGTTTCTTGGCACCTAATTAGAACTTTCTCCAAATTATCCAAGGCTTCCTTGAAATCATTACCATAGACTGTAAAATCATCCATATATATTTCCACACAGTCATGGACCAAATCAGCCAAAATACCTAACACTGCCCTCTGGAAAGTGGCAGGAGCGTTACACAGTCCAAATGGAAGGACCTTGTAAGCATAAGTTCCCCATGGGCAGGTAAAAGTGGTTTTTTCTTGATCCTCTGGGCTATTCTTATCTGGTTATATCCGCTGTATCCATCCAAAAAAGAAAAATATTTCTTTCCAGACAATGTATCTAAAACCTGGTCTATGAAAGGAAGAGGGAAGTAATCTCTGAGAGTTGCTTTATTTAATTCACGAAAATCAACACATATTCTCCACTTACCTCCCTTCTTTGGAACAATCACCAACGGAGATACCCATTTGCTATCAGAAATGGGATAGATGAAATCTGCATCCAACAATTTTTGTAATTCTTCCTTCACAATGTCTTTAAGCGCAGGATTCATTCTTCTCTGTGGCTGCCTTACTGGTCTTATATTTTCCTGCGTATAAATGTGATGCATGCATGTGTCAGGGTGAATGCCTTTCATGTCTGTATAAACCCAAGCAAATGCCCCAGACTGTGCTTTGAGTAAATCAACTACCTGATTTTGCTGACTTTGAGACAGATTCCCATTGATAAACAAAGATCTTCCTGGACTAATTTCCATTGGTATAGTTGCAGCTTCAACCTTCTCATCTATAAATAAAACTACTGATGATGAGGTGGCTGAGGGGTAATAATGTTCCTGAAAATCTTCTGTGAAAACATTGTCTAAGTCAGAGAAGGACTGAGGGTACTCAATACTAGTGGTGGCTGAAATAAATCGATCTAGGATATTATCCTCAGTCTGGTGTTCCAGCCCCCTAGTTTGACTGATGGACAGTAAGGGTTGTCCCACATCCTCATCCCCATAAGGATTCTCTAACCATAACATGTTTTCCGATACAGGCTGGGCTGGAGGATAAATGATTAAGTTTTGTAGAGAAGTGCCATTTGATATAGTTAAAATACCTTCTCTGCATCCTATAAAGGCATTAGCAGTGGCTAACCAAGGCCTGCCTAATATAACAGGATGTTCCCCCATTGGGTGTTTGGTTTGGAGTACCAGAAAATCCACTGGATACTCCCAAGAAGCTACTGTGACAGTAATGTCATCTAAAGCCCCCACAGGTTTGACTGTGCTCCTATCAGCCAACTCTAAAATAGTAGGAGTAGATCTGAGGAGATTATGCAACTGAAGTCTCTGCATGGTGGTCATAGACATGACATTAATGGCAGCCCCTAGGTCAACCAGAGTGTTTCCTATTGGAACCTCATTGATGTAAATTGTCACCACGGGATTCCCAGGATTTGAAAATTTTGGGGGTAAGGGACAGTCCGAAATATAATTAGACAGCTGGCCTAAAACATTTATCTTGGGTGGGTCTTTCTGTTTCCGGCCAGGTTTCTTTAAACATAGTTCCCTTACCAATTTTGCATAAATAGGGACATCTCTAATAGCCTGAAGTAATGGAATTTTGATGCAAACATTTCTCAACTCATTTTCCAAATCAAACTGTGGACGCATCACAGGCTTCTCTATTAATAACCTCTCTGGGTAAGGGGGGTTGTTATTTACCTGTGGATGAGCTGGTGGTTGGAAATGAGTTCCCAGTGCTTGGGTATTTTCTGAGGCAATCTGCACTTCTTCTTCTTCTGTAATCTCTTTTTCATCACTTTCTTCTCCAGTCTCTTCATGAATAATCACTGCTGGAGGAGTTTTATTCAATGTTTTCCCAGACCTTAATTGTATTTCCTGTAAAGGAGCTGAATGAATTACATAAGTTGGAGCCATTTGAATTTCAGCATTATTAAGAGGCTGGGGAGGTCGATTATTAGGGTTTGGAATAGGTTGGGCTGGCAACAACGTGGGTCGAGGTGGATTTGGATTTTGATATTGTTGTGGAACTGGGGGTATAGGAGGAAGGGCAGGTGGTGTAAAACCCGGTAGTAACTGCTGAATATTTGGTGGCATTGGACAGTAACTAGGAGGGGTGGTTGATTGTGTTCCTCCATAGGGTTGTCCTTGTGGTCCTCCATATGACTGTCCCCGCCAGCCTTGCTGCCAAGGCTGGGTCTGAGTAGGTTGAGAGGGCCAATTCTGCCACATTTGTGGACTCCATGGCTGCTGAGATTGCTGCATGGGATAATAATATGCAGGGTTCTGAAAAACAGGCTCTGGGTACATGTTTTGAGGTCTAGGCTGCCAAGGCCTCCTTGATGCATCGGTAGGTTCAGCATTAAGCTTGTAAAAAGCTTGCAGCTCTGGTAAAGAAGGGCAATTGTCAGTTGGGTGTTGCGCAGAGCAAAGAGCACAGACTGAAATAATATTTAGAGGGCATTCTTTCAAAGGGTGTCTTTTTCTGCATTTGGGGCAGAATATGTGTAATGCTGCTATGTCCTCCTCCTCTTGCCGTTTCTTTGTTTTCAAAGCATCAAATTGGGAGCTTAAGGTGCCTAAAATGTCAGTTTTGAAATTTTCTAACAAGTTTCCCAACTCAACTCTTGTGACCCCACCAGTCCCTGCTGTTCTAGAAATACGGGAAGGACCTTCCCTTGTGCTTTTTCCTGCCTTGGCTCTACTCCTCGAATACTTTCTGCATAGTTCAGTAATCTCTTCGAAGGATTTATGAGATACATCACCTGATGCCATCAAGTTGAGGATTTCCACATATTCATCCAGGATCCCTTTTAGAAAAAGGGTTCTGACGGCATCCTCCTGTAAGGTATTATACTTAGACTTCTGTAATACAAAGCAGAATCGTTCTAGGAAGTCCTCCAGACTCTCTTCTTCATGCTGTTGCATTTTAAAGATATCGTTTTGGGAGTCTCGGGGCCCACAGTAGTCTCGGTATTTTCTGAGGAAAGCACTCTTCATTTGTTCCCAAGTTCGGATGGTGGATTCCCCCAAGCTCATAAACCATCTAAGTGCAGAATCCTTAAGGGTTGCTGGAAATAATTTTAACTTTTGAGCATCCTGTAGATAATTATAACTCCTACACAAGATGTCAAACTCAAATAGAAAGGTATCCGGATCTTCAGTACTTTTCCCATAGAAAGTAGGTAATGAAGATGCTGGGATATTTTTCATACTGACATCCCGTGTAAGATCAAGAATGGGGAAGCCAAAAGTTGTTTCAGTTCGTCCCACATGCTCTACTTCTCCTTCCATCTGGTGTTCAGTTTCCTGATCACTCATGACAAGAGGGTTCCTAAACCAGTTGACACCTATCCTGTCTCTTCTTGGGGGTAGAATAGAATCCAAATGATCTGGCCTAGGCCAAGCTTGAAAATTAAAAGGTAAATCTGTAGTGGATTCTAATTGAGAAACCACCGGATTCTGGTTATGTTCCAGAAGGAAGTTCACTTTTTCTATGTTCACTACGTCAACCAAATTAGGATCTTCCCTTAAAGGTGAAGTTTGTTGGATCTGTGGGATTTCTTCTGAATGTAACTGTTCACTGGGTATAACCTCAGTTCCTACCGGTTGGGTTCCAAATTCCGCTGAATTCTGAATGTTGTTGTTTTCAGTTTCGTTGCCGGTATCCCTATCCCTAGGGTTAGTGAAGGGGGGGGTTTTGTTGTTTACAAAAAGATCAGCATGAACCGTAATGAATCTACCCTTACTATCTCTAGGTCTCATCAAAACAAATTCTGAAAATCACAAGACTTTTAATCAAAATAAATTGAAATACCTGTGCCCCAATTGGGTTTGAAGGAACCTGATATGAAATGCGCAAGTTTGCCTTACCAATCCTTCTCCTCCAATATACAACACTAGTCACACATAAAAGCTGTTGTAAAATTAGATTACTGAAATTAAACACACCCACACTTGCATAAATACTCTTTACAAGAAAGATAAACACACTGTTTGCAGTAAAATAAATCAATCATGCGAAGAAAAACAACCACACCTACCAAAAGGGAACAACCCGAATTTGGGGCAACCCACTAAAGTGGATGCGGCAAGCAGTTACACCATGGGAATCCCATAGTGAATTCGTCTTTGCGTCTTAATGTTTCCCCTCCACCTTGTTGTGTACTGTAAAAAGATCCTATCTACCTAAACTTCTCAGTCTAAAAAATAGAAATGAGCAAAATACCAGCTTACCTTGGAGCAACTCCCCGGCAACGGCGCCAAAATGTTGGTTAAAATTATTGATATTTAATTCACCTCAATTTAATTTATCAACCGGGGAATCGTAGACTTCGAGCTGCTACACTATATGTGCAGATAAGCTAACCCTAATGCTCAAGAAATCCTAATCTATTGCTAACAACAATGAGACTAACCCTAAAGGGCCAATGCTAAAGACCACTAATTCTGCATTAAAGACAATGAAAACTACATTACAAATTCTTATTGTTAAACTCGAAGATAACCTGAATAAGGGTTTTCAAACTGTAATTCTATAATTTAAAAACAACCTGCTAGCAAATTAAAAACAATAAACGGTACCTACAGGAATCTAGGCTATTGTAGTCACAATCCAAGTCAATCTGTCATTAACCAAATGTGTATGCTTCGTCAACCATGTTTCCTAATTGAACTTTTAAAACAAGTATGTAAATTCACACCAAATATCCCCAAATCTGAACTAGTCCTATGCCTTTTAGCTTTGAGTTATTAATGCATACAATCTATCAAATGAGAATTTAACTGTTGGTGAAGTTCCTTCACTCTCTATTTACAACTAATGCATATAAGTACTCATGAAGAAAATACCAAAACTCTGTTCATCAAATAAAGATTAGAACTGTGTAATCGATAGTCACTGTGTTCAAATTACGAAAATTGATTCAAATGAACAGGGTTACAGCCACGGACTCTTCCTCAAAACTCCTTCAAATACAAATGCAATCCTTTATCAAAAACAGTAAACCCTAAGTACTCTATGATCACGATCTTCAAACCCTGATTCGATAATAAGAGAACAGGCTGTCTATACACTATTCTTGTGCTGCAACATAAAGGTTTTAGTAATGAAAGTTAAACTTGTAATTCATGTACCAATGCCACACACAGAAGACTAGAGAAAAGTTTTAAAACCAATTCTGAATTCAATTGTACAGTCAAAAACCATTCCTGTAGCTATGGAAATATAACACTCAAGCCATTCATAATAAAACTCTCAATCTAAAAACACTCAATCCATTCGTAATAAAACTCTCAATCTAAACACACTCAATCCCTCATCAAATTGAATCTACCATACTCTATATCAGATCATGCAATTGTATATACCCTAGGTTTAAAATAACCATTCACCAAAAATAAATGGAATCTTTCATTCAAACTGTTAACAAATTCACTCTATCACCATAAACTGTAAATGCTATTAATTAATACTCGCAGTCACATTTTCTATTGCAAACCGATAATGGGCAAATAAGTTATATGCTGAAAAGGAATGTGAAATGAAAAAAACGCCAATCTACTATTGCAAACCACACACACTAATGGAATATTACAGTCTGGTGTTGAAGGTGGGCCCTGCCCTCAACGCCTCACACATTGAAATCACGAGTTTGCTGAAAACACACGCTGTATCATATTCAGAAAATGGAGTTTGTACAAATTCTCCCTGCTTAGGGTTTCCATGGCTACTTTTATACTAGATTATACAGAGTAAAATCGTCCTGAAGACAAGGATCGATAGGAATAACAATACTCAAAATATCTTAGCCATCTGAGCCAAAAATGGCATCTCAGATCCAGGATATACACATATCGTTTAAGAGAAGATAATAACACCACAGATCGTGCCTGAAATAACAGTGAAGCAATCTTCCAAAAGCATCTTAAGATGATGTGGATCCCATAAAAAACGCCCTGATGGTAGATCGAATCCCCAAATCTCCTCATTTGAACGCTGGCCAAATAACAAGACAACCCTGTATAGAAGAGAAACCCACAGCATTATTAACATAGGGTTAAATGAAACCTAAAAACCCACAACATATGCATAAAAATAAGAAAATACAACAATCAAATAATTAAAACTACTTACCATGGCTTTTAGCAATATTGACCTTCAAAAGACACATCAAACTGATTATTATTGGACCCATTAAGACTTTAAATACTAGGAAATAGTACATCGAATGGACAAAATAGAGGACCAACAGAAATATTGTAACCTCTAAGAATATTATATTTGTATTTTATTATTCCGGAGATGGTACATTCCTCCGTAGTGACCTTATTATATATCCGGAGATGTTTATTCCTCCGAGAGAGTGTGGTAACTAGGGTTATTAGATCTCCCATGTGAGGTCGGCCCCGAGTTAACTGTTTATGGGTTATTAGACTCTCTTAGGAGAGGTCGGCCCCATTAGGGTGAAAATTCAGTTAGAACATGAGTATAAATAGAGGAGGTGTGTTCCTTATTTATCTCATTCATGCACTCACTTGTGATTGGCGCATAGGAGAGAGAGAGGTCTGCTTTGGAGGAGAGGGAGATCTTGTTTGGGTACTACATCTTGTATTGGTTGATTATCTATATTGAGGAAAGCTTTGTTGGATTTTCTACCCCATGAGGGTTTCCTAGGGTAAATATTTGTCTATCTTGTGATTTTGTTTCTTTTAGTGATCTTGCTTGTGAAATTAGGCTAAACTTAACACGTTTTAGGAAATCAGGAAACTGTTTTTGTATCCCTCCACTCAAATATCCCATGTAGAGGTTTCGCAACCCAAAACAAAGTTGGAAAAACATATTTTGTGTATGCTCTTGCAGTGTGTCGAAAGTAGTTAACTGCTCGCGAATGTTCGGAATGCATTACGGTAGAAGAGAATCAAGTAAAAAAATGTTGCCCCAAATCTAATTGTGCTCAAATTCATCTAGATGGTTGTTTCCTCCTCTATGAAAATATGTACAAAGCTTTCACTCTCTAACACCATTGCTAATGCAATGTATTGCTACCAATATATCATTATAACACCACTAGCAACAATATAAATCATTTATCAACTAATCAACTCTTACAACATTTCTCTCTTTCTTTTTACTTTTTTCTCTATGATCTTCTCTTTTGATCTTTACTCTTATAAAGCCAAAAACAAAATTTTCCTTGCTTGTAGGCGAATTATTTACCACAGAAAGAAATAATTGATCCAGCTTTACCCGACCTACTAAAAAAACATCACTATGAACACTTGTCTCCAACAATAAGGCAGTGCTCTCTCCAAACAATAAATGTGTTTCACAGCAAGTGGCTCTAACAATTGGATAATGCATTTACTCTCAAATGGAATGCACACTCTATTTGGAAGGGAATTAGCTACTTGCAGCTTTCTCCCTTGTTTATTTCCCTAAGTTATTTTCAGTGTTTTGATTTTTTCACCAATCATAACTTTGCATTATTTAAAATCTGTTTTTATTAAAAAATAAGATTCATTGTTTGTACCATTCCGACCAAGTTTTCCTAGCGAATAAGAAAAGAAGTCAAAATCATGTCATCTTTAAAATACTTATTTAAAACTTATTTCATATTAAAAATTTACAAATTAATAATATTGATTTTTTATTATGTCCCCCGAGGGGACTATATATTTTTTGGGAAGTCTTATTAACAGCCTCGTACACTAGCATAATTTTTTTTATACTTTAAGTTTATGCTAAAGTCATATTTTTTCTATATTAAATATATTTTAAAAAAACCTTTTATTTCAATCCTCATTGGTTCGTGATAGCTGACGTCGGCCTCGATCTTTGGTGCTTGGGCCTTGGCTTCCGGTGAACGTCAGCAAGGTCAGCGGGTGTATGGGCAGTATGGTCTATTGTACTATTGTCAGCTTGCTCATGGCCGACTCGGCTGCAAGCCTGGAAATTGACGGCCTACAGAACATTTTTTGGTTTCAAAAATGTGTTTGACAGGTGAATCTCGGCTTGGCACGTCACTGTCTACCGGTTTACAAAATTGTATCCAGTCAGTTTGACATTCAGTTACTTTTCTTACGTGTCATAAATTCTAGTAACTCCTTCGAGCCATAAGTAGGGATATAACAATGGTGACCACCTGCTCTTAGCATTTTGGTTTATTACCGCAAGCTCAAGGAAACCTTGGGCATTGTGTTATTTATAAACCATAAAAATCTGGCAGATGTAAAAAGAATTTAAAACATAAAAATCTAGTAAATATAAAAAATATTTAAAAAATTATTATTGATAAAATTTTGAAGATCATATAACCTCTTTTCCTGCGTGAGCTCCCATTCGAATTTTCCTGGTATGGCATTACAACATTTGCATTTATAAAAAAAAGTGAGGTACACAGTATTACAGTTTGATAGATAGCACAGTGGAGTCAATAGATCATGCCTACCAGGCCTTTATGGCAACGATGCCATGTGTTTTGGAAGCCTACAAGTGGTGCCAAGATGCCCACCACAACAGACGTTGCACTCGAAAACCTTAAGAAACAATGGGAGCTGCTTCAAGTTGGCATAGCAGTTGGTGGAGTCGACCCAATAAAGGATAAGCTTGGATTGCCTTGTTGAGAGGCCACGGGTGGCTCTTCTTCCACCAGTGCAGGATAGACCACGGTGGGCATTCGGCTTATCAGCGCAATCAAGCTGGTGTTAGAAATAGTAATTACTTCAGTTAGCTTTAGCTTTTACTTGAGTTACTATTTAGAAGTTCAATTAATAAATGCAACAGCATGCTTTGCATGCATGCAAAAGCTAGGTTAGAGTTTTTAGGGTTTTCCATAAGTGTTTAAATACACATTACATTATTGTTTGTATCACATCAGTTGATCTCGGTTTATGAATAAAGATTGAAGAGCCGTAGCTCATTCCGCATTATCTTTGTTTATTTCTACCTCCAACTTCTAGTTTGGTATCAAAGCATAGGAGAAGATCAAATTGGTAGCATCAATTTCTGGAGAAGCCAAAGCCGTAGATTTGAACAATTTGTAAGTTTTTTGAAGAATTTTCATAGAATTGTTTTTTGGAGAAATTATTAATTTTTTTTTTTTTTGGGAGTACTACGCCCTCCCTATAATCCACAAAGCGGTACTTTAGGAACTATCACACCCACAGTATAGTCTAAAGCGCGGTAGTTTGGGGAGATACGAGGTAAAAAATGGAGATTTCACCGCAGCCTCTCCCTAGGACAAAGAGCGGTAATTGGAACAAGGCGGCATTTTTGGACAAGTGCAAAAAAGTTTTTACTTTATGTGATTGTTTTTTGACTTTCACGCAGTTATTGAGTAAGAATTTTTTCTTTTTACAAGAGAAGAAGATATTTGAAGATATTTTTCAAATCTTGTTTAAGAGGGAGAATTATTATTTGTTTAAAAAAAAAAAAAAAGGAAGGGAGATTATTTTGAATAGAGCCAGTGAAAGACACCGCAGCATCTATGGCTTCTAGTAGCAATCAATCTCAGATTTCTCCTCTTACAGGGAAAAAGGACTATGATGTCTGGGCCACGAGGATGGTGGTTTATCTCAGGTCAGAAGATGCATGGGAATATGTCGTGTATGGCTATTCCTAACCTGCAGATGATGCATCTTTTCAAGCCATTTCAAACGCAGAGAAGGATGTCCTGCGAGCGCACAGGAAGAAGGATGCAAAGGCACTGCATCTCATAATCAACGCTTTGGATAACAACATATTTCCAAAGATATCAGCATCTTTACATGCCAAAGCAGCATGGGATACCTTGGCGACTAGTTATCAAGGTGCTGGTAAGGTTCAAATAGCAACACTCCAAAACCTAAGAAGAGACTTTGAAGATCTGAAGATGAAAGAATCAGACTCTGTAGACTCTTTCATGACCAAAGTCATGGGGATTGTTAATCAGTTGAATATCTATGGTGAAAAGATTGGAGATCAAAGGGTGGTTGAAAGGGTTCTGATATCCCTACCCCACAAATTTGAGTTGAAAGTTTCAGCGATTGAAGAAGCAAAAGATCTTAGTACTCTCTCTATAGATGAGTTGACCGGATCTTTACTTTCATTCGAATCCAGACTCAACAGGAATGAAGAATCCTCTCAAGAGAATGCTTTCAAAGCACATGTCTCATTCTCAAGAGGCAGAGGAAGAGGCCGAGGCAGAGGAGGATCAAGAGGACGAGGTAGAAGTGGCCGAAGTAATGGCAATGGAGATCAAGATCACCATCATAACCATGAAGGCGGAAACTGCGACAAAAAAAGGTTTGATAAATCTAATATTCAGTGTTATTATTGCAATAAATTTGGGCATCATGCTCATGAATGCAAAAAGAAAAAGGCTGATCAAGCCAATCATAATGCTAATGTGACTAATACCTCTGAGGATAAAGATGATATGTTATTTCTTACATGTCATGCTGCACACGAAAGCCCAAAGGGACTTTGGCTTTTAGATAGTGGTTGCAGTAACCATATGACAGGTGAAAGAGGTCTAATTGCAGACCTAGATGAATTAGTGAGGACAGAGGTCAAAGTTGGCACGGATGAGGTGGTTCCAGTTCTTGGAAAAGGAGTGATCAACATTCTAACCAAACAAGGCCAACAAAAGACAATCTGAGATGTCTATTATGCTCCAGTATTGAAGCATAATCTGCTTAGCATTGAGCAACTCACTGAAAAGAAGTACAAACTTGTCTTTGATGGATCAGACTGTGAAATTTATGACCCAAATCGACATTTGATCATCAAAATACAAGTGACTAGGAACATGATGTATCCACTAGTCATGAATTGCAGTAGCAAGGTAACCTCTTTTGCTCAAAAAGCCACTTGCATGGATGATTATTGGTTATGGCATTTTAGATATGGACATCTTCACTTTGGTGGTCTCAAGTTTTTGCAGCAAAAAGAGATGGTAAAGGGATTGCCCCCTATGAAGGAGCCAGAAAGCAGTTGTGAGTGTTGCATCATTGCAAAGCAGCACAGGGATAGCTTTCCTAAAGGTATGTCTTGAAGGGCACTTGCACCTTTAGAACTTATTCATACTGATCTGGTTGGACCAATGCAAACTCAATGGATTGGTGGAAGCTATTATTTCCTTACATTTATTGATGATTTCAGTAGAAAAACATGGGTTTATTTCCTTCGTCAGAAGGCTGAAATTTTTGGCAAGTTCAAGGAATTTAGGGCTTTGGTTGAAAAATAGAGTGGTTATCAACTCAAAGTATTGAGATCTGATGGAGGGGGAGAGTATGAATTAAAGGAATTTCATGATTACTACAAGCATCATGGAATCAAGAGGCAATTCACTACAAGATATACTCCTCAGCAGAATGGTTTTGCAGAATGCAAGAACAGAACCATCATGAATATGGCAAGGAGCATGCTGAAATGAAGAAATGTGTCCCATGAGTTTTAGGGAGACACAGTGGCTTGTGTTGTTCATGTGATGAACAGATCTCCCACCAAAATTGTGAAGAACAGAGTACCAGAGAAAGCATGGTCAGGTATGACTTGTAATGTTTCTCATTTCAGAGTATTTGGTTGTGTTGCTTATGCTCATGTTCCTAAACAGCTAAGAAAAAAGCTAGACGACAGGAGTGAGAAATGTATATTTCTTGGATACGGTGAACAAACTAAATCCTACAAGCTGTATAACCCTATTACCAAAAAGGTTATTCTCAGCAGAGATGTTTTGTTCAAGGAGGAAGAGTCATGGAATGGAACCATAGACAAGGGTATGGGAGCTGCAATACCCCAACCAGAAGATGGAGAAGATGAGGAGCTGATTGGACAACAAGATCCAGTAGCATCTTTACCAGTAGAAAATACTCCAGAAAGAACACCTAGAAACTCAGTTCCAGGTGAAGCATCAAGTCCGCAGTGAGGTAATGAATCTGATCACAGTAATAAAAAGACTAGAAGATTGACAGATATTTATGATGAATTGGATGCAAATACCAATTATGTTTTTATTACTAGTGAACCTGTGTTTTATGAAGAGGCTATAAAACAAGAGCATTGGGTAAATGCTATGGACGAAGAGATAGATTCCATTGAGAGAAATGATACATGGGTTCTAGTTGACCTACCAAAGAATAAGAAACCCATTGGTGTGAAGTGGGTTTGTAAAACCAAACTCAATGAAAAAGGTGAGATCGATAGGTACAAGGCAAGGTTAGTAGCAAAGGGTTTCTCGCAACAACCAGGAATTGATTTTGGATAAAATTTTGCACCAGTGGCAATATTGGACACAGTAAGAGCAGTCCTAGCAATTGCAACACAGAAAAAGTGGAAAGTGTATCAGATGGATATCACGTCGGCATTCTTGAATGGAATTCTTGAAGAAGAAATTTATGTGGAGCAACCACATGGGTATGAAATAAAAGAACATGAAGAGAAAGTTTACAAGTTGAAGAAAGCTCTATATGGGCTCAAGCAAGATCCAAGAGCTTGGTACAGCAGAATTGATTCTTATCTGATAAAAAATGGTTTTAGCAGAAGCAGCAACGAACCAACACTTTACACAAAGGTAAATCAACAAGGATAGATTTTAATAGTTTGTTTGTATGTTGATGATATGATTTTTACAGGTGACCTCTCAGTAGATGAGTTCAAGGCAGCTATGAAGAAAGAGTTCGAGATGACAGACCTTGGATTGATGAGGTTCTTTCTTGGCCTAGAAGTAGAACAGTCAGAAAAGGGTATATTTATCTCTCAAAATAGATATGCTAATGAAGTTCTTAAGCGATTCAAAATGCTTAATTGCAAAACAACACTTACACCAGTGGAAAGAGGTACTAAGTTGAGCAAAGAAGATTGCAGTCCTAATGTAGATCCAACATTGTATAAGAGACTTGTAGGAAGTCTCATGTACCTCACAGCTACGAGACCTGATATTATGTTTGCTGTCAGCTTGATTTCAAGGTTCATGGAGTCTCCCAAAGATTCGCATTGGCAAGTTGGAAAAAGGATCTTACGATATGTTGCAGGGACTTCAAGCTATGGAATTTTATACTCAAGCACGGAGTATGATGTTTTGACAGGTTTCACTGACAGTGATTTTGCAGGAAGTTTGGATGACAGGAAGAGCACTTTCGGTCATGTTTTTCATCTTGGATCAGGGGTGATTTCATGGGCATCCAAGAAGCAGCCCATTGTGACACTTTCATCGGCAGAAGCAGAGTATGTAGTAGCGACATCAGCAGCATGTCAAGCAGTTTGGTTACGCAGAGTTTTAGAAGGTCTTCAACAGAAACAAGAAGGACCAACCACAGTTTATTGTGACAACAACTCAGCAATCGCTCTATCCAAGAACCATGTTTTTCATCAAATTTTTTTTGACAAGCTAGTAAAATTTCAAATTCCAAGCCTGCTCAACTGCGTCAGAATATAATATATTTTCTGAAATCTAGAATTACCTTACGATGCTGTTGGGCCATGGTGTGCGGAAAGTGGGCAATCTTAGGCATGGCGGGTTGGTGTCTTACCTGACTTGATTTTGCAAGTTGGTGTATAGTGGAAAGGGACTTACCCCGGTAGGATTGTTTCCTCTAGTGTGACGGGCCATGCGGGTCGAGACGAGAGCATGTATGTTTACTCCTCATCTCTGTGCATGGAGGGCTCATTAGATCTCATGGTCGTCAGGGGCAAGATCGTGTCGTGTGAGCGTGGAAACAAAAATAGGAGATACATGTTGAACGTCAGTGCCAAGTCTGTGAAAATTCTCCTAGGAAATGCAGAAACAGTATTTGGGAAACTGCTATAGAGCGATAGGAAGCACGTTGTGCATATCCTTATTGTAGTAACCAGGCAGGAGCCTTATTAACTACGGTTGCTTTTGGTCCTGAACTTCCTGTATTTGCAGAATTCAGGAAGGATTGAAGGGGGGGAAATATTTTCAATCATTGTTATTGCCTCTTGTGTCCTACAATGTACAAAGTCCAGTTGAATTCAAGGCCTAATACATGAGCTTCCTTCTGTTGGAATAATGTAGAAATGATAGGCAGATTGACAGGGATTGAATTGATGTGTACTTTCTATACTCAGCATGGTTTGGTTTGAGATCCACCTTTCTTGGATCCATGATCTGGATTGTTATGATGTTTGTCATCTATATATTGTAACTATTTATTCATCAATAATCGAATTGGTTTGGCCATTCCTTTGTGTATGAGAGTGAGCCTTTCTGCTCAGCTCCACGTCTATGTTAATTTGGTATCAGAGCCCATAGTGGCCTGTTGGTGTGAAGAGCCCATTGCGGCCTATTGTGGGAGCCAGCTATTGCTGTGAGAAGAGCCCATTGTGGCCGGTGGTGAAGAGCTCGCTGCCTCCTGCCCATTGAAGTCGTCGCTACCCAAGAAGCCGCGTGAAGGAGGCCTGTCGTGTGAGCCTGATTGGCTTGCTGTGAATGCCCATTGTGGCTGGCTGTACGAGAGCCTGATTTTTTTTTTGAAATCCGTGAACCTGTGCGTCGAGCCCCTGATGAGAATTGCTGTGCGTGAGGCCTGACGTGAACCTTGCCTGGAGAGCCCACGCTGATAGCTACGAAATGCCTATGCGTGATTGGAATTTTTTTTTGAAAGATCGTGGGAGAGAAGCCCAGTCATCGAGCGCTGCCCAGCTGTGTGTGAGTATGAAATCGCTGTTGTGAAACAGTGATCGATGTCCCCTTAAGCCATCGAATTGCTGAATTGAGGACTAGTGCTGTGATATTTTTTTTTAAGCTGTGTTGAGCGTTAGTCTCACCTTCAGTCTATGCTGCTGTGTATGCTTTGTTGCTCTCTGAATCATGGTATATAAAGATTGATACCTTCTTTAATAAGAAAGGCTTTGCAAAAAGAAAAAGTGATCCTAACCTTTATGTGAAGAAAGATAAGGAAGGAAATGTTTGCTTAATATCTTTATATGTTGATGATCTCATTATCACAGGAAATGCATGTAAGTTGATTGCAGAAATCAAAAATCAGTTGTCACAGGAATTTGAAATGAAAGACATTGGTGAACTTCACTATTGTTTGGGACTTGAAGTATGGAAAGAATCTAGTAAAACTATGATCACTCAAAGTAAGTATGTGAAGGAAATATTGAACAGATTCCATATGAGTGATTGCAAAGAATCAGTAATTCCTTTGGAACAGAATGTGAAGCTATGCAGTCAAGATGGAACAAAAGATGCAGATGGTTCTTTGTATAGACAGTTGGTGGGAAGTCTAAATTATCTCACTACTACAAGGCCAGATATATCATATGCAGT
Organism: Larix kaempferi; assembly: GCA_027924585.1. Lineage (NCBI taxonomy): Eukaryota > Viridiplantae > Streptophyta > Pinopsida > Pinales > Pinaceae > Larix > Larix kaempferi. The sequence continues at coordinate 8,348,840 of BSBM01001001.1, forward strand.
CAACATTCTTAGTCAATTCATGGCTAAGCCAAATGAAAGCCATTGGAAGGCTGCAAAGAAGGTCCTTAGATATTTGAAAGGGACAATGAACTTTGGTCTTTTATATACTGATAAGTTTGATGTTCAATTGGTAGGATTTTCTGACTCTGATTGGGCAGGGAACGTTGATGATAGAAGGTCTACTACAGGATATGCATTCAACATTGGATCAGGGGTCGTAGCATGGAGCAACAAGAAACAACCAACTGTTTCTCTATCATCCACAGAAGCTGAATATAAAGCCATGTCTAGTGCTACATGTGAAGCTGTATGGTTGAGGAGGATTCTTGAAAATGTTGGAGAAAAGCAAGCAGAACCCACAATAGTACATTGTGACAATCAAAGTGCATTCAAGCTGGCACACAACCCAGTTTATCATGCAAGGACAAAACACATTGAGCTGCAAAATCACTTCGTTAGAGAAAAGATTGAATCTAAGGAAATTAAACTTATGTATTGTAACACAAGTGATAATGTCGCTGATATATTTACAAAACCCATTGGCAAGATTCACTTTGAGATCCTTAGGCAGAAATTAGGTGTTGTAGAAAATCCATTTCTACATTAAGGGGGTATGTTGGAATAATGTAGAAATGATAGGCAGATTGATAGGGATTGAATTGATGTGTACTTTCTATACTCACCATGGTTTGGTTTGAGATCCACCTTTCTTGGATCCATGATCTGGATTGTTATGATGTTTGTCATCTATATATTGTAACTATTTCTTCATCAATAATCGAATTGGTTTGGCCATTCCTTTGTGTATGAGAGCGAGTCTTTGTGCTCAGCTCCACATTGCCTCTCAGTCTATGTTAATTCCTTCATACGAACCACTTCCCTAATTTAAATTTAAATTTGTAAGTTGGAAGTTACCCACTTCCCTAATTTCGGTTTGCAGGTTCACAAAATTCCTAATAGTAAGCTGCAGAAGAGCAGGATTTTCTCCCATTATATGTTGTTGTGTGCGTTCTGTGTGTTTTTGTGTAATGTTTGTGCATTCATTTGCAAATTGTATTGGATCTTTTCTGGAAGCTAACGAGTGAGAGGGGCTTTCCAGACTTCCATTGAATGATCTATGATCAGTAAGAAATAACGTGGCCAGCCATAACAGAAAGCTTTGGCATTAAAATAAGCTATGGCATAGATGGCAAGGCGCAAGTCACATTCAAAATGTAACCCAATGTCAAACAAGGTTGAGTTGGTCATAATTTGTTGTGCTGCAGTTTCTTTCCTACGAGGACTGATGAAGACAGGTCAGGTTACTGTATAAATTTAATAAGAAACTCCAAACCCTATTAAAACCTTATCCTTCATACTGTATATTCTTTTGTAATCCTTTCAGGCAACTTTAACTTTTTCAAAGCTTAAGCTTCCTTTATTCCTTGGAAGAAGCCAAAGCAACCTCCTATACTACTGGTAAGGGAACAAGACTCGTCAGACAAATGCCTTTATTTCGACCATTGCCACAAATTCACATGATCTAGGTCTGGGATTTTCTGCCAGATTTGCTATAACACTCGATAATTGGATACAGTAAGTTATCTTTTTCTCCTTCCCATACGGATTGATTTGGAGAGCTGCTCCAATGTATACTGTGGTTGGGTGTTACAATCTTTGGGTTGAGGCATGGCGGGTTGCTGTCTTACTTGACTTGCTTTTGCGTGTGGGACTGGGGAAGCTCTTTTTCCTTTCAGTTGATTATAAATGTTTTAGATATGATGGTATTGTCCAATCCAATGTGAAATTTAAGATCGAATCCACAAAAATAAAACTCTTATTATTATTTTTCTCAAAGCAGGCATAGTGTACTTCATGCACGGTAGTGGCCATCAATATCAACGTGACGATGAGAGAAAATAGGCAGGCATCGGGAGGATGAGGATTCAAACTTCAGAATGAATGAGAGTGGTGGAGTCCATATGTATTTCACCCGGACCACATTATATCAACTCAATTGTAACACCTGGATGACCCCTATGAATCCAGTGACTGTTATGAATAGGAAGTAATGATATAACAAACAAAGAGTGAGAGATCAAGATGCAGAACAAGATCGCATATCAAATAAAGGACGGTGTACTCCATGCACGGAAATGGCCATACATTTCATATCATGATTCATGAGGACTCGAGGAGGGTGAGGTTGCAGTATGCAAGGTCTTGGTGGAAGCCATCTCTATTCAAGAAACAGTAGTGTTGTGAAATCGTTGAGAAAAACCAACCCAACTAGTTGATCTCTTTAACGCCAGTGAGGCTTTACGCCTCACAAACCACTTGAAATTGTGAAACATATAGTCTTTGCCATGCCATATGCAGAACTAATGATATTATACCAGTCACATCAAATTTCCATAAAATAAAAGATATGTGGTCTCTCATCACTCTCGTCCGTGGAAATAAAATTATATTTAAGTTAAATAATATCAAATATCACACAGGATAATTCTGAAATTAAGAGTAGGTATCGAGTTCAAATTTCGAATGCGAGTGTTTACAGCAACACAGAGAGGATATACGCGAATTAAGCATGAGGGGTGAGGGGGAAATGGCAATGGCGGTAGCAGCAATTGGTTAGATCGCTCTTAACACAGTCCACTCAGATTATATTGTTGCATTTGGCCTCAAAACACAAGGGTTTAAACACTTTTCTATACCTACGACCACTTATTTCGGGAGAGATTCGAATTCAAGACTTCCCAGTTCGAAATCACTAAAGAAATTGAGATTATTCTCGTCTCAAACGGAGGAAGATACCGCCACCACCACTACCAGCGCCCAAGGCAAGGTAACGGGTTTTTCTTCGGCGTTTTCTCAAAATATTTGTCTTTGAATTTTTGTTCTTAATTTAAAATTTAGATTTCTGGATGTTTTTCATGGCACATCCCTATTGTATTTTATTTTAAATTTTATTTTCTTTAATTATAGAATTTTGTGAGTGTAATTCTTCTGCCAAAATTGCACTCCTGTAACGATTTAAAATATCGAAGCTTAAAGAGATGTTTGTCCCGTGGAATTCCGTCATGGGTTTTAAATGTCTTGATTTATCTCAATGAGTGATCACCAAAGGATGCGACATGATTGTTGGAATGATTACTATTCAAGCCACAGTGAGAATGTCGGTGCCTAATAAGTATGTTATTAGGCTTGTGTCGGGAGTTTTCCCAATTCAGAACAAAAATAATCTTGTCCATAACTATCTTGAATTGGAGTAGGTGTCTGTTATTTCTGGACAGCAAGGAAAAACTATGTTAGTTGCGGACAGCAAGGGAAAACTATGGTGACTGATTTTGTCCATTAGAATTGAGGTCTTCATTCATGGCATATATTGGCTAGGGTCCTCTTTTAGGGTTTGTCAAATTTATTTTGATAGGAGAGGGTACATGATTACCTACAAAATTTGCATGACAATCAGAGTACCTTTGGCTACAAAGTTGGCTATCGAGGAATATCTATTCTGAAAGTCACTGAGTACTTGCAAATAGTTTCATTTGTAAAGATTACATTAGCACAAGGTCCACCATTAACAACATTATCACACAGAGCATGGCAACCAGGTTTATAGCTTATATATCTCTGTTACATAACAAAAACTACTTACTCCATTCTTACATATTGTAACCCAAACTATGCAATAATCCAATTGACATTTTTCAAATTTCTATGCTTTTATTCATTTAAGGGTGTACACATATTCTCCTCACATAAACTATATTATAGGTGAATAATTCAATGTTGATAAATATTTTAATTATTAAATTTATTTTTATAAATTTGTATAATTCTTTAAATCACAAAAAATTCATGCACCAATTCACACTTCAGTCATCATCATTCACACTTTAGTTATCATCATTCAATGGTTAATAAGATCATAGTTTAAAAATTAAATTATTATTATAAATATCACATCAACCATATACAAAATTTAAAACACTAACACAATATAAAATTAATTTGATTTCAGTTCAATCCAATATAACATGGTATAAATATCTCAAAAATAAGGTGTGTTTGGGATATATTAAGTGCAAATTGTATGTTTTAACATAATTATGGTTTAATTATGGTAAAAAATTAAGTTTCATCATCTTATTCATTGCAGGAAATTAGAGGTTCTATGGCTAAGTAGTTTTGTGGCAAAATAATTTTTTCTTCTATTACAATTTTGTGGCAAGAGTATCATATTTATATACCTTATGTCTTATTGTAATAGTTGTTATTCCTATTAACAATTAAAGGGACATGACCACCTCGTGGCTCTTGTTAAAAATTATATTTTGGTTATTTCATCACAATTTCATCCTTACTATAAAATCTAAAATTTTATAGAGTAAAAGTTTGAAGGAGTGTAAAAACGTCCAATCCTAACCATTAAATTCCAAAGTGACAAATTTAACTTAGTCAATATAAAAGAAGACTTTCTTGACCATGATTAACATTATTTTTTTCAACATTTTAATAAACTAACGTTGCATTTATGTTTGGCGTCTCTCGTTTTAAGATATATATTATATATTTATATATATAATTTTGTAATGTGTAAAAAATAATCTATAGCAATGTAAAAGTGGTTTTTAAATGTATGATAAGAAAGTTATTGAAATTCTAAAAATTAATATAGATTAGGAGGAAAATACTAATTGTAGTTTTAAAAGTTTTCTATACCTAAAATCAAATTAACTATATACATTGATAAGTATATATGTCAAGTCAAAGTTCATTGATTGTAGATTGGGTGGTTGGGAGGAATGATCGTTGATGGACATACCTTGATTCTCTACCTAGGATAGAAAGTTGGACCATGTTCTTGTTGAGGTGTCCCAAGCCTAGTGTGTCAAACCTTGGAATTGGGATTTTGTCCCACTCTCAAGCGAAAGATTATGTTCAAGAGATAATCTCATGGTCTAGGGCCCATGCATGGTCCATGTGACTTAGATTTATCATTTAGGGCCCAAACCCTTGATTTTTAGCACCAATGAATGTCTTGGGCTAACAAATACATCCTTAATGTGCCAAGCCTCATAATTGAGCCCATATCGAACTATTGGGACAAATATTACTTCTAGATACTTGATGGCATGGTCTAAGGAATTGCGCATGGGTCAAGTGCCTTAGAATTTTTGTATAGGGACTACATCCTATTTATTTGGCTCTAGATCATGTCCTAGTCTAGGATAGTCTTCCATGGTACACCAAAATTTGGAACTGGGCTTGTATACCCTTCTTGGGAAGACGATACTTATGGAGGGCCTATGTTGTGGTCTAGCGCCTTGTACATGCTTGTGTACCTTAAAAGAATGGTTTATGTCTTAAGTCTCTATTTATTAGCTTCAAACATTGTCTTAGTCACGTTGCAATCAAGTTTGTATCCTAGTTTTAAGCCAAGGCCTCCTAAAAAGTGCACTCAGTGTTGTTGTATGGGGCCCTATTCATCCATTTTTTTAAAGTAGTGTATAGTTACTAAACCACTATATTGTATCCTCGAATCATGTCTTGGTCCAAAAGACCTGCTCATGGTGTAGCTTTTAAGTAGGCCCATTTCACTACAAGGAAAACACTTTCTAGAAGAACTTCTTCCAAAACCTCTCCAAAATATGTCTCATTTGTTCGTTTATAATAGAGACCTTGCTAGCGAAGGTGGGTAGCAAGAGGTTATAGCAAATATTTTATTAATGGTGCACTTAAATGGGAAATGATACACGAGTGCACCACATCATACTATGCAGCGATGCATCACAAGCTATCAAGCATTGAAGAAAAAATACTTCAATAATGGATGAAAATATGTTTTTTTTAATGCTTTATTTTTTTAGTCCGTTTAATATGACCAAATGCATTAGAGCGTAACATTGTGAAACAAGTTGAATTCTCTCAAAATTTTAATGGAAAAGAAATGTTTTTTCTTTTTAAATATATGTAGATCTAAACAGTGAAATAATATATACATGTAAATGCATTAGTTCACTACAATTCTTATTCAACACCGATACAAGACAAAATAGTTAATAATATAATTTTTTTAATTAAATGGTGCATGCTAAATAATTAAATGCACCGATGCGCATTATAATATTTTAGTACTCAAATGTTCATGGATGGAACAAAAATCTAATTTGGTAATTGTTAAAGTCTCCACAAACTCCCTAGTGCAGTAATGTTTAACAAACACATCGGTGTGTTGTAAGCAATTATGCACCTAATGGAAACATGTGCACTGATATGACATACTGTAAAGTGCACTAGGGTAGGGTAAAATAAAAATAACCACCCCATAATTTCATCTTTTTGAGAAGAGAGAGCACTAGTGTGAGACAGTCTTGTACAAGTGTACCATCTTCATTTCTTCTTAGTTTTCACATTCCCTTGCCCTTCAATTTTTTGGTGGATAGAACAAGTTTTTCAATTTCACAAAAATCTTAGAAAGCTCCATTTCTTATGTATGTGGCAACCATGCCGCATGAACATGAAAGATACAAGGTAAAGTGTTTCTTTTTGTCCAAGAAAAAAACATATTTTCTATTCAAGTTGAATGGAAAATACAATCTTTAGATTCCATAACAGAACAATTTGTATAATACTAAAGGCAAGAGATAGTTTATATGCCACATATACTAGTTTTATCAACAAGTATCCCCAAAATGTTTCTAAACCTTTGTGACCATCATTATTGAATCACTTAGATGATATTGCAGAAAATATTATACCAAATTCTTAATATGTCTAAAATGAATAAATAAAGTTCATTCATCCTTGTAGAGACCTACTACCCTTCCTTGTATTCATTGATAAACAAATGACCGCATTCCAAAAGTAGAGTATCCTTAGAAAGAGAGTATGTGAAAGTATTCAAATATTGAAATACATGGGAATAGATCACCCACCAAAAAAAGCCATTGATTTCCTTCAAATGTAAAAACAATTGGGGAAAACCTATACTATGGACTTGTATCTCCCCATTCATCCACTAATTGTCACAATTGAATCACTAAAAGCTTGAATATGGGTAATTTATTTCTCCATTGCAAATTTAAATAAGTAAAACAAAGAGTTGAACTCACTTATTTCATTTCTCCCTACCCCCAAACACGCCTTACCTATAAATAGTGCCCCATTAAATAATACAATATGAACCCAAGACTAAAACAATTCTCCCCTCCTAGCAAGCCTCATCGAAGAAGCTCTAAGTGATATCTTTATTCATATCCACCTATCCAATATTTGACTAGATTTAGTGTCACGAGATGTTCTGTAATACTTTAGCATAGCAAGATCTTTTGTAGTAACATGATGGTAGGAAGTTGTTTCTCTTCAAATATTTGAGCATTACATAACAACCAAATCCCCCAATCGATCAACATGGGGATCGAGTGGAATACTTTGAGTTCCGTATGGGTGAAGTAACCAGAAAAGGATTCAACCAAATTATATATTTTTCCCACAAATTCTTCATATTTAATTGATGCTCAACCTCTTTCCATACCTGATGAGTATAAGGGAAACATACGAAAATAAGACCATGTTTATTATTTCTTTGTAAACTATCCCAAGTTAGGACCCTCTTGTTCAATATCATCCAAAGGAAGAGAATATTTTTTCGTTTTTTTTTTTTTGCGGGGGGGGGGGCTGCCACCTTGCACAATTTTCTTCACCACCAATATGGTTCTTGGATCAATCTATAATTCAAAGTTGAGTATCCAATTTTTTAAATATATTATCCCCAACCATATTGTAATCCTAAACAATCCCATACTCTTCCTCATGAAGTATAATGTGGGCCTTTTGAAGTTCCAAAAATTACCTATCCCTATGCAGATCCCACTCACCATCCAATCGCAAATCCCAATCCTGGAGCCATCCTTATATCCAATGGATTATTGAAATTATTCAATATATGAAACTACGTCATTCATGAAAATATTGGACCAAATAATCTTGAATAAATATGTCAAAATTGCATCCCATATGGCATAAACACCCACCCGAATCAATGCACTAGATCCTACCTTCCAAGGAAAAAAGAAACAATAATCGGGAAGGACAAGTTCAATGCCTTCCATTGGTTCAAAACATTATGAATGGAGTAGATGTGCCTTATAATCTAATCTATTACATTACCAAGAATAATATACTTCACAATTAGGATCCATTTCCATAAACTGATAGGAAATTTCACAATAGTTTGTAGTGATAGCTTGATTGAATATAAATATGTTTTTGATACCCCAACAACCCTGCTCCTTTGGAGAAGTAATGGCCTTCTAGTCATCCAAGTGGGTGTTAGAATATTAAAAACCCATCTAGACTTAGGATATAAAATATTATTCATTTTTTATACTTTCCTAGGTTTCTGACTAGGTTGTTGGCCCCATATTGCCTTTTTAGGCTCACACTTGTCATCATTATCCACAATATATCCCACATATAGATTCTAGTATATTATGTCTACTTTTTATGATAGTTCAGAATGGTAAGAGTGCTTTCCTTCTTTTACACAAATTTGTCATGCTTTTTCTGCTTTTTAGTAGATAAGGATAAAGCTAGGTGTTTTTATGGACTTGGCAAGCTGTCTGGTTTTTGGCCAACACATACTCTAGATTTTTCTCTCCAAAAGACATCGTCTTACTACTTTTTCATCATGCATTAGTTTCCATATATGTTTAGCTAATTTGTGAGGTCCTTGACTGAGTTGGAAAGTGGTGTTGCCACTGTTGGGGTTTTTTGCTTTTAGTAAGCCTGCCTCTTGTGAGCTTTTCGAATTGCTTGTAGTGCATTCAAATTTCCTCTATGAGGTGTATTATTTATTTTAATATCATTATCCAATAATATGACAATGGATTTTTATCCTATTGAGTTACTTCTCTCAAGTTAATTCTGCTCAAATTTTCTTCCTTATCTGCATTCTTGCAAAACTAATTGTGAGGTTTCTTTAGTGAACTAGATCCAAGTTGTGACAAATTCTCACATGGTATCAAAGCTATGTATTACTGAATTTCCTACTGAGTTTTTTTTGCAGGTATTTATCCAGGCACAACTTCATGGATTTGAAATTAGTTCCTCCTCTATCTTCTTCAAACTATTATGTCTGGAAATTGAATATGTCTGGGAATCTAAAGAGACTGAATATCTTTGATCTCTCTATTGGAGTTGTTAGTATTCCTATACAATCTAAATAGAAAAATTAATGGTTCAATGACTATGATAGAGAATTTGGAATTATTATTTTGGCTATTCCTCCATGTATGTGCTACCTCATTGATGCTCTAATCTCCCAAGTGAGCTCTGGAGCAATCTAGACAAAGCATTTGGCCAGCAAGATGATGAAGAAGAGATAAGCCTTTTGGAGAGCGATCTGATTAGAGACACCTCCTCATATTTTCTCATTGATGCCACTAATTTATTGGCCTCAAGCTTCTAAGATGAATTTTTTCATGAAGAACAAATTGCATAAATTTCAATGCATGCAGTTCCTGTTGAAGATATTCTCCTTGATTCGAATGCTTCCTCTGGTTGTCAAGAAGCATTAATTGAAGAGACTTCTTATGTGGCTCTAGAAGTTGAGAAATCAGATCTCTCTATTTCATATCTAGCTGCTAATGATGAAGAAGTTTCAACTAATGGATCTACCATTGTTGAAGATGATTCCAACCATTCATTGTTCTCATATCATTCTTCATATTTTGATCTTGAGGATGACCAGCTAGTTGTTGATGATCCTGTGCATACTTCACAAGTTGATGGTGCACAATATTATGATCCAAACGATGATTTGAAGGTTAGATCGGATCTTAACAATGCTCCATTTTCACATACTGACAATGGTCTCATGCCTTCTACATATTCCTACAAGATGACTGGCACACTTCCTCAGGGATTCCCTAAAGATGGAGGACACCACCACTTGATTGGGATTGATTCTCAAGCTCATCAAGTATCTTTTGGACCTAATCTTAACTCACATGGTTCAATATTCAAGTATGAAGATCATTCACTATTGCTTGGGTTCAAGTCTCAAGCATATCATGGTACAATTAGTTCAGAGAACTTCCAGATTCACTTTCATCCATTGGTGGAGAATTCAAGCACATGTTTTGGGAGCATGATCCTCTTCTGTCAAAGAGAAAGATACCTCGACAGACATCAAATCAAGCATCACACCTACTTGATTTTGGAGCAACATTTTTTTATGTTTTTAATGTCCATTCTTGAGGGAGGGTTTTGTTCCCATGAGGTTTTCCTTGTTTCCTCGGTTTACATTGACATAATAATTGTAATTGGGTGACCATAAGCCTTGTTGTTTGGGCCTTAATCATATTTTATTCACTATAAGTTAGGCTTAACGGGGGGTGTTAGAATATTAAAAACCCATCTAGACTTATGATATAAAGTATTATTCATTTTTTTATACTTTCCTAGGTGTCTGAGTAGGTTTGTTGGCCTCATATTTCCTTTTTAGGCTCACACTTGTCATCATTATCCACAAGAGCACACCAGATAGATTCTGGTATATTATGTTTGCTTTTTATGATAGTCCAAAATGGTAAGATCACTTTCCTGCTGTTACACAGATTTGTCCCGCTTTTTCTACTTTTCAGTGGATAAGGTTAAAGCTAGGTTCCTTTATGGACTTGACAAGCTGTCTAGTTTTTGGCCAACACATCCTCCTTATTTTTCTCTCAAAAATCCATCATCTTACTACTTTTTCATCACTCATTAGCTTCCATATCTGATTTAGCTAATTCGTGAGGTCCTTGACTGAGTTGGAAAGTGATGTTGCCACTATTGGGGTTTTTTTGCTTTTAGTAAGCCTGTTTTTTGTGTGTTTTTTGAATTTCCTTTAGTGCATTTGAATTTCCTCTATGAGATGTATTATTTATTGTACTATCATTGTTCAATAATATGACAATAGAGTTTTATCCTATTGAATTTATTCTCTCAAGTTAATTTTGCTGAAATTTTCTTCCATATATGCATTCTTGCAAAACTAATTGTGAGGTTTCTTCAGTGAACTGGATTTAGGCTGTGACAAATTCTCAGAGTGGGAACCCTTGTATTCGCCGCAACCCTTCCAAAAATAGTTAAATAATATCTTTTGAATATTGTCTGGCATATCTTTTGGAATATCTTCCGTAAGATGCCAATAGACATGAATGGCTTCCAAAATAAACTTAATAAGAAAAAGCAATATCGAGCCTATATAGAGAGCCATCGATCTTAGAAAAGAGCTAGTACTAGTAATATTTTCCATAATTGTTGAGTTTGAGTGTATAGCCTATTTATTTAACTCATTCCTCCAATGAATGAGATGGATAGGGAAATCCCCTGACCCAAATATATCTCATATGTGAAGCCTCCTTAGAAATATGCAATAAATACTTAACAATATTAATTTCCATGCTTGTTGTCTAGAAAAATAGGGGAAGAATTCATTGTATTGCTTACCTTCCTCCTCATAGAAAAGGTAAAAAAGTAGTACATAATCCATGAAAAACACCATGCTCTCTACCCTCAAAGAGATACCCTATAGTAATTTCCTTTGACTTGTAGCGACGATAATGGAACTACTTAGTCCTTTGGAAAACAATGAGAAGAGATAGAGGGACAAAGGGAACCCTTGTCTTAGTCCACTGATGGGATTAAATGACTTGGAACTCGATACATTAACTAAAACAAAAAATGAGGAGGTTGTAATGCAAACAATGATCCACTTAACAATATAAATATTAAAACCAACTTGAAGAAGTACGAGTCTCAAGTAAAGACAAGATACCCAATCATAAGTTTTGGATAAATCCATTTTAATGGAAGTAACAATATGATAAGTTCTAATAGAGTGCATACTCTCTTGGGATGAACAAATGGCCTCATGGATCAATATACCACTCAAAAACCAAATTGCTTCAAAGATATATCCCTAAAAGGGAGTGCCTTGGTTTGAAAAACAATCAATTTCGAGAGGATCTTGTAGATGCAATTCCAGAGTGAAATTGGTCTGAAATCATCAAATGTACTAGGACAGTCCACCTTAGGAATCAATGACAGTAATTAGTATTAAATCTCATAGGAATCTTCCATGTTAGTCAAACTTCCTCCAAAAAATTTAATAAGTCATCACCTATTAACTCAAAGAAGTCAATTAAAAACTATATCGTCCTTTCCATCAGGACTCGGACACTTGTCCTTCTAAAATGAATAGAGAAGGGTCCAATATTCATCCTTAGTCATCGGTCTGGAAATATCCACATTTTATTCATCATCCACCAATCTAGGAAAAATTCCACGAGTTTCATAATCTTTCCTAGAATGGAGCAATCAGGTTCTGAGTAAATAGTGTGAAAATGTTTAAATCCTAACCTTGAAAGTTCATAAAATTTATGAGCCTATTGACCATCCCTATCCTTCATCTCCCATATGGTGTTTTGATTCCATATATCTCTAACAAAATTATGAAAATACTTAATATTTTGATCACCAGATGAGATCCAAAGAGCTCGGCTCTTTAACCTCCAATCATTTCTTCTATCCTGCATCAATATTTTGTTCATCTTCGACTTAAGGATGATAATATTTTCTTGAGTGTATTTGTCACATAGTCCATCATGAAGGGATGAAAAAACCTATTCAAGGACAATCTTGAGCACAAGAGTCAACCCATACTAATTCTCATGACGCTCTCGAGCACACAAGGATACCATTTCTTTGAGCAGTCTTAGAGAGTGAGAAAATTGTGTACCTGAACTATCATATAAGGAATATTTGAGATGCTTCTAGTTATCCCTAAAAATTTGTCGCGGTTCCTCCTCCACAAAACAATACACATTATACTTGAAATGGGAGCTAGTCTTATCCCGACCAACACTTAATTCAAGAAATATTGGAAAATTATCAGAGCATCATAAACTACCAACCCGTGACTAATACCTCTCCACCTACTAAAGTATATTTTTATGCGCAATAAAACAATCAAGTATTTTTTCTACACCATCAAATCTGGAATGATTATTACACCATGTTGGTTTGATATGTATAGGCTCAACATCTACACTGCTTGCCAACTCAAATTTATCAAGAAATTATTGTGCTAATCAATTCTCCTTGGTAGAGGTGCCCCACATATCATCTTGGTTCACTGCCAAATTTAAGTCCCCACTTATTATGCAATTATCCACCTTAAAACATTGTAATGAAAATAAATGATCCAAAAATGCATGCTTAGCACCATATGGCACATACATATTGAGTATTGTAAGGGTGCGATTTGTTCTCTTGTTGTGGACCATAGTACATAGTACAAAAAACATTATAAAACAATTAATCAACAAGATATTGTTATTAAATCCTGTAACAACACCCCCCTTACATGACCAACCAAGTCCAATGCAATGAATTCTTAACCATGGAACCTCTCATTAATTTTAGCAACCAAAGACTCTCCTTTACCCACTAGTATCTTCAATCAACAACATATAAGGTTTCTCCAAGTCCATTAATTGATAAAGGGAAAGATTTTGAGAATACCCTCTCAAGCCTCAAATATTAATCGACAATATCTTCATCATGAAACCATTTTAATGGATTTTCCTACTCTAATAACCATAGAGATTAGTTTCTACCTACCCTGACTGACTTCCCTAGTTTCCTTCTTTTCACTACTACATTTGGATGTGAAATCAGACCTTTTTTCGACAATGATGGTGGAAATCGCACATGCTGTCGGAAATCCCTTTCGGTTTTTCAATCCAATCTCAACATACGTTTTAATTTTGATGATTCAGTATTACCTCGGAATTCCGACGTCATGCATTGTGAAAATGACATGACCAGTTTTATTTGAAATGGTCAATAGGCCCTCTTGTGGACCTAGTCAACATATGTCTAAATTCTGACGAACGTGTGCATAAAAAAAATTATATATGAGCTCTTCATATTAAGCCAAAAATTATGTGACTCTCTCAACATCTACAATGAATGTTTCACAGTTTCAACAAATATATGATCGATATTACAACAATTCCTATCAAGTTATATAAGTTCATTGATTAAATTATATAGTTAAAAATGCCAATTCAAATGAGGAAAGTTCAAGGACTATTGCTAAGTTAAGGGGGAAACTTGGTGATGGTAAATGTTGGTGCCCTTGCAAAAATTGCAAGGGAATGAAAAGAAGAATTTTAAGGTATACAACTATAAAAAATTATTGGGAATATGGGAACTTCGAATGGGGGGAGTGAATTTCATCCAATGGTAAGACATACTAGATGGATTCCTTTGTTACATGTTTAATTTTTATTCTTATTAATTTAATTTAGAAGTTTTAATTTATTGTTTAATATTTGATTTATATATATACTAAAAATATTTTATTGCAATTTGTAATGATAAAGACAAAGCGTCCTAGGATTGGATCGAACAATGAGATGGATGTGCCAAATTGTAGTAGAAATATTGGTAAACAAGCTTATGGAGATCATCATGGAGATGATGAAGTTAATCCTATGGATGAGGAAAATGATGATATTGACATAATTCATAATGATGGGATAAATAGATTGATTAATGACACCTTTCATGCTTCATTGATGGATGATAACTTTGATGGATATGTTGAAGATGTATCTCTCATTGTGAAGGGAAAAAAAACCCTTATATGAAGACTCATACAAATATTCTCTCTTCAATGTTATTGTTGGTGAACTTGAAAGTGTTGAATGGTTTATATAACACTTGCATCACACAAATCCTAAGGTATGCAATATAATTCTCCATATATATTGAATACCATTTTTTTTCTTTCTATTTTTATAAGTGTTAATTATGTTGTAAAAAGGATGATGCAAAATTGATGAGCAATATTGATTACTTTAAATTTGTGTTTGAATGTTTTAGATTTTTCACTGATATTCTTCTACCATCACCAAATCATTTATATCGCACATACCAAGAATTTTCTGTCATTATGAAAGATTTAGGAATGGAGTATGAATCCACTGATGCATTTCCTAATGACCATATTATATGTTATGGAAAACATTTAACAAATTCAGACTGCCATCAATGTCGAACTAGTAGATATCAAACTGATCAAGTAACAAATAACGTGCCTCACAAGGTTCTTCATCATATTCCCATAATTCCATGTTTCCAACGATTTTTTATGTGAAAAAACATGGCACAATTTATGGATTACCATGCATGAAATAGAAGTGAAGATAGTGTTATGCAAATTCCTGCAGATGATACTGCATTTAGGGACATAGAAGAAAGATGGCCAACCGAATTTTAAAGAAGAAATTCATAATGTTAGTCTTTCATTGGTAATTGATCGTGTCAATATGCTTGGGGAGATGAGATATATTTGTTTAGTGTGGCCTATTTTTGTTATAAACAATAACCTTCTACCTTGGATGTCAATAAAGAGGGAGCACACAATGTTGGCAATGATTGTTCCAGGCAATTATTCAAATTAATAATATTAGTTTCAAATACTTATCATTTCCATTGTACTTCAGTTGTTTGTTTGATAATAATTTATTATATGTTCAATGTAATAAATGTGTCTATTTTCAAATAATTAGGTAAGTACCAAGTTAAATCCCATGTCCCCGACCCCAAAACCAAGGACAAGGTCACCAAGAAACCCAAGGGAAGGTTGAATCAAGGTAAATTCATAGAGGAATAAGGTTATCCAAGGTTAGGCCATCATGCTAAAATCCAAATAAATAAAACAGTAAGCTTTCTTAAATACAAGCAAACTTGCGATACAATTTGTTAACACCCAAAAATTGTTCATCTAACTCATCCCCCTAGTCACATAACCCATTTATCCCTTTTTCCTACATTTTTGACCTCCAAAAACCCAAAAATCCCTAAGTTGATAGCTAAATGGAAAAAAATCATTATTTCCTTCATCAATTAATGAAAATCCTCTAAAAAAAGGTTTAAATCCCACAAAAAAGGCACAAAATCCCCAAAAAAGAAAAAGAGAAAGGGGAAATAGTCAAAATAAAAGAAAAAGGAGGGAAACCATCAAATACCACTAGCCAATACTATTGGCTGCCCAATAGCATGAGACAATACACCACCATCAAAAATTACTATAAAAAGGTGGTGGAGGTCCTCCATTCACAAGAACACATTCACTCTTCCTTACCCTTATGCTGCCAAAATTCCCATTGAAACCCCAGCTTCCCTTTGAGCTTGTGTTTCCCCTTCCTAGTTGAGTTTCGGCCACCATCAGATCATTTGGAGAAGAGAAAGGAACCTTGGAGACCCGGAGAACCACTCTTCGTACGGCCGTGAGGGCCCCATCTACTCACCTTTTGAGGTAACTATACATTGTAAATCCAATTTTACAGCATAATACAAAATCAACATTTGATTCATGGGTTCCTGTTTATTTGTTATTTTGTTGCAGTAATCATTTACATTAGTTGTTTTTTACTTTTATTTGCACTCACACACTATCCATTCACAAGCTGCTACTAAGGGTTACTTAACCCTTAGTAGGTGCTCTTTTGCACTAGCTGGTGTGAAAACACTAGCTATAGTTTTTGGCAACTCCAACCGGGTCCATTCCCATCGATCTGCGGTTTGTTTAGATCAGTAGTTATTTTTAGTCTTGTATTTTTTTTTTGCTTGCATTTTATTTTTTGGGCCTAGACTTGCACCCGGTACTTGCAGATCTAACCCGTGCCATCGCAGTACCTATTATTTTTTCCATTTTCCCGATCTGGCCCATGAATTCCAGTGTTTTTTTCACACTCTCAAGTGCAACTTTCAACCTGCAACCCACGCCCCGAGTGCAACTTTTAGCCTGCAACCTGCGCCCCGTGCATGACTTTCGGCCTACAACCCGCGCCCCGAACGTGACTTTTGACCTGAAATTTGTGCCCCGAGCACGACTTTCATCCTACAACTTGTGCCCCAAACGCGACTTCCAGCCTCAAACCCATGCTTCGAGCCCGCTTTTCATCTTGTATCCCGCGCTCCGAGTGCGACTTTTTTCCCAATAGGAGCGCCCTGACCACGCCTTTCCCGCCTATACCTGTGCCCTATTTTCTAAATTTTTGTTTTCTATTCTAGTGTGATTTTTCTGTAGTTTGCAGTGCCTAGAGCACGACTTTTCCTTCAACAATCATGTCCTACACCTGTTTTTGACTCTTTTATTCACCTTGGCTGCACTTACAATCTCTTGTTTACTTGCACCCATTTCCATTGGTACTTCTCTACTGTTTGCTTGCTATATCATTTGAGACATTTCAATTTGCGTGCATCCTTAATGCATTTCTATCTCTTGCATTATATTTCAGCGAGTTCATTTACTCCATACATGTTATAGTAGTTAGTACTTTTCCATTTCAGTTATTTATTTCAGCGTTTACTATCGGTGTATCTTGGGTTGTTTACACCACTTGTGCACCCACACACTCCCCATAATTCAAGTGAGATTAAAATTGGTTTAATTGAACACACACTGTGATGATGATTATACTCTCTCCTAATGATGAGCCCTACTCTGTGGCTCGAAATGTCGAGAAAAAATTCCAGCTAACACAGTCTTCCTCTCTATATAGCTTTGTATCTAGGTAGGACATTGGGGTTAGGCATCCAAATAACACCCTCTCTATCATACACATTTGAGACATATTTGTGTCCTTTAGGGATCCAAAAACCCCTATTATTTATTGGTACGGTTGACACTGATTTGTCGGAGAGCCTCTCCCCTAGGAGGGAAAGTGGAAATTCTGGTTTTGGAAATCTGAGTGGAATACCACTCTCCACTATGTACTGAAGGACACCAACTTGTTGTTCTCCTCGTGCATGCTGGCCCCCATATCGGGTGCGTGACGTTCAAAGAAATGAAGCCACAGGACACCTTTTCGGACGTGCCATGAATGGGGTAGCTTCGTTTCCATTCTTCTAGGACTATTTTATTCGGCATCCCTCTCGATAGAGGGATATCCTTTAGCCATTTGGTTCTCCATTTTGTATTGCCTGACTGCGGATTTCATCACCTTGTAGGGGATACGATTTGAGTGAGCTTCCATATCTTTTATCTAGGTTTTTGCATGCTCCTATACCCATCTACGTTAGTGAGTATTTTTCCATCTAGGAAGTGCTGCTTGTTGGTATTCTGACCATTTTATTTCTGCTCCACATATTGTAGCACGCTGTTGTAGTAGGTGTTTTTGAGCTCGTTGTTGACCTGAGTGCCATCTTTTCACGAGCTCTCCTTTTGCACACACAGCTAGGATTTTTTAGCATTTTTACCTACCACATCCCTTTAGCATTTTTACACCTATAACCATTGATTCACTGAGACACTCTCGTCTCCTATGGGGGAAATCTCCGCAGTACGGTCCATTAGACCCCATCGCCACGCCCTTGAGAGGCACACCTTCATCATCGGATATTCATCCTGACGCCCCTTATTTCGCTTCTGATTCTGAGTCAGATTCACCCATACAAACAACTTCGGCTAGTCCCATGGCCGCCGTGAACCCCAAATCATTTTATGGTAGCATTGTTGATAGTGGATCCACCACTGGCCCCGCTACCACTTCAGCTTTCATTCCTACTATGCCATCTACATACCTATGCTTGGCGTTATAGTTACTACCTCTATACCCATTGGTAGGGGATCTATTCCAACCACCGTCCCTTCGGTTACCATTGGTACCCTTGGGGGCACTGGCCCTTCTTTTCAGATCCCTCTGCCCCTTACGGGCGGTCCCTCGATCCCAGTCATGACTCATGCCACTACACCACCACTTGGAAGAGGTGGCCCCACGATCACTACCATGGCTAGCACGTAGACCCCTCCGACCATGTCACATCCTCCTGTTATTTTTCCATTCATGGCCAGTCTCAACCTACTTGACCTAGGTTGATTGACTAACGATCTGATTCGACATGACCCTACATGGCCTCCCATGCCTACCAAACTCCCTTTGGACATCCCAAAGTTTTAAGGGAAGGGTGGTGAGGACCCCCATAACCATATCATGTCCTTCCACTTATGGTGTTACTCCAACTCCATAGTGGATGACTCGATCCGCCTGCGCCTCTTACAACAGACACTCACTGGTGCTGCAGCCAAGTGGTATATTGGCCATCCCCATGGGACACACTCCACTTTTGCTTCCCTCGCTTCGACTTTCTTGTAGTTCTTCCAACTACCCATTCGTTATGACGCTGGTGTTGAGATTCTACTATCTTGTAGACAGAACACGACTACCCACATCACTGACCATATCCATGAGTGGCATCGTCGTCATAGTTTGTGCAAGATCAAATTAGATGACTGTATATTTTCATATTGGTTCTTGAAGTCTCTCATATCATCCATCACTAAGGATGTGGCATCCAAATAGCCCCAAACTGAAGAAGAAGCCATACTTAAATCCCAATAGTTTAACCTTATCTATGCACAATCGGGCTACCTTTACACCATTTTACCTGATGCTCCTCGCGGTGATTCCTCCCGAAAGGATGTACCAGGGGCATCCCACGCTACCGATGGAATCATTGGACACGTTGCATCTACCAATCAACCATATGTCCATATGCCTCCTGCCTCCACCCCTGCTTATAATCCTACACCTAGTTCTGCACCACACACCATGAGCAGTGGTCCAGACCTTTCGTGCACCACAACCCATTCAAGAGAAATGCCTTCGTATGTTCCATTGGCCAAATCCCCTCACATACATGCACCTGCGTGTCTGGTGCATTTCCATGGTCATACTATGTCAACATATACCCCACCTATAGCACCCCCTTCCTACTATCATCTACTCGCAACACCCGCTCCCCCTTTATACTATCAACTACCGGCAGCCCCCACCCCTACCCAACCCTAGGCCCCTCCCATCCTGCAAGGGAAATTTTATGCCCAACAAAACCAACTGCAGAACCTACCTGCTCAACGGAACCAACAAGGGCAACAAAATCAGAGATGGGGTCAAAATCAGGACAATAATCAACAACCTCCGAACCCTCCCAACAATAATGGTGTCGTGTCGACTAACCAGAACCCTGATCAACA
The DNA here is from genome assembly GCA_027924585.1 of Larix kaempferi. Classification (NCBI taxonomy): domain Eukaryota; kingdom Viridiplantae; phylum Streptophyta; class Pinopsida; order Pinales; family Pinaceae; genus Larix; species Larix kaempferi. The sequence continues at coordinate 8,368,926 of BSBM01001001.1, forward strand.
GCCCTGGCAAGGCAAGAACCTATAGTTACGCACAAACCGTCCTTTCTTTCTGTGGGATTTACGACCATTACATGCACCATTGTCAACATTTGGCTAGAGCCCGACATCTTTGGAGCGAGGATGCCCAACGCCAAGGGCATGCCGCCCCTCCAGCACCCCCTAGCCCACCGCAACCGAATGCACAACCTATCGTGTTGCAGAACCCACTACCCATGCAAGGGGTAGTATCCACCCAACCTTTGGCTCCCCCTCAAGGGAGTACCACACCAAAACAACCAGTTACTTACGCTGCTCCTGTTAATCAACCCATTGACTCGGGCACTCACCACCTTTTAATGATGTCCTTTTCCGATATCAACCTTTAGACGCGCTGTAACCAGTATGGTTCAACCACCGAGACCATTCTTATAGACAAGGTCGCTAACACTCTTCCCATAGATTAGTCATTACTTCTACCCCCACCACCGCTAGAGGGGGCCCCCAAAGCTCCTAGATTTCCTCTGCGCTGCATCAATAACAACCGCAATGCTCGTGCTACCCCCAACTACAATATCGTGGATAACTTATCCCAATCCCCCGCTGCTATGTCAGCCTTAGAAGTTTTAGGGGATTTCCCAACATAGCATAAAACATTGTTGTCTTCCATGGGTGCGATCGACCCTACTGACTCGCGAATGATGGCATTCGACTTAGACCAATATGAACCCCGCATGCCTTCAACCCTAGCATTTCAGATCTTTGTTTCGATCTGGAACCTCTTTATCCATCGATGCATTATTGATAAGGGCTCCTCTACACGCGTCATGTCTACATTCGTGTGGTAGAATCTCATATCCCCTCCTCTTTAGTTATCCACGACTTCACTAAGAGCTTATAATGGCCGCTCCACCCATCTGCAAGGCCTTCTTGCTAATGTTCCACTCCAATTAGCTGGAAAAACTGTCCTGATTGAAATCGAATTCATCAACACACAACTCGACTACAACCTGCTCCTAGGATGAAGTTACATGTATGCCACGAAGGATGTTGCCTCATTTGTGTTTTGGCTTATGATGTTCCCCCATGAGGGATGGGTTTTCAAAATCGACCAGGTCACTAACTATGACCCTAATGCACCAACTACACCAGAGAATGTCCTCCCCATGGTTGACAAACATGTATTTGGTGCGTCTTCCCCTTTGATATCCCCTATGGGACCTAGACTTTATTCAGAGGATCCAATGGTATCCACCTTTCATTCCATACCCCCACCTCCTTTAGTCATTGAGATCTCATGCTTGTGCACCATTTCGTCAAGTAACTCAACCACTACCTCACAACCTACCACTTCATGGGCACCTCAACCACCATCTTAGTCTCAACCGCCATCAATACCTAGCCATGTGGGGGAAACACCGATCCACATGATTCCTTTCTTGTTTCCACCATCAGGGGTAGTAAGTATGACCGCCATGGAAACACTAAATCTCTCAGGTTTGACGTTAGGACTTCCTGTATTATATTTATCTGCCCCTGATCCTGCTCCGATGTTGCAAGTCATTCTCCAACCAGTCCAACCAATCACCACCGCCAATTATCCACCTCCTGGTGTTTTGACAACATCTTCCTCAAACACCATCGCTCAATATTCCACGAACACTGGGGGAAAATCCACACAAACTCATACTACGTCAAATGCGACTAAAGTTGTGCACCCCCCCTCCCCCAGCACGTGCACCCCCCAAGTGTGCCTTGTGCGATGTTTTGGGTCACACAACCCACGATTGTACGCACTTTCCCAACCTTCAAAAGCATATGAAGACATTGGCAGATGACCCTAATATACTGGTTGTTGAATTACAAACCACCCTCCACCGCGTAACAAATCATTGCACACCAATCATTCCTGCGCCATATGTGGCATTTATGGCCATTACTCCCACCATTGTCCCAAGTTACTAGAGTATCGGTTGGTGCTTCATGAAATCAGCCAGCCTTCTTTAGACTAGTCCATTACTATCATTGAGGAGATTCACTTACCTGAATCCTCCTCCTCAATGGAGGTTAACACTATTTATCTGATTTCCACAAGTGGCGAACCATCCATTCCCTCGACTCCTATCTCTACCTCCTTCGATATTTCCACACAGTTTTTTTGAAGTGAAGAAGAATCCTTGAAGCACTAACTGCACCAGAATTCCCTTGGGATGACATGCATCATAGAGCCTATTTCATTCCCTAGGAGTCCACTCCTGTCATGGCCGACCAACTTTCGATCGAGTCAAAAGACTTCATTCGTAGCCAAGTGGACTAGTTCAGGAACCCCATTCTGTGGTTGCACTATTTGTCAGTTGTATGGTTCCTTATATAATTTTTCCTTACTCCAAGAATTCGATCGATAAGAAGGGACCAATCTGTACGGTCACCATACTTTTCCTCAACGAGCAGTTCTGTGTATTCATTTTTTTTATTATGCAATTAAAACACCAGAATCTTCTTACGGGATTTTTCCTTATCAATGATTCAATGCTTTCATCAATGTTTTCTTTGTCAAATTTGTTAGTGCATTTGTCTATAGTTTTTTTTCAATCCATTGCAGAAAGGAATGTTGATGTATATGTAACTTCAGAATTTATTTCACCCATGTATTTCATATATATATTTTATACTCCTATAGAGATGGCATTAATCCTCTATACGAAAGTGTTTGTATTCCTATAGAGATGTTATTATTCCTCTATACGGAAGTGTCGTCATTTATATTGTAAGTGTTCTAACTTATACTTGATGGGTTATTAGACCACCCTATTGGGGGTCGGCCATGTGGGTCAAAGGGTTATTAGACCACCCTATTGGGGGTCGGCCATGTGGGTCAAAGGGTTATTAGACCACCCTAGTGGGGGTCGGCCCAGTCAGCATTCTCTTAAGTGGTTAAGTTGAGGCCGACCTAGTTGAGTAAAGGTCAAGTCAAGTTAGTGTATAAATAGAGAGTGTGTCTCTCTCATTTTACACATTCTATTCTCTCACTCACACTTTGGAGAGTGGAGCACTTGTGGAGGAGGAGGCTCCGCTGTTAGGAGAAGACTATCTCTTGTATTCTGGTTATATCATTGCTCTATCTATCTTTGAGGAAGTTATTGGGGTTTTTCACCTTTATGGTTTTCCCCAAGTAAACTTTGTCTCTCTTGTGTGCTTGCATTATTGTGTCCATGATTGATATGTTGTAGATTTGCTGTACATGTTGTTCTCTCAGTTAAAATCCTATATCATATTGAAGTAAATTCTGAAAATTTAACATGGTATCAGAGCTAGCCTGAAAGAAGGCATGATATGGCATGTATGACACTTGTTGCACTTACGATGCTAGGGCTTGATATAGAAAAAACCAGTCATCGTAGCACTTTCGCTATAAATCCATTTTGGCGAAGTTTTCGGATCTGAAACTTTTACAAGTCAAAGATCAGATCCCCATGTACCTTGTGTCCAAAGGACAACTTCTAATTCATTGTACTTTGTGATTTATGATTTGTACAATATAGGGTTTCTGCCTCTTCCAGTTCTCAGTCATAAACATGTGACCTTGGAAAAAAGGTCATAACTTAGGCTAGGAAGCTCCAAATGAAATTTTGTAAAAAGTGATAGGTAGTACACAGACTATACTATCTCAAGAAACTTTTTCAGAGGCCGAAGTTCAACCAGTGACATGTGGCACACCGACAAGTTCGCTCTCTTGTTTTATCCAATAAACAGGTCACATTGCGACACTTGGCATAACTCTCTCTCAGAGAATCCAATTGAGGTTAGACCTATTGGGATGGAAATATGACAGGTCGGGCTATATCAAGAAAATTTTTCAGACCCTGTGGATCAAAAAGTTAGGAGTTACACCAGAAACAATCAGGTACATATTTATGTCATAACATAATTATTTTTTAGCACCTTTATTCATGGCTTCCGGAATTTAGGGTTTCGGAGAAAGTTGGAATTTTTGTAATCGAAGACTACGGCTGAATGCTACTCATCAAAATCGAAATTTAGAGACCAATATCAGAATTTTTGGTTGGGTAGAAGGTCGGGCTTGATCAGACCCTAGTTCGGGACTTTGATCAGAAAAGTGGAAAATTAGGGCTTCTTTAAAAATGAGAATTTTTGAAATCTGTGACCACGGCTGGAAGCTCCTCATAAAAATAGAAGCTTAGAGATTTGGATCAAACCTTTTGATTGGGCAGAAGAGTGGGATTCATCAAACTCCAGTTCGGGGTCACTTCTAGTGAATCCGGAAGTTTCAAAGGCAAAATTGAGGAGTGAAACTTTGCAGTTTTCAAATTCTGAATATACCAGCTTGATTAGTTCATCAAGGCGCATATTTCTATCCTTTCGGAAGTTTGAAATTCAAAGTTTGAATTTTGGGGTTTCTCTGACAAACCCTATTACAGCTCTAGATCCAATTCCTGCAAATCAAGTGGATTGGGTTAATCCTAGAAGAGGATGGATTGGTCACCTGCATAAGTGAAGAAGTTCCTGTTTCAAAGGGAGATGAGGCTAAGGCCGTCCATAAGAAGATTACAAGAAATATTGACAAGTATGGCTTACAGGTATGTTTCGAATTCTGTTCATGGTTACGTTTATGATATGTTTGTCTTCATATCATTATAGTATAATATTGATTAATTACTAGACTTGTCCTATTACCTTAATAGAAGATATTCATTGATTAAGGTTTTGACACTTATGATTGTACTAATGCATTTCGATGTTGTATGAGGTTTATGTTGTTCGCTAACATAAAAGGTACACCAAGAAAGACAAATCATGTTCTACTGCAAGAACATATGATCATGGTGACATGAAGACAAAGATTCATCCATTGTCATGGATCACATAGAAGATCTACTTACGAGGCATGTATAACTTGGTTCTACAATGGTTAACTTATGAGACATGCAGGTTACTAGCACAAGTCACTAAAGAGAACCAAAAGACATTATGCAGGTATGTTAGAAATAACTAGCTAGCATGCTAATCCAGGTATGTTTTCCTATATCAAGCTAGAATCCTACCTTTGTGTTAGGATCTTATATTGTTGTGTTTTTGATAGTGATTATTCATGAAGTCATAGGTTTGAATAGTCATGGTTGTATGCATATTATGTTTCTTACCATAATTGATGATATGACTAACCAGAAGAATCATGAAGGTATAGGTTTGAGTAATCACGGGTTTATGCATTGATGATTTAACTAATCAGAAGAGACCTATGATCAAATAAGAATATGCATGAGTAAAAGAAGACTTCCCTGAAACCTTGAATACTAATGTTTATTATCTGTGAATGATCATGACTATACATGTTTAATATTATTGTGTTTTGGTAGTATTAAGATTATACTAATAAATGTATGATTATGTATGAGACCTCAATGATAACATAATGATGATACTAATAAGCATGCATAGTGATTAAGGATGGATATAAGTTCAAGGACAGGAAATCCAGGAAGCAAAGATCAAGAGGGAGGACACTCTAGTTGTTCCTGCAAGGAAGCGAAGATCAAGAAGAAGCACACTTCAGTAGTTTCTGCAAGGATGCAGATATTCAGAGGGAGTTGACCACTTCTCACAATCCACATCAGAATGGAGTTGCAGAAAAGAAGCAAAGACTGAGAGGGAGTCAACCCAACAAACAAAGAAAGATAAGTATTTGAATTGTCATTACTTGCATATTTTATTGTTTAAATAATACTGTTCAATAATGTATATACTAATGTTCCTAGAATTAGGTTGTGTATTATCCATATTAGAATAGTTGCATTGATGAACAATATACTACTAATATACATGGGTAAGTGGCCTATGGCACTGTACAACATTCCATTGCTACTTATCTAGAATGAAACCTCTTTGCTATTGTTTAAATAATACTGTTCAATAATGTATATACTGATGTTCCTAGAATTAGGTTGTGTATTATCCATATTAGAATAGTTGCATTGATGAACAGTATACTACTAATATACATGGGTAAGTGGCCTATGGTACTGTACAACATTCCATTGCTACTTATCTAGAATGAAACCTCTTTGCTATTAGAACTTGGTATTGTAGGATAGACAGCTTTCTATCTAGTTTGGGCTTTACCAAGAGTAAAATGGATTCCAAACTTTACTACAAGGTTGAGGAAGGCAATCCAATGATACTACTTTTGCATATGGATGACCTGTTTGTAACAGGTAAGGATAGATTGATTGCCGACATGCAGCGGAATCTTGCTGCCGAGTTCAAGTTAAAGAACTTGGGGATGATGCACTATTTGTTTTTGGCATGAAGGTGTGGCAAAGTGCAGATGGAATATTCCTTGGACAAGGGAAGTATGCAGTAGAGATCCTGAAAAGGTTCGGGATGATGGACTGCAAGGCTATGGCCACACCTATGGCATCGAACCTGAAGCTTCTGTGTGATGCTTCATCTGAGCCGATTGATATCACTATGTATCGTCAGATGATTGGGTCCTTGATGTACCTGACGAACACAAGACCAGATATTTGCTTTGCGGTGAACACATTGAGTCAGTTCCTAACAGATCCGAGGAGTGTTCATTTGATTGCTGTAAAGCATGTTCTGAGGTACCTGAAGGGTACAGTGAATTATGGGCTCAAGTATGAAGTGAATCAAAAGTTTAACCTGTAGGGTTATGTTGATTCAGATTGGGCTGGCAGTGCTGTAGATAGGAAGAGCACATCTGGATGCTACTTCAGTATGGGATTAGGTGTGATATCTTGGTGTAGCAGGAAGCAGTCCTGCGTAGCACTGAGTACAGATGAGGCAGAGTATGTTGTAGCCTGTTCAGCTAGTTGTAAGGCAGTATGGCTATGGAAGCTACTGTCTGAGTTATTTGATCTCCCGTTGGATGCTACTGGTATCTTTTGCGATAACCAGAGTTGTGTGAAGTTATCCGAGAACCCAGTGTTTCATGACAGGTCGAAACACATAGAGATCAAATATCACTATATCAGGGATATGGTGCAGAGAGGAGCTGTGAAGCTCCTGTACATTGCGACGGACGAGCAGATTGTAGATGTGCTGACGAAGCCACTAGCCAGGGTGAAGTTCGATACTTCAGGGAGAGGCTTGGTGTTCTTCAGATTGATGACACTTCGAGGAAGAAGTGATGGACACATTTGCAGAAGCCATTCCAAGCATGTTGGAAGGAGGATCCTTCACATGGCTGTGAATGTAAGCGTTGGATGATGAACATCAGGATGATGCTCCAGTTACTACTCTGTATATGCATCAGGAGGATGCTGGATATGATCAGTTGGATCATTTATATGTATATGTATGTACGCATCATGTTGGATGTTGTATATGATCAGTTGGATCATTTATATGTATATGTATGTATGCATCATGTTGGATGTTGAATATGATCAGTAGGATCATTTGTATATGTTTTGTATATGCATCATGTTGGATGCTTGGACCATGTATCTGTATATGTATCAGGTGGATACATTCTATAATCAGGTAGATCATATATGTTGATATGTATCATGTATGATCAGGTGGATCATGTATTTGTATTTGTATCAGGTGGATCATGTATGATGATATGTATCAGGTAGATACTTGGTATGCATCAGGTAGATGCATTATATGATCAGGATGATCATGGATGATGAGATTCAGGATGTTGCTCCAGATGACATGCAGCAGGATGTTGCAGTTATGATGATCAGGATGATCATGTGTACATCAGGATGATGTATGGTGAGTATTAGGTTGATACTCTGTGGCCGTGGATTAGGTTGTACAGAAGAGCATATAATTTGGCCCTGGGAGATTTGTAGATAGTCTTTCGAGGTTTTGCTTATGGCATGTAATCTGGCCCTGGGATATCTGGAAAATGCTCTTTCGAGGTTTTGCTCTGGTAGGACATATAATTTGGCCCTGGGAGATCTGCAGATAGTCTTACAAGGTTTTTCCTATGGCATATAATTTCGCCTTGGGATATTTGGCAGATGCTCTTTCGAGGTTTTGTCCTATGGCATATAATAGCGCCCTGGGAGATCCGATAGGTTGATCTGTGTGCTCGTAATAAGTCCTGGGATGCTCTTGCAAGGTTTTGCCATGACCACATGTAATATCACTCTGGGAGATTCGATAGGTTGGGATGTGTTCCCATAATAAGTCCTGGGATGCTCTTGCAAGGTTTTGTGGTGACCACATATAATAGCGCCTTGGGTGATCCGATAGGTTGAGCTGTGTGCTCGTAATCAGTCCGGGGATTCTCTTTCGAGGTTTTGTGGTAGGGTCACATGTAATAGCGCCCTAGGAAATCCGATAGGTTGGGTTGTGTGCCTGTAATAAGTCCTAGGATGCTCTTGCAAGGTTTTGTGACACATGTAATAAGTCCTAAGGATTCCACAGTATGGCCAGTGATGACAAAGACCTACAGGTGGTGGGCCTACATCCAGTATGAAAAAGGAATGGCTCTGTAGAACTTCCTATGACGAGTAGATTCATAGATTTATTGAGATAGCAGCAGTAGTGACAATGACGATGATTCGAGGATGATGATTCGCTGATGATGATCCAGAGAATAAGACTTGTGCCAGCATACCTGTGTTGAGAAATACCTTCCTAGTTAAGAGGGAATGTTGATGTATATGTAACTTCGGAATGTATTTCACCCATGTATTTCATATATGTATTTTATACTCCTATAGAGATGGCATTATTCCTCTATACGGAAGTGTTTGTATTCCTATAGAGATTTATTATTCCTCTATACGGAAGTGTCGTCATTTATATTGTAAGTGTTGTAACTTATACTTGATGGGTTATTAGACCACCCTATTTGGGGTCGGCCATGTGGGTCAAAGGGTTATTAGACCACCCTAGTGGGGTTTGGCCCAGTCAGCATTATGTTAAGTGGTTAAGTTGAGGCCGACCTAGTTGAGTAAAGGTCAAGTCAAGTTAGTGTATAAATAGAGAGTGTGTCTTTCTCATTTTACACATTCTATTCTCTCACTCACACTTTGGAGAGTGGCACACTTGTGGAGGAGGAGGCTCTGCTACTAGGAGAAGATGAGCTCTTGTATTATGGTTGTATCATTGCTCTATCTATCTCTGAGGAAGTTATTGGGGTTTTTCACCTTTATGGTTTTCCCCAAGTAAACTCTGTGTCTGTTGTGTGCTTGCATTATTGTGTCCATGATTGATATGTTGTAGATTTGCTGTACATGTTGTTCTCTCAGTTAAGATCCTAGATCAGATTGAAGTAAATTCTGAAAATTTAACAAGGAATCCAAAGATGTTTGTTGCTTGTAAATTTCACAAAGACTCTTGGTAGACCTAGCTGTCGAATCATTGCAAAAATGTATTCAATGTGTTTGAAGTAGTCAAGAGATGTGCATATGCTTCTAAGCCATTGATAAGCAATTGGCAATTTAAATATCCTTTGAATATTTGTTTTAATGCTTACGTACTTTGCAACTAGATTTTTTCCTTTGAGCTCTACTTTTCATATTGAAATCCATACAAAACTCGAAGTCTGGTGAATTATAACTTACACTGTGCCTTGAAGAATGTATTTGTATTGTGAGTTGCAAAGTCTTTTGAAGCATGTTGTAATTCTCATTGCAATATTTGTTGGTAAATAAAATGATTTGTTATATCTTTTGGCTACGCAGAGCCAAAGAACAATGTAGGAAAGTTAAGCTCTTCAGAAAACTTGTCCTCGAAAATGTTGAATGGTTGAAACCATTCTAAAAGTGCTATTTGTATAATTTCATTGTCCAAGTCGTCTACTTGGTGAGTTTGCACATAGTCATGCACCATTGTTTCAGTTTCAAGCTCTAGGTTTGTCTCATTGTCACTATAGTCACTTGAGTCTATGTTCATTAGAGAGTTGTTTTCTTGTTCAATTTGTTTGGGAATATTTTTCTCCCACCTATGATCAATAACAATGCCTTCATATCTATAAAGCAGAGTAGTGCATAATTCATTTAAGGCAGTCATAACAATACGGGGACGAACATTTCTAGATAGATAAGCATTTTGTATTCTAATTTTCTTTTCAACATGATTGCAATTGTCTTTGAATCCAATAATATTCTTGGAAAAGCTTTATGTATCTTGTCCAAGCTTGAAGCTACATTTATTATTGTTCCTGTAAGTCCAAGTTGTGCTCTTTTGTAGCCTAGTTTCCTTATTTGATAAAACGCCAGCCTAGGTGACAGTAGTCTACTTCCAATGGCGTTAAACATGTAATGGAATCTAGTTTCTTTTTCCGGAAAATCTATGAAGGAACTGCAAATGCAGGTACCTTTTCACTATAAAAATCTATTTGCATGTTTTGCAAATGCACCTCCTTTTGTGTTTCCTTCTCTATATAGCTTTGAAAAATTCATAGTATAACCTTTTGGATTAGCAATGCACCTCTCTTTCACTTTATTCTGATGCAAAATATATCTATTGAAGAAATTAATTGCTATAATGTCGTTTGCATTGTATAAGGTGCAAAAGGTTTGTGCAATTGTCTTCCGCAAAGAAGCTGAATCAAATTTTTCTATTACTGTGCAAATTGACTCAAATTTTCCAATTTCGAGGGTGAAAGATTCCCATCCAAGTTGGTGTTTGGAGATTCCACGTAGGTCTTTCATGGTGCTTTAATGGAGTTTTATTTGCAGGTATCAACTACAGGAAGTTTCACGGTTTGGTTTAGTGCAGCACTTTCTCTCCACCGTTTCCAGTTTTGAAGGCATATTCATGCTCCTTGAGGGAGGGCGTTTTCGGTGAGATCTTGTGCTTCTTGGGAGAGATTCTCATTATATATTTCTGATTGTAATAGCTTCATATACTCTGTTATTAATATTCAGAAATTATCAGGTCTAAATACCCACTAGTTGTATGCAAAAATATTGATTAATGAGCAAACAATGTCCATTTCCCCAATGCTTTGATGGATGACCCTATAGGGTTGATTATTTCAAATGGATAAATGATTCTATGATATATTTGTGATTCATATACTACCATGGATATATTCTACAATTTTCATGTATTGTACTTGAGCATTTGAATCATTTTTACTCAGTTTGTTTGTATTGAGAGGTGAAATAGTGCCATTTCCCCAAGGGTCGAATTGGGGGTTTTTGCTGTTGAATGTGAGAGGGTTAGAACAGTAGTAAAAATCAATTAATGGTGCATATGAGACCTTAATCACATACGTAACACATTACATACTTCTTTTCATAAATTTGTGGGAGTTTTGAGGCATTTGGAAGGCCATTTGCAGTGTTACCCCAGGGGGATTTGATGCACAAATTACTAGTCAAAATTACATATATTGATCAGAATACAAATCAAGTTTGTGGAAGTATTTGGAGGGCCATAAAACATCCCTGAACCTAATATTCAAGTATAAATACTATTCATACACTCCTACAGAAGATTTGGGAGCATTTGAGTTGATTTGGAGGTCAAAACAGTAAAACTAGTCAAAGGTCGAAATTGGGGAAAAAGTGGAAAAATTGGCATTTTAATAAAATTTTGAAAAAGGGTCATTACAAGTGGTATCAGGGCATGTTCTTGGAACCTGATGGTCTTAAAAAGAAGTCAAAAGAATAATCCACCACCCTTTGAACCAGTAGTTGAAAATATTTTTGTTGAAGAAGAGGTAGTAGAAGAAGATCAGTCTTTTGCTGAAATCATGGGTAGAGAGGAGGAGGACAAAGCAAGATATAAGGAGGAAATTATTGCAATTTTAGATCCATGTTTCTCTAAAATTTCAAAAAACATGGATAGGGTAGGTGACATATTGTTGCAAGGATTCGAATTGTTGATTAGCCAGCTTCAAAGCAAAGGGATGATAGCGGATAATAGTGGTTCACACTCAGGGGAAAAGATGAAAGGGAATGAGCATATTTTCTCAAGTACAGGACCTCATAATAGACCTGATGAATTTAAAAGCACAAAAAGGCATACTACACCTAAATTTCTCACACCCAAAGAAGAGCCCAATCTTGAATTGGATTACAAGAAACTAGTAAATGATTGAAATGATTTGAATGAAGAGTGTAAAAGAGGTGTACCACTCAATGACTACATTGATGCTATGAAAAATATTAAAAGGAAGGGAGACAATAGGAGTCCATTCCAAAACAAAGAATTAAATAGTGCTATTGGAAAAATGTCACTTCCTACTTTTGATGGTTCTTCTCAAAATTCTGCTAACACTTGGGTGCAAAAATTGGATGTATATTTTAAGCTGAATCCTATGTTGGAAGAGGATGCATTAAAAATGGCCATTTTGCATTTGGAAGGGGATGCCAATGAATGGTGATTATATGGCCTAAAAACCTTGGGTCATGATTAGGTTAAAACATATGGAGAATTTGTTGACAAGGTACTAGAGAGATTTGAAAAAAAAGATCTAAAATTGCTTTTCAAGGAATTAGCTCAATTGAAGCAAACTGGGACACCTACTGAATATGTGTTGGACTTTCAAAAATTATCAGTCAAGGTGGCTGATGTATCTATGAGAAGGTTGGTATTGCTTTTCACTGAAGGTTTGGTTGAACCCTTAAAAGGTTTGGTCAAATCCCACAAGCCAACTACATTAAAAGATGCAATGAGCTTGACTAGGGATCTCCAAAATGTGCTTCCTAGAACAAGATTTCCTCCCAAGCCTAACTTCATAATTGAAAAGAAACCTTGGCAAAGAGATGAACCTGATAAGAATCCATGGCAAGAAGAGGAATATGGAAAGGATAAGAAAGAGGAACTAAGCAGGGAGGAGCTCAGAAGGAAGAAATTGTGTTACTCATGCTTCCAGCCATGGGTACCTGGACATAAATGTGCTAAAGGAAAGGCCCAATTCATTGAAGTATTTTGTGATGAGGGATATGAAGGGGGCATGGAGGAAGGACATAATTCAGCCCAAGAAGAAGGATATACTACAGTAGAAGAAGGGAAACCAGAGGTGAAGCATCCCTCACCCACCAAAGTAACAATGGCAGTACTTTCAGCAATACCTTGCTACCATACTATCCGATGCAAGGGTGTGGTACAAGGACAAAGAACTTAAGTTTTGGTAGATGGAGGAGCCAACCATAACTTCATCGATGCAGAGATGGTGGATAAAATAAAGATACCTATTGAACAATTTGATGGCTTTACAGTTGTCATTCCCTATCACAACACAATGGAGTGCAAAACATGGATTTCACAGCTGCAAGTCACTGTAGGTAACTATACTTTTGCCGATAGTTTTTATGTGGTTGATATTGCTGATACTAATGTTGTTTTGGGAGTGAAATGGTTGTATTCAATAGGAGAGCATACAGTAAATTATAAATTCCTGAAATGAAATTTCAAGATTCAAAAGGAGTACTAAGGATTGTGAGAGGGCAACACACCTATCTGAATCAGGCAGTTCTTTCCCACAGCATGAAGCACCGGAATAGAAAATTTTTTGGGAGACATTACTCATGGAAGGCCACCTGATAGAGGAGGTACAAGTTTGCATCATGGTAAATTGAAATTTCTTGAGGGAAAGCAATCTTGGGTGGGGAGGACTGTAATGTCCCCATTCAAATAATTTCATAGTAAGACAATCCCATCAATCCTACTAGTTTCCTATGTTCGATGGGCACATGTGGAATGGTAATAAGGAAGATAATAAATGATGTTTAGACATTGGAAGGGTTCAATTAGTTAATAAATAGAGTGAATAAAGAAATTCAAGAGAAATCCTAGATGGAAAATGGTTTTGGAAACATATGGAGGATGTGGGACCCACACTAGCTTGATTTTTCATAATACATGGTATCTCTCTCTTGCAAATTCGAATTAATGGGAAGGTGAACACTCTTGGGTGAGTTGGTAAGTCATAACACATGTCATTGAGCATATTAGGTCGAATTGGGAAGGATTGGTAATCTCCATGGAAGATAAAGAGTCAAATTGGAAGTTTGTGGACACTTGGATGTATATTTTCAACTGAATCCTATGTTGGAAGAGGATGCATTAAAAATGGCCATTTTGCATTTGGAAGGGGATGCCAATGAATGGTGGTTCTATGGCCTGAAAACCTTGGGTCATGATCAGGTTAAAATATATGGAGAATTTGTTGATAGGGTACTAGAGAGATTTGAACAAAAAGATCCAGAATTGACTTTCAAGGAATTAGCTAAATTGAAGCAAATTGGGACCCCTACTAAATATATGTTGGACTTTCAAAAATTATCAGTCAAGGTGGCTGATGTATCTATGGGAAGGTTGGTATTGCTTTTCACTGAAGGTTTGATTGAACCCTTAAAAGGTTTGATCAAATCCCACAAGCCAACTACATTAAAAGATGCAATGAGCTTGACTAGGGATCTCCAAAATGTGCTTCATAGAACGAGATTTCCTCCCAAGCCTGACTTCAGAATTGAAAAGAAACCTTGGCAAAGAGATGAACTTGATAAGAAGCCATGGCAAGAAGAGGAATATGGAAAGGATAAGAAAGAGGAACTAAGTAGGGAAGAGCTCGAAAGGAAGAAATTGTGTTACTCATGCTTCCAACCATGGGTACGTGGACATAAATGTGCTCAAGGAAAGGCCCAATTCATTGAAGTATTTTTTGATGAGGGATATGAAGGGGGCATGGAGGAAGAAGGACATAATTCATCCCAGGAAGAAGGATATACTACAGCAGAAGAAGGGAAACCAGAGGTGAAGCATCCCTCACCCACCAAAGTAACAATGGCAGTACTTTCAGCAGTACATCACTACCATACTATCCGATGCAACGGTGTGGTACAAGGACAAAGAACTTCAGTTTTGGTAGATGGAGGAGACACCCATAACTTCATTGATACAGATATGGTGGATAAAATAAAGATACCTATTGAACCATCTGATGGCTTTACAGTTGTCATTCCCGATCACAACACAATGGAGTGCAAAACATGGATTCCACAGCTGCAAGTCACCGTAGGTGACTATACATTTCTCGATAGTTTTTATGTGGTTGATATTGCTGATACTAATGTTGTTTTGGAAGTACAATGGTTGTATTCAATAGGAGAGCATACAGTAAATTATAAATTCCTGAAATGAAATTTCAAGATTCAAAAGGAGTACTAAGGATTGTGAGAGGGAAACACACCTATCCGAATCAGGTAGTTTCTTCCCATAGCATGAAGCACCGAAATAAAAACATTTTGGGAGACATTACTCATGGAAGGCCACTTGATAGAGGAGGGACAAGTTTTCATCATGGTAAATTGATATTTCTTGAGGGAAAGCAATCTTATGTGGGGAGGACTGTAATGTCCCCATTCAAATAATTTCATAGTAAGACAATCCCATCAATCCTACTAGTTTCCTATGTTGGATGGGCACATGTGGAATGGTAATAAGGAAGCCAATAATTGATGTTTAGACATTAGAAGAGTTCAATGATTAATAAATAGAGTGAATAAAGAAATTCAAGAGAAATCCTAGATGGAAAATGGTTTTGGAGACATATGGAGGATGTGGGACCCACACTAGCTTGATTTTTCATAATACATGGTATCTCTCTCTTGCAAATTCGAAATAATGGGAAGGTGCACACTCTTGGGTGATTTGGTAAGTCATAATACGTGTCATTGAGAATATTAGGTCGAATTGGGAAGGATTGGTAATCTCCATGGAAGATAAAGATTCAAATTGGAAGTTTGTGGACACTTGGGCTAGATTTTCCTGGCCCCTATGACACCAATGATGGAGCATCTATGACAACTATGGAAAATTACAGACCTGAACTCTGACATCTGACCACTATGACATGTCAGCCCCAAAAATAGGCTCAAGGAAGGTGCTCATGGGAGTTGGAGAAGCCAAATAGACTCAAAATTGAATTTGGGAGAAGATGGAAGGTTGGAACTAGGAGACAAGTGGCAAATGTGGAATATTTCCTAAATGGAAATCTATTGAATCTATTGAGAGGATTTTGACCTTTAGAAGGCTAATGTTGGTTATAAAATTTAGAAATGAAGCATGAGAATGGATTTTGATGATTTGAGAAAAATTACATTTGTGAAGAGAGAACTAGTGGATGACTAGTTTCTTTCCTTAGCCAATTTCGAGGGTGAAAGATTCCCATCCAAGTTGGTTTTTGGAGAGGCCACTCAGGTCTTTCATGGTGCTTTAATGGAGTTTTATTTGTAGGTAGCAGCTACAGGAAGTTTCATGGTTTTGTTTAGTGCAGCACTTTCTCTCCACTGTTTCCAGTTTTGAAGGCATATTCATTCTCCTTGAGGGAGGGCATTTTTGGTGAGATCTTGTGCTTCTTGGGAGAGATTATCATTGTATATTTATGATTGTAATAGCTTCATATCCTCTTTTATTAATATTCAGAAAGTATCAAGTTGAAATACCCACCGGTTGTATGCAAAAATATTGATTAATGAGCAAACAATGTCCATTTCCACAATGCTTTGGTGTATGACCCTATAGGGTTGATTATTTCGAATGGATGGATGATTCTCTGATATATTTGTCATTACTATACTACCATGGATATATTCTACAAGTTTCATGTACTGTACTTGAGCATTTGAAGCATTTTTACTTAGTTTGTTTGTATTGAGAGGTGAAATACTGCCATTTCCCCAAGGGTTGAATTGGGGGTTTTTGCTGTTGAATGTGAGAGAGTTAGAACAGTAGTAAAAATCAATTAATGGTGCATATGATACCTGAATCACATACTTAACACATTACATAACTCTTTTCATAAATTTGTGGGAGTTTGGAGGCATTTGGAAGGCCATTTGTAGTGTTACCCCAGGTGGATTTGATGCACAAATTACTAGTCAAAATTACATATATTGATCAGAATACAAATCAAGTTTGTAGCAGTATTTGGAGGGCCATAAAAAATCCCTGAACGTAGTATTCAAGTCTAAATACCATTTATACACACCTACAGAAGATTTAGGAGCATTTGGGTTGATTTGGAGGTCAAAACAGTAAAACTAGTCAAAGGTCGAAATTGAGGAAAAAGTGGAAAAATTGGCATTTTAATAAAATTTTGAAAAAGGGTCATTACAAGTGGTATCAGAGCATGTTCTTGGCACCCGATGGTCTTAACAAGAAGTCAAAAGAATAATACACCACCCTTTGAACTAGTAGTTGAAAATATTTTTGTTGAAGAAGAGGTAGTAAAAGAAGAGAAGTCTTTTGCTGAAATCATGGGTACAGAGGAGGAGGACAAAGCAAGATATAAGGAGGAACCTATTACAACCTTAGATCCATGTTTCTCTAAAATTTTAACAAACATGGATAGGATAGGTGATAGATTGTTGCAAGTATTCGAATTGTTGTTTAGCCAGCTTCAAAGCAAAGGGATGATAGGGGATAATAGTGGTTCACACTCAGGGGAAAAGATGAAAGGGAATGAGCATATTTTCTCAAGTACAGGACCTCATAATAGACCTGATGAATTTCAAAGCACACAAAGGCATACTGCACCTAAATTTTTCACACCCAAAGAAGAGCCCAATCTTGAATTGGATTACAAGAAACTAGTAAATGATTGGAATGATTTGAATGAAGAGTGTAAAAGAGGTGTACCACTCAATGACTACATTGATGCTATGCAAAATATTAAAAGGAAGGGAGACAATAGGATTCCATTCCAAAACAAAGAATTAAATAGTGCTATTGGAAAAATGTCACTTCCTACTTTTGATGGTTCTTCTCAAAATTCTGCTAACACTTGGGTGCAAAAATTGGATGTATATTTTCAGTTGAATCCTATGTTGGCAGAGGATGCATTAAAAATGGCCATTTTGCATTTGGAAGGGGATGCCAATGAATTGTGGTTCTATGGCCTGAAAACCTTGGGTCATGATTAGGTTAAAACATATGGATAATTTGTTGACAGGGCACTAGAGAGATTTGAACAAAAAGATCCAGAATTGCCTTTCAAGGAATTAGCTCAATTGAAGCAAACTGGGACCCCTACTGAATATATGTTGGACTTTCAAAAATTATCAGTCAAGGTGGCTGATGTATCTATGGGAAGGTTGGTATTTCTTTTCGCTAAAGGTTTGTTTGAACCCTTAAATGGTTTGGTCAAATCCCACAAGCCAAGTACATTAAAAGATGTAATGAGCTTGACTAGGGATCTCCAAAATGTGCTTCCTCGAACACGATTTCCTCCCAAGCATGACTTCAGAATTGAAAAGAAACCTTAGCAAGGAGATGAACAAGATAAGAAGCCATGGCAAGAAGAGGAATATGGAAAGGATAAGAAAGAGGAACTAAGCAAGGAAGAGCTCATAAGGAAGAAATTGTGTTACTCATGCTTCCAGCCATGGGTACCTGGACATAAATGTGCTAAAGGAAAGGCCCAATTCATTGAAGTATTTTGTGATGAGGGATATGAAGGGGGCATGGAGGAAGAAGGACATAATTCAGCCCAAGAAGAAGGATATACTACAGCAGAAGAAGGGAAACCAGAGGTGAACCATCCCTCACCCACCAAAGTAACAATGGCAGTAGTTTCAGCAGTACCTCGTTACCATACTATCCGATGCAAGGGTGTGGTACAAGGATAAAGAACTTTAGTTTTGGTAGATGGAGGAGCCACCCATAACTTCATTGATGCAGATATGGTGGATAAAAGAAACATACCTATTGAACCATTTGATGGCTTTCCAGTTGTCATTCCCGATCACAACACAATGGAGTGCAAAACATGGATGCCACAGCTGCAAGTCACCGTAGGTATCTATACTTTTGTCGATAGTTTTTATGTGGTTGATATTGCTGATACTAATGTTGTTTTGGGAGTGCAATGGTTGTATTCAATAGGAGAGCATACAGTAAATTATAAATTCCTGAAATGAAATTTCAAGATTCAAAAGGAGTACTAAGGATTGTGAGAGGGCAACACACCTATCCAAATTAGGTAGTTTCTTCCCACAGCATGAAGCACCGGAATAGAAAAATTTTGGGAGACATTACTCATGGAAGGCCACCTGATAGAGGAGGGACAAGTTTTCATCATGGTAAATTCATATTTCTTGAGGGCAAGCAATCTTGGGTGGGAAGGAATGTAATGTCCCCATTGAAATAATTTCATAGTAAGACAATCCTATAAAATTAGTCACAGTAGATCTAATGAACAAGTAAATCAATCACAATAGATGAACATAGAGAATATGGTGTAAAACTGTGCAAAACATGCATCAGTGCTCAATATCCCAGTAAGGGTGATTGATTACAATACAATACTATCACAACGACTGAGCAATTCAAATTTCCTAAGGAGGTCATTCGAATCAAGAGAAAGGGCTCGTTCTGCTATTCGTCAAAAGTTTGTTTATAAAACTGATGATTAAATAGATGGAATCAGCATTGAAGATCTCAGGGCATATGCAAAGATTTGTCGTGACTTAGCAGCAAATGTTATATCCAACGACACATCGAGTTTGGGAGAGGTTCGTTGACTACATGATATGATTTGATTTGAATTAAATATTTTATTTATTTTGATTTTATTTTTTTTGTTACATTATCATAGGTACATTATGTAAATGTTTAAATTGGTTGCAGTTTTCAAGAATAATGAATGAACATTCTTTCCACATTTCAACTAGCGAAAATGTAGGGAGAGAGGTACATATTTATTATCAACATATTTGTACTTATGTTTGAATTTGATATATATATATATATAAATTATTATTTTTTGAATGATAATTTAACTATGTATTTTATTGTTAATTTGACTCATCCATGCAGGTTTCTTTAGATACCAACTTTATAAATGATTTACCATCTATTGTGAGCTAATGTTTTTTAAATTTTTTGTTTTAGTTTTAAGTTTTAATTGGTATAGTAATTTTTTTGGTTTGTATTATATGTTTTATTTATTAATACAATTTAAATTTTAGGGTGGAGATATAGGTTCTTTTCTTAATGAAGCAGATATTGGTAGAGAGGTAATTTCATTGATTGCTTTAATTTTGCTTTAATTTTGTTTACTGTTTTAATATTTTAATTTTTGTGGATTTAGATTTATGAGATTCATAAATTGATTTTATATATGGATCGCAGCTTGGGTCTCTCAAATTTTTTGGAGGCAAAGGAAAAAGTCCTTTGGAGTATGGTGGTGGACAAGCATTTGGAGAATTTGATGTAATATTGTTAATATTTGAATTGTATTTTGATATATTAGTTTAATATTTTAATTCTTTGATTATAGTTTAAATAATTTAAATGATATGAACATAATTTTTTTTTACATATGTTGCAGGGAGGGTTGAGTCCAGGGGGAGGCTCGAGTGGAGGAGGGGGAGGCCCGAGTGGAGGATAGCACATACATTTTAATTTTATAGTTCATGGTGGACTATTTTTTGTTGTTGATATGCATTTAGATTGGAAACATTTGTCTTGGACATGTTGAGGAGGTTTATTTTTGGACTAGATATATACATATATGGATGTACATTGAATTTGCATGTTCATGAGTATTTTTTTGGAGATTATATACATATAAATTTTGAACTTACATATTTCGTGAATCATGGTTTTTAAATGATTTCTAAGTTTATTTTTGTTTATTTGACATATTTGGTGTTAAATTTAGTTTAAAATATGTATTTGCATGTTTGAATGAATGTTTGAATGAATGAATATATGTAAAAATGAATGTATGACATTCTTGAATATTATTAAGTTTAATAAATGTTATTTAGGAAGTTTAAAAATGGATAAACATAGGTTTAAAGTTCATAAATGAGGAAGTTTTCATTGAAGTTTAAAAAATGTTATTTAGGAAATTTTTAAAAGTGGATGTTCACATATAGGTTTAAAGTTTATAAATGAGGAAGTTATAATTGTTCGACATGAATGAATGATAAGATTGAGTGTATTAAGAACAAGAATGTTAGGAAGTTTAATAATTTGTTAGAAAGTTTTGATAGTTATATGGATTAGGTAGTTTAAAAATGAATGTTGTCTTTGAATGTTAGAATGCTTAGAAATGTTAGAAGTTTTCATACACATCGATGAATCAGGAAGTTTAAAAGTGATTACATTCAAACTTTAGAGATGTTAAGAAGTTCAAGAATGTTTGAAGTTTTGATGAAAATATGGATGAAATATAAAGTTTAAAAATGAAATTTAAGTAAGGTTGAATGTTATCTTCAAGGATGTTATGAAGTTTTAGGAATGTTAGAAGTCGATAGAAATATGGAAGAAATAGAAAGTTTAGGAATGTTATATAAAGTTTTAGAGAATGATAGAAGTTTTGATAAAAATATTGTTTTTGAATGTTAGAATGCTTAGAAATGTTAGAAGTTTTCATACACATCGATGAATCAGGAAGATTAAAAGTGATTACATTCAAACTTTAGAGATGTTAAGAAGTTCAAGAATGTTTGAAGTTTTGATGAAAATACATGGATGAAATATAAAATTTAAAAATGAAATTTAAGTAAGTTTGAATGTTATCTTCAAGGATGTTATGAAGTTTTAGGAATCTTAGAAAGTCGATAGAAATATGGAAGAAATAGAAAGTTTAGGAATGTTATATAAAGTTTTAGAAAATGATAGAAGGTTTGATAAAAATATTGTCTTTGAATGTTAGAATGCTTAGAAATGTTAGAAGTTTTTATACACATCGATGAATCAGGAAGTTTAAAAGTGATTACATTCAAACTTTAGAGATGTTAGGAAGTTCAAGAATGCTTGAAGTTTTGATGAAAATATGGATGAAATATAAAGTTTAAAAATGAAAGTTAAGTAAGTTTGAATGTTATTTTCAAGGATGTTATGAAGTTTTAGGAATGTTAGAAGTCGATAGAAATATGGAAGAAATAGAAAGTTTAGGAATGTTATATAAAGTTTTAGAGAATGATAGGAGTTTTGATAAAAAATATTGGATGAAATAGGAAGTTTAGGTTTATGTTATGAAATTTAGAAATGTTAGGAAGATTATGAATGTTAAATATAAGTTTTGATAGAAAATATGGATGGATTAGGAAGTTTTAAAGCAAATATATGTTAAGTTCAAATTTTGATATAATGGATTTTTAATTAATTTAATTTTTATTTACAATGTTCAGGTACATTTGATGCGGCTGAAATCATGGCAAATGAGGGTAATGGTTTTTTGTTTTTTAATCATAAGCGAAGATTCCAGGATTGTGAAGTTTGTGTTAAATTAAAGCAATGATTTTAAACAACAATTTGATGAATTTTCATTGATTTGTTGTAAATAATCATTTCTCTAATTTAGCATAAGCTTCACAATCCTGGAATCCTTGCTTGTGATTAAAAATCAAATGATCGTTGTCTCCATTTGCCATGATTTCAGTTATGTGAATTTGCACTTGAGCGATATTTTAAATTAAAGATTTGGGACGGAGAACTTGGTGACAATTTTAAGATCATATTTATGGTGAAGTACGTATTAAAGAAACATGTTCGATGGATTAAAAGAATACAAAATTTAATAGGTCTTTTTTGTGATTTTTCGTTAACATCAATCAGTTCCAAAAGTAAAAATTCGGGGCGGAGTGGGGATAGCCACATCCGTTATCTCATCCCTTAGTGGTCTAATAGACATATGGGGACCCGAATAAAGTACTTTTGAATTTTCAAATTATATTTGAATTCATTTTTAAGCATGTTAAAGTACAACTATTTAAGCTCTTATGTTAGTTGTCATTCAAGAAAATATTCATAAAATCTCAATGAAAAAATATACTGTGCACAACAATTTTGATAATTGGACAAAAAATATATTGCACACAACAATTGACATGGACAAAAATATAGATCAATTTATTTTTGATATGTAGTTAAAAACATCGCAATGGAATGCCATCTTCAACTATCCGTTCATGGTCACATATGGATAGTTTCCATTTTTTGGTTTTTAACTGTTTTTTTGATGGAACTTGTATCAATTTTATTCGAGATGCACATACTAGATGACTATATTGACAACATATAACATCGGGCTCATAATCTTGAAAGTAGACATAATTTTTAGTCATATGCGTCTGCTGAAAAAAGTAGCCTTTTAAAATGATGGATCCTCTTTCGTATGTAAATCCGTTGTCGTTGTAGTCCTCCAATAACTTCATTTTTCCTTCAGTGCATCGCATCAAATAATATTTGACATTTTCGTCGTTGTCTACAGGTGCAATCACAGCGAAAACATCTCCTGCGTAAGTTATGATTGCTGTTAGCGTATTTAAATGAATTAAATTGACTATACTTATGGCGATGGATTAGAATGAACAATTGACTTAAAAGTCAAAAACAAGTTTATTACCTTCTCTTACGAGATCTGAAATTCTATCGCCATCAGACGATATTGCTATTTCCTCTGATTCTAATTCTTCAGCACTTGCCAGTGGCATTTTTCCTTTTGGATTAATCTCTGTGTGTCTCCAAGCTTTTACGTAGTTGTTTGTTATGTTTTCACAAACTTCTGTAGACTCAACATTTTCAATGCAAATATGACAAAAGCATGATTGCTTTCTACTGTCAAATGAAAACACGTTGTGAAATGATTTTGTTTGAATAGAGTGAAGATCTCTAGTTCCATGTATGGTGCTAGCGTCATATGGTATTGATCTATTTATATCTTGGATCCCAACAAGCCAAAAAAACCTACACAATAAATAGTGTACATGTACTTAAATGTTAGTATATACATTTTTTTAAATTTTAAGAAATAATATAAATTAAAAAAATAGTGGACATACCTGCGCACGTCTTTTGATTGTTGATTATAACCATGGCTTAGATTTAATTGACACCATTGGACAACCTCTGCAGCTGAATGAAATCGTGCAGAAGAATAGTTCATTTTCCATCTTCGAAGTGCTCTTTTCACGCATGCTCCTGCACCATCATGCTCACCTTTTCCATGCCCAGTTTCAAAGAAATTCCAGCGATGTTTAATGTTCAGCGCTTTATGAAGTCGACATAACCAAAAAAATGATCGTGAAAATTTAAATTGACCCGCACATCCATCAGACCATATCCAATGCTCTTTGAATTTGACTTCGCGTTTTTTCAGTGAGTCATAGAAAATATTTTCTATACAATGTTGGACAAAATGTGTGTCGTGTGTACGATCATCGCTGATATAGAAGTGATATTCTTTAATCACATATCGATTGTCACATGTGCTTTCAATGCCATCGACATCCTGTTGAGAATGTCTATATACAACATGGACAAATATCGAAACTTGGTCAGAGTGATAGTATTCACTCTGTATTTCTTTTTGTGCAGCAAATGTATAGTTTTCAGCAAAATCAACCACCGACAAAATTGTTTCGGGTGGAAAAATTTCACGAGACTGTTTGAATTGAAGATCTTGCCATCGTGCTCTATGTGAATGTTGGGTGTATTTATAAATTTCACTTTCAAATTTTTTGAGAAAATCTGTGACGCATATCTTGTCTTCTAGCAAATCAATTCTTTTGGAATGTGAATCACTAGAACTTGTATTATAGTTGATGTATTCGTATCTCTTCCAATCAACATTTACATTTGACAACGATTGATCATTATCGATAGGATATTTATTGTGGAATAACACCAAATTTCCACAATGATGACAATGTTTTCCATTGACACATTTCTTTGAATAAAATACTTCATCGTGATTTCTCTCACATAAAATTTGAGATATGAATTCACGTATGGTCGGCGGAGGTGGTGAATTTGTCCAAAACCTTTTACCAAATTCAAGAAACGTGTCATAATATAATTGAAATTGCACATGATAACGGCAACAACATGTATCACGTATAGTTATAGGTCGAACATACCATGGTTTTTGTTGCACAAATGTAGTGATTGATATATTAATTCCACGATGATCTTCCTTGAATTTATTGAACAATTGTACTTGTGTCATGTCCATTATATGTTTTGGTTGGATTTCATATACATTTCATGATATTTTTTTGCGTATCACATCTCTTGAATTTGGTGAAACTCGAGCATGTTCCAACCAATATTCTTGTACAATCTCTTTAACACCTGCTCCTAATCTATCTTTGTAAGGTTGTCTACAAATAATTGCCCAACAAGCAAGTTCATTATTTTCATCTATTTGCATTCTGAATTTGCTATGTTTGTATAATGTCTTTCTTGATGTTCCAACTGCTTTTGCTAGTTCTGTTGTCAAACGCTTTTGTTTAGTACTAGCTGAAAGAATTGCTGTATGAATTGCTTTACGTGCAGCACTGATATCTTTCTTCCTGGATTTTCCAAATTTTTTTATTGCATCGCCTATATTTTCCATCACATTTTGTTTCAATTTCGACTCTTTTGTTGCTTTGTGAATACCCAATAATGATGTAGCACCTTCTAACTTCTTGGACACTAATAAACATCTCAAAATTTGTGCTTGTCCTGCTATTGAGTAATCCTTGAGAACTTCATCATAAATTTTTGTAGCACGATATCGTGCAACATGTATTGGTAGTTTTTCTCCATATTTGTCGCAATCAATGTCTTCTAACATTTCATCATCAATAGTAAAAGTACCTATACATCAAGTTAAATTTAATTTAACATATATCAAAAAATAAAATTCATTATAAAAAAATGAATTTGGAAAATATATGATATATACATACCAGGTCCAATTTCTGGATCTTGAACTTGATCTTCAATATTGATTTCATCGGCATTAGCATGTAAATCACTATTTACATCTTCTACAATGTTCTTTTCAACTTCAATTTGTTCTTCTTGTACTCTATTTTCAATTTCCATTTCTTCAACATTATCATGTAAATCTGTATTTATATCTTCAATAGTTCTCTCTTCCGTTTCGGCAACCCTTTGTTTTTTGGCAATATATCTGAGTTTTTGTTTCTCTTTATTATCATCATCATCACGTTTACGATCAGCTTTTCTTTGACGTTTTCTCTTATTGCCCATGGTTGTTTAATCTATAGACGATAAATTAAAGAATCATGTTACTTTATAGTAAAAATAAATAAATTAAGATTTAAAAAAATTTACGGAATTTATAAAAACATGAACTGAAATTTACTTTACCTTATAAAAATTTTGTAAGAGTCTTTTGAATAAGATTTCTTTGGAATTAACTTTCCTTTGAAAAAACTCTCTGAACAAAAATCTTCTTTGGAAAATAATAAAAACACCTTGTGCCAAGGAAAAAAATAAAAACACCTTGTAAATAAATCTTTGTTGTAAAAATCATTGCAAAAATACTTCTTTGAAAAAATATCTACGAAAAAAACCACTAGAAAAAAGTACTTTAAATAAAAACTTATTTATAAATATATCTGGGAAAAAATCATTGTAAAGAAATAACTCTTTGAAAAAAAAACCCATTTCAAAGAAATAAGAAGTAGAAAATTACCTTGCAAAAAATCCTTTGCAAAATACCTTAGCAACATAACTATTTGAAAAAACTCCTTTGAAATAAATAAGAAGTGCAAAACTACTTTGGAAAAAAATCATTTGCAAAATACCTTAGCAAAACAACTATTTGAAAAAACCTCTTTCAATTAAATAAAAAGTGCAAAGCTACTTTGAAAAAAAACTATCCTTGCAAAGAACCTCCTTGCAAACATGTCTAAGAAAAGAAATATTTTGAAAAAACTCATTGCAAATATGCCTTAAAAAAAACACTTTCAATGTGTCTTTTGGAAAAAAGAAGAAACATACTTTGTAAAAACCTCTTTTTGCAAAAAATGTCTTCTTTGCAAATATACAATAAGAAAAGAAATATTTTGAAAAAACTTCTTGCAAATATGCCTTAGAAAAAAATCACCTTGAATGTGCCTTTGGAAAAAAGAAGAAACATACTTTGTAAAACTTCCTTTTGCAAAAACTGTCTTCTTTGTAAAAATGCAATAAGAAAATAGATATTTTGGAAAAACTCCTTGCAAATATGCCTTAGAAAAAAAAACTCCTTCAATGTGCCTTTTGTAAAAAAGAAGAAGAAACATACCTTGTAAAAACCTCCTTTTGCAAAAATTATCTCCTCCTTCCGAAATTAGTTTGACAAAAAAATGCGAAGTTAAAACATGCGAAAATAATGAAGTAACTTTAGGTTTATTTATATGAGTATAAAAAATAGATATATTTTTTTTCCGGCCGACGTGATTTTTTTCCGTTTAGTTATTCGGCCGAATAACCTTAGCCATATTTTACGGTGCCGTTACGGAAAACCGTTATTCGGCCGAATAATTATTCGACCGAATAATTATTCGGCCGAATAATTATTTCGGCCGAATAACCTCTGAAACATGAAAGATTTAGATCTCTGCAAAATTTTCAGGTTTCTCCATTTTCGGAAGGAGAAAACCACCTCTTACACAACAAAACGAATGTCGGACTTCATACCAGTAGATTCATCATTGAATCTACTTTACGAGGGTATAAATTTTGTTGTATATAGATGAGAACTGATATTTTTTAAGTTTTATATTCGTAACATGTGTCGAGTTATGATTCAGCTCTTTAAAAAAACAGCGAAAAGAAAAATCCATAACTTTGAAAATACAACACCAAAAAATTCGAAAAAAATGTGGGATTCTTTATTGACGTGTCTACTTCAAAAGGGTGTTCATAGATTTTTTGCTTTTATAGCGGATTGAGAGAAAAGTGGTGCAACAAAAAGGTTGTTGAAAATCGACTGAGTTTCCCCATTGATCGACTTTAAAAAAATATAATAATTAGTATAGAGATCCATTGGATGCAAACTTATAGTCAGGCACTAGTACATTGTGTGTAGATTGTCGTAGCATTTTCTGTTTTTGCAAAACACAAGTCTAACAACGATTTTAGTGGTGCAACAAATCATAACTCTTTTGTAGTCTTTTCATTTTATAAAAACACACTGTCAAACATTTGCGAAATCGACATATCAAATCTTAATAAAAAAAATTGAAAAAATTATGAGTAGAAAGCTAACATAATTCTACAAAAGTTTTCTTTTTACGGCAAAGTGAAATTGTAAACAAAAATATCACTTTTGTTCGCCCGAAGTTGAAAAACATGAAAAAACCAGAATTATTTTCTCACGAGACCCCCCAAAATAGACACCCATCTTCATTTTTTCACCCATCACTGAATGGAATAGCTTGACTCCAACTAGGAGTCCTCATCATCAATCACTAGTGGTCATCAATGCACAAGAACCAGTCATCCAGGTGTCAATCTGAGTCTAATTGAGTGTAACATGTGTAACTGAAGTGTGTAGCACTGATATAGGGAAGTGGGCTCAGTGGAGGGCACATCGGAGGTTAACTGAAGTCAGAACAAGTCATCTAGTCAATCTGGAGGTCCAACGGAAGTGAAACAGTTAGTCGAGAGTGAAACTAGCCTCAAATCAGGGAGAATCGGAGCTAACTGAGTGTAATTGAAGTGGAACTGCAGTGGTAGGTGAAGAAGTGCGCCCTTCTCTGGCAGTAGGTGAGAAGTGGGCGCCTTTCAGACTAGGAGGGCTAAAAATATGAAGTAAGTGGCTCCCGGGTGCTAGAATAAGGTGGCTAAGGTGCTGGAGGTATCAACCTGGTGACTGGGATGCATGCAAAGTGAATGTAAACCCTAGAATTTGCATGCAAACCCTAATTGCATGCAAGATCCTGAAAAAGATGATGTGGATATCCGAACAAATCCCATCACTCCTACTAGTTTCCTATGTTGGATGGGCACATGTGGAATGGTAATAAGGAAGATAATAAATGATGTTTAGACATTAGAAGGGTTCAATTAGTTAATAAATAGAGTGAATAAAGAAATTCAAGAGAAATCCTAGATGGAAAATGGTTTTGGAGACATATGGAGGATGTGGGACCCACGCTAGCATGATTTTTCATAATACATGGTATCTCTCTCTTACAAATTTGAATTAATGGGAAGGTCAACACTCTTGGGTGAGTTGGTAAGTCATAACACATGTCATTAGGCATATTAGGTCGAATTGGGAAGGATTGGAAATCTCCATGGAAGAAAAAGAGTCAAATTGGAAGTTTGTGGACACTTGGGATAGATTGGTAATCTCCATTGGAAGATAAAGAGTCAAATTGGAAGTTTGTGGACACCAATGATGGAGCATCTATGAAAACTATGAAAAATTGCAGACCTGACCTCTGACATCTTACCACTATAACATGTCAGCCCCAAAAATAGGCTCAAGGAAGGCGCTCATGGGAGTTGGAGAAGCCAAAGAGACTCAAAATTGAATTTGGGAGAAGATGGAAGGTTGGGACTAGGAGACAAGTGGCAAATGTGGAATATTTCCTAAATGGAAATCTATTGAATCTATTGAGAGGATTTCAACCCTTAGAAGGTTAATGTTGGTTATAAAATTTATAAATGAAGTATGAGATTGGCTTTTGATGATTTGAGAAAAATTGCATT
This sequence comes from Larix kaempferi, assembly GCA_027924585.1. NCBI lineage: Eukaryota > Viridiplantae > Streptophyta > Pinopsida > Pinales > Pinaceae > Larix > Larix kaempferi. The sequence continues at coordinate 8,398,329 of BSBM01001001.1, forward strand.
TGTGAAGAGAGAACTAGTGGATGACTAGTTTCTTGCCTTAGCCAATTTCGAGGGTGAAAGATTCCCATCCATGTTGGTGTTTGGATAGGCCACTCAGGTCTTTCATGGTTATTTAATGGAGTTTTATTTGCAGGTATCAGCTATAGGAAGTTTGATGGTTTGGTTTAGTGCAGCACTTTCTCTCCACCGTTTCCAGTTTTGAAGGCATATTCATGCTCCTTGAGGGAGGGCGTTTTTGGTGAGATCTTGTGCTTCTTCGAAGAGTTTCTCATTATATATTTCTGATTTTAATAGCTTCATATCCTCTGTTATTAATATTTAGAAAGTATTAGGTCGAAATACCCACTGGTTGTATGCAAAAATATTGATTAATGAGCAAACAATGTCCATTTCCCCAATGCTTTGATGTATGACCCTATAGGGTTGATGATTTAGAATGGATGGATGATTCTATGATATATTTGTGATTAATATACTACCATGGATATATTTTACAACTTTCATGTACTGTACTTGAGCATTTGAAGCATTTTTACTTAGTTAGTTTGTATTGAGAGGTGAAATAGTGTCATTTCCCCAAGGGTCGAATTGGGGGTTTTTGCTATTGAATGTGAGAGGGTTAGAACAGTAGTAAAAATCGATTAATGGTTCATATGAGACCTTAATCACATACGTAATACATTACATACTTCTGTTCATAAATTTGTGCTATTTTGGAGGCATTTGGAAGGCCATTTGCAGTGTTACCCCGGGGGCATTTGATGCACAAATTACTAGTCAAAATTACATATATTGATCAGAATACAAATCAAGTTTGCAATAGTATTTGGAGGGCCATAAAACATCCATGAACCTAATATTCAAGTCTAAATACCATTCATACACTCCTACAGAATATTTGTGAGCATTTGAGTTGATTTGGAGGTCAAAACAGTAAAACTAGTCAAAGGTCGAAATTGGGGCAAAAGTGGAAAAATTGGCATTTTAATAAAATTTTGAAAAAGGGTCATTACAAGTGGTATCAGAGCATGTTCTTGGAACCTAATGGTCTTATCAAGAATTCAAAAGAATAATCCAGCACCCTTTGAACCAGTAGTTGAAAATATTTTTGTTGAAGAAGAGGTAGTAGAAGAAGAGAAGTCTTTTGTTGAAATCATGGGTAGAGAGGAGGAGGCCAAAGCAAGATATAAGGAGGAAATTATTGCAACCTTAGATCCATGTTTCTCTAAACCTTCAACAAACATGGATAGGATAGGTGACAGATTGTTGCAAGGATTCGAATTGTTGATTAGCCAGCTTCAAAGCAAAGGGTTGATAGGGGATAATAGTGGTTCACATTCAGGGGAAAAGATGAAAGGGAATGAGAATATTTTCTCAAGTACAGGACCTCATAATAGACCTGATGAATTTAAAAGCACACAAAGGCATACTACACCTAAATTTCTCACACCCAAAGAAAAGCCCAATCTTGAATTGGATTACAAGAAACTAGTAAATGATTGGAATGATTCGAATGAAGAGTGTAAAAGAGGTGTACCACTCAATGACTACATTGATGCTATGAAAAATATTAAAAGGAAGGGAGACAATAGGAGTCCATTCCAAAACAAAGAATTAAATAGTGCTATTGGAAAAATGTCACTTCCTACTTTTTATGGTTCTTCTCAAAATTCTGCTAACACTTGGGTGCAAAAATTGGATGTATATTTTCAGTTGAATCCTATGTTGGAAGATGATGCATTAAAAATGGCCATTTTTCATTTGGAAGGGGATGCCAATGAATGGTGGTTCTATGGCCTGAAAACCTTGGTTCATGATCAGGTTAAAGCATATGGAGAATTTGTTGACAGTTTACTAGAGAGATTTGAACAAAAAGATGTAGAATTGCCTTTCAAGGAATTAGCTCAATTGAGGCAAACTGGGACCCCTACTGAATATATGTTGGAATTTCAAAAATTATCAGTCACGGTGGCTGATTTATCTATGGGAAGGTTGGTATTGCTTTTCACTGAAGGTTTGGTTGAACCCTTAAAAGTTTTGGTCAAATCCCACAAGCCAACTACATTAAAAGATGTAATGAACTTGACTAGGGATCTCCAAAATGTGCTTCCTAGAACGAGATATCCTCCCAAGCCTGACTTCAGAATTGAAAAGAAACCTTGGAAAAGAGATGAACTTGATAAGAAGCCATGGCAAGAAGAGGAATATGGAAAGGATAAGAAAGAGGAACTAATCAAGGAAGAGCTCAGAAGGAAGAAATTGTGTTACTCATGCTTCCAACCAGGGGTACCTGGACATAAATGTGCTAAAGGAAAGGCCCAATTCATTGAAGTATTTTGTGATGAGGGATATGAAGGGGGCATGGAGGAAGAAGAACATAATTCAGCCCAAGAAGAAGGATATACTACAGCAGAAGAAGGGAAACCAGAGGTGAAGCATCCCTCACCCACCAAAGTAACAATGGCAGTACTTTCAGTAGTACCTCGCTACCATACTATCCAGTGCAAGGGTGTGGTACAAGGACAAAGAACTTCAGTTTTGGTAGATGGAGGAGCCACCCATAACTTCATTGATGCAGAGATGGTGGATAAAAGAAAGATACCTATTGAACCATTTGGTGTCTTTACAGTTGTCATTCCCGATCACAACACAATGGAGTGCAAAACATGGATTCCACAGCTACAAGTCACCGTAGGTAACTATACTTTTGTCGATAGTTTTTATGTGGTTGATATTGCTGATACTAATGTTTTTTTGGGAGTGCAATGGTTTTATTCAATAGGAGAGCATACAGTAAATTATAAATTATTGAAATAAAATTTCAAGATTCAAAAGGAGTACTAAGGATTGTGAGAGGGCAACACACCTATCCGAATTAGGTAGTTTCTTCCCACAGCATGAAGCACCGGAATAGAAATATTTTGGGAGACATTACTCATGGAATGCCACTTGATAGAGGAGGGACAAGTTTGCATCATGGTAATTTGAGATTTCTTGAGGGCAAGCAATCTTGGGTGGGGCGGACTGTAATATCCCCATTCAAATAATTTCATAGTAAGACAATCCCATCAATCCTACTAGTTTCCTATGTTGGATGGGCACATGTGGAATGGTAATAAGGAAGCTAATAAATGATGTTTAGACATTATAAGGGTTCAATTATTTAAGAAATAGATTGAATAAAGAAATTCAAGAGAAATCCTAGATGAAAAATGGTTTTGGAGACATATGGAGGATGTGGGACCCACACCAGCTTGATTTTTCATAATACATGGTATCTCTCTCTTGCAAATTTGAATTAATGTGAAAGTGAACACACTTGGGTGAGTTGGTAATTCATAAAATATGTCATTGAGCATACTAGGTTGAATTGGGGAGGATTGGTAATCTCCATGGAAGATAAAGAGTCAAATTGGAAGTTTGTGGACACTTGGGCTAGATTCCCTAGCCCCTATGACACCAATGAAGGAGCATCTATGAAAACTATGAGAAATTGCAGACCTGAGCTCTGAAATCTGACCACTATGACATGTAAGCCCCAAAAATAGGCTCAAGGAAGGTGCTCATGGGAGTTGGGGAAGCCAAAGAGACTCAAAATTGAATTTGGGAGAAGATGGAAGGTTGGAACTAGGAGACAAGTGGCAAATGTGGAATATTTCCTAAATGGAAATATATTGAATATATTGAGAGGATTTCGACCCTTAGAAGGATAATGTTGATTATAAATTGTAGAAATGAAGTATGAGAATGGATTTTGATGATTTGAGAAAAATTGCATTTGTGAAGAGAGAACTAGTGGATGACTAGTTTCTTGCCTTAGCCAATTTCGAGGGTGAAAGATTCCCATCCAAGTTGGTGCTTGGAGAGGCCACTCAGGTCTTTCATGGTGCTTTAATGGATTTTTATTTGCAGGTAGAATATACAGGAAGTTTCATGGTTTGGTTTAGTGCTACACTTTCTCTCCACCGTTTCCAGTTTTGAAGGCAATTTCATGCTCCTTGAGGGAGGGCATTTTTGGTGAGATCTTGTGCTTCTTGGGAGAGATTCTCGTTATATATTGATGATTTGAATAGCTTCATATCCTATGTTATTAATATTTAGAAAGTCTCAGGTGGAAATACCCACTGGTTGTATGCAAAAATATTGATTAATGAGCAAACAATGTCCATTTCCCCAATGCTTTGATGTATGACCGTATAGGGTTGATTATGTCGAATGGATGGATGATTCTATGATATATTTGTGATTCATATACTACCATGGATATATTCTACAATTTTCATGTATTGTACTTGAGCATTTGAAGCATTTTTACTCAGTTTGTTTGTATTGAGAGGTGAAATAGTGCCATTTCCCCAAGGGTCGAATTGGGGGTTTTTGCTGTTGAATGTGAGAGGGTTAGAACAGTAGTAAAAATCAATTAATGGTGCATATGAGACCTTAATCACATTCTTAACACATTACATACCTTTTTTCATAAATTCGTGGGAGTTTGGAGGCATTTGGAAGGCCATTTGCAGTGTTACCCCGGGGCGATTTGATGCACAAATTACTAGTCAAAATTACATATATTGATCATAATACAAATCAAGTTTGCAACAGTATTTGTATGGCCATTAAAAATCCCTGAACCTAATATTCAAGTCTAAATACCATTCATACACTCCTATAGAATATTTGGGAGCATTTGGGTTGATTTGGAGGTCAAAACAGTAAAACTAGTCAAAGGTCAAAATTGGGGAAAAAGTGGAAAAATTGGCATTTTAATAAAATTTTTAAAAAGGGTCATTACAGTTATCTAGATAAATGCACTATAGCTACAACGTAATACCCCCAGTTTTGACTTGGAGTGTACTTAACCAAAATTATGTAAATGATGTAAATATGCTAGTGTGGATTCGTAGTGCAGAGCTCAAGGCCAAGGCCCAACTAGTGAATGGTTAGGAATGTATGATGTATATTATTTTATTTGGACTATGTGGTTGGATTGTCATGTTGATTTAGAATATGTAAATATTATGTGCATAAATAATAAAATGGTCCAAGAATGGTTGTGTAAAGAGCAACAAAGGGGTTATGATTTTACTAGAGGGGAAGAGGAAAGGGTGTCTATGGGAGACTAAATCCTTGTTTCCAAGTGTCAACCTTAGAACTCACCCAAATTCTATCATGTTCTTTTAATAAGTCAATTATCTCCTTTTGACTATTTTCCAATTATTGAATGCATGTGTGAAGTTAGTGGGAAAAGTTACCTCGTACAATTATTGAAGCATGGTGCTGACTGCACTTTTGTGACAGTTCTTTCATGACATAAGTCAAATTGCAGCTATCAAGAGTCCTTTCTTCTATTTTCAGATGCTATGTCAGTTGTATTTTCACAATTATCTCATATCCCTTGGATTCAACCCTCATTCTCTCACTCTCTCATGCAAATTTACACTAGGAAGAGCTCTCCATTGTTGTCCATGAACTTACCAAGCTGTGTTTAACCCAAAAATTCGAATTTGGAGATGATGATGCATATTTGGAAGGGACAATTGATGGTTGTAGGTGAGCAGAGAGGTTGGGAAAGCTAGGAACCCTTACCCATTGAGTTAGGTTACTCATAGATGCTTGAGAAGCCACGAATTGAGGCTACAGGAAGTTCTCCAACAACAAATATCAAACTGGAATTCTTCTATGCACACACTGGAAGCACCTCGCAAGATGGATCGCCCAAGAAAAAAGTGGATCGGTGAAGGGGATTCCTGAGCCCATAAAGGTGTTGTTTGGGGCATGTATTGTGGGAGCCAAGGCTGTGATGGTTGATTAAGACCACTGTAGAGCTCTGTAGGATCATTTCTCTAAGCATGAAGAGAAGAACAAGTTGTGGGCTAAGAGATAGAAACCTGTAGGTGTTTCCTTCGCCCTGGTGGCCTCATAGACCAGCTTGGGGGTGACCTCTCAACAGAAAGAGTATATGCTGAAGAGAGTGCCTATGGTTGGGTGGAAAATCACTCTTACACAACTAGTTGCTTGGATCTACATTGGATAAATATAAGCATTCTCATGTACTTGAATCCAAAATGTTTTTATTTGATGCATGTGATAATTATGTTGATAAATGCATGGTGTGTGTGTGGATCGAGTTTATTTCCATTGTGTGTTTGTATTTTCATCTGCACACATATTTTACATATTATGAAATTGTAATCTGGCTATGGGCTGAAATTTGAGAGCACAATATCAGTTAATTTCCACTCTCGATGGTAGGATTGGGTGAAGGGGATGTTACATAAAAAAATAGTGCAAATAGTTACAATTAGATATTTCCATAAATCCACACACATTTTCTAGATACAAATTTGTCTACAAGATTCACTCATCTATCCATTGTTGAAAACAAAGTGCTACATCGCATTAGACTATGCACCATTGTTCAATAGCATTAGCTACATGAGCACACCATGCAAATTCGATGCAACATGGAACCACTCTATCCATTTGCATATCATGATGGAGAAGAGAAAAGAGCATCTCAATCTAAAAAAGTATGGATAAAAATCAAACAACCTAGCTTCGGGGGTAAACACAATATCAAGACAAAATTGCCCAAATCTTTAGGCATCGACGCCCTTGCAAACAACTAGTTAGATACAAATAGCTAATGTGCTTACGTCTATAATTCATATGTCTTTGTCACAAAGTGAAAGTGCTATCCATATAAATGCACCATAACTATAAGGAAAGTGAAAATACTTGTAATCATAGATTTCCATAAATCCACGGACATTTTCTAGATATGAATATGCTTACAATATTCATTCATCTAGACATTGTAAAACACAAAGAAAACCAAATGCTTCCAAAGAAACAGGAAGAGGAGGTTGTTATCAAAGTTCAGAAGATCTAAATGTCACTTGCACATTGCACTGAACAATCTCAAATTTTTTTCTATGAGTTTGAATCAAAACGAGAATATGATGCATCACGCTACAGTATCCATTTCCATAGCACAAAGACCAAGGCTATCGGACATTAGATATTAGAATTTTAATACCTTTGGTTACATGCAACTAAAATTCACTTTAGCATGCATTATGTATGCAAAATTCTTTCTTTTGTTCTATGGAATCTCCCATACAGAGAATGAATTGCATTCTAACCATGCCACATCACAATTCATACACATTCTTGTGATCCAAAATCACTTTGCATGGGCAATTTTATTTGCATAACCACCATTCTAAGCATAATTTGGTGACTGGTGATATTTTCATAAAAACTCATCCAAAACTAAGATAACCATACAAAGTCATTGAATCTAGCTTATTCAAGTTCTTCTTCCATCCAACACTTAGCAATGCATACCCAATAAAAAAACAATCATAATCAAATAGCCATACTCTCTTAAATGCACCAAACAGACAAGGGAAAATCACCATACTCTATTGCCACATCTATCAAGAAACAGTCATGACCAAACAACAATATTGATGTATATGGGTAACGAAATGCATATGGGGAAGTGAATAACCCAAAATCAATGTTCATGTGAGAGTCTAGTTCAGTTGCATTTTCATAAACATATTTGCAGCAACATAAAATGAGATGTAGAACTCATAAAAGGAAAATACGAATTAATATTATACAAATTGCTAATGTACCTACATCTATAATTCTTATGTCTTTGTGACAACAAAAAAGGTGCAAATACTTACAATCAGATATTTCCATAAATCCACGGATATTTTCTAGATATGAATCTGCCTATACGATTCACTCATCTAGCCATTGTTGAAAACAAAGTGCTACATCGCATTAGCACAATGGAGAAGACAAAAGAGCATCTTAATCTAAAAAAGCATCGATAAAAATCACAAAGTGTCATCCTTGCAAACAACTAGCCAAACACAGATAGCTAATGCGCCTATGTCTATAATTATTATACCTTTGTCACAAAGTAAAAGTGTTGTCCAGATAAATGCACTATAGCTACAAGAAATTTGCAAATACTTGCAATCAAAAAATCAAGTGCAATCTAACCATGGCATAACATATCACAATTCATACAATTCATACACATGCATGCGATTAAACTAAGATAAGCATACAAAGTCATTGAATCTAGCATATTCAACTTCCTTTTGCATCCAACACTTAGCATTGCATGCCCAATAAAAAACAATCATAATCAAACAACCATGCTCTCTAAAATGCACCAAATAGACAAGGTCAAATGACCATACTTTACTCACTCATCTAGCCATTGTTAAAAACAAAGCAAACCAAATGATTATAAAGCAACAAGAAAAGGAGATTGTTATCAAAGTTTGGAGGATCTAAATTCCACTTGCACATTGCGCTGAATAGTGTCAAATTTGTTCTTACATTTTGAATCAAAATCAGAATATGATGCACCCTACATCACACTATACTATACAACATTATTAAACAGCAGCAACAACATACACACACCATGAAAATTCGGTGCAATGCAGAACCACTGTACCCATTTCTATAGCACAAAGGCCAAGACTATCATAAATTAGATATCATAAGTTTAATACCTTTGATTACATGTAACTACAATTAACTTTAGTGTGCATTATGTATGTAAAACTCCTTTTGTTCTATGGAATCTTCCATACAAAGAGTCAATTGCAACCTAACCATGGCATAATATATCACAATTCATACACATGCCTACGATCAAACTAAGACAAGCATACAAATTCATTGAATCTAGCATATCCAACTTCTTACATCGAACACTTAGAATTGCATACCCAATAAAAAAACAATCATAATCAAACAACCATACTCTCTAAAATGCACCAGCCAGACAAGGTCAAATGACCATACTCTATTGCCACATCTATCAAGAAACAATCATGATCAAACAACGATACTCATGTATATGGGTAGCCAAATGCATATGGGGAATCAAATTGCCTAGAATCAATGTTTATGGGGGGTGTATTTAACCTACATTTCATTGTGAATGCAATGTGTTTATCCTTGACAAAACAAGGATATACACCAGTCATCAAACCATGCCAAAAAAAAACAAAGGATGAGAGCCAAGTAAATATAGACAATTACAAACCCCAATTTTATTTGCATAACTACCATCCTAAACTTCATTTGTTGATTAAGCATAAATTCAAAAACAGTCATCCAAAACAAAGATAAAAAAAAATATCAATTCATACAAATGTAAAATATACCATCAAGATGCCTGCAAATAGGTAGGACATTTAAGGCAAGATCTCCAAGAAAAAGAATGCTCATTATCTCTTGAACAAATACAAGCAATTTCTCAGGCCAAGCAATCTCGGGGAAAGAAAAGAAGACCTGAAATTTGTTTGTGAATAAGAGCTAATCTGCTTGAGTTTTGGAACTAAACGTTTGTACCTATTCTACAAAACCAAGGCTCTATACGTATTCCAATGTTAAAGAATGGGTGAGCCAAGAGTTCCATGTTCCATTAGTAGAGATTCTCATGGAACATGAGATATTCACGCACCAACTCAACTGACCCCATCAAATAAGTGTGAAGTAGGTGGGTTGGTTCTAGATTTTCAAGTCAGAAGAATGCATTGTATTTCCGTAGTAGTAGATAGAAAGTTGGTGTCATCGAGAGCTCCCGAAATCTACACCCAAAAAGTTAGGGTTGGTGACACCAATAACGAGTGTAAAAAATGCCTCCATCACATATACGGCCATGCTTATGGGTCAACAGAATAGTTGCTAAAGAAAAAATCAGGGAATGATTGTCGTGTCCAACACCAGGTTTACAAAACCCCATAACAAACAAAGATGCAAATTGAACACAAATACATGTAGAAACATCATTGAGTGAGGTTATGAGTGAGGTTTGTGTTCACTATAGTGAACACAAATAAAAATATTTGTACAACCATTTATAGTGAGCACAAATATAAATTAACTAAACATGTAGAAAATTTATGAAGTTATGAGTGACGTCATTGAGTTTCAGATGAGGAAGTATCATTGTGGCTCTTGGAAAGTTGGAACATTAAACAATTGCATGTCAAATAATTTCCGTACAGATTTTTGGGTGAAGTAAGTTTATGCCAATCAGGAAGTTGGGATGGTTTTATTATAAACACACTATCTACAAATTGAAATTCATATTAACAATTTTAACTTTGCACTTTTGAGACATGCTAGAACCCTCTAGTTACCCATGTATGTTATGTATCATCACATTACAACCTGCATTAATGTGAGGCATCATTAACATGACATGCATGGAGCAGATGAGGTCCATTATTGTTGAACCTCTACTCCAAGAATTAATTTATTCAAAAACAAATAAATAAATAATCGTCCACCAAAGTTGAACATTGCAAAGTGCAACAAATTTAGCGTACCCACTAACTAATACACCCATGCACGGATAATAAGAGTCAAAATGTTAGTTTAAAAACTCTAAAACACATGAAACAATAAATTTAAAGAAGGAAAATAGTTGCGAAGCAGCTAGTCCCTACTTTAGGATAATAAATTTATAATTATTTTTATTGTATTTGAAATGAAATTTAGCATTGACACATTAATTTTTGTTTGATATTTAATAAAAATATGAAGTACTAAATTATTAGTAAGGGTTAAATAATATTAGAATATTGTTGTATTATATGTAATAAGTTATTGGTTTTTATGTTAAATAAATTATTAAAAAGCAAATTAAAGTTATTACATTTAAACAAGTCAAATGAATAGCAAAAGCTACTTATAGACTCTTGAGAAAAAAATTAAAAATTAAGAAAAAAATTAAATAGTAAATAACAAATTAAAGAATATTTTATGAATATATATAAATGTTACTAGTTAGATTTTCCTTATATATGTTAATATTAATATTTAGATTTCCTTAATTTTTATTTTAATGATTTTGTAGATCAATTTATTTTGTAAACTAAAATTTATGATATGATTATAACTCTAAATCCATTGATAATGGTAATAAGTTTAATATCTTTCTATAAATCTCACAATAAATCTATTTTTGTGACTTTGTATTCTGTTGATATAGATTTACATTTTGTTTATAACTTTCATTAATTATAAGTGACTATCTATTTAATTAATAATATATATATATATATATATATATATAATCTTAATTAAACTTAATTTATTTGATCTTAATTAAACTTAATTAATTTTAAACTAATTAATATTTAAATAAAATGATATAATAAAATTTTATTTTATTTTTTAACATAAACGTTTAATCGACTTTTATATAAAATTTGAAACAGAGTTTACATAGGAGTTGCAGTAGGGATGCTTACTGATAAGTATTTGAGCCAAGCCTGTAAAATTGAATTCAATTGTTCGAGACTACTAAAAAAAAATCCTATTCTAAGGAGCATGAAGCTCTTTACAAACTGGCCTAGAAGAAAGACATAGGTGCATAGCATTGTTGTATTCAATACCAAAACAAGACTTGAAGTAGAAATAAAACCTATACATTTGGGTCGATAGAGTTATTAAGACAGAGCATAATAAACCAGAAAACATAAAAAAGGAGACTGACATGTAGCGAGTTATGTGCGTTTTCCACTGGATTCCGCCACGAGATTGGTGAGGTATGTGTTCATTTTTTCGAGCATAGCTGCCACCACCTTGGCTATGTCATGGACTGCCAAAATCCTTGCATCGATATTTTCAAGCTTAGCTTCCACCAGAATAGCTACCTTCCCTGTTATTTTCTCCTTGAGACTTCGGACCTTAACATTTGTTGCATTCACTAGAGAGAAGAGGTGAGTGAAGGACCTTTTTAGTTCATAATTTTCATTGCTAACAGTTCAAAGTTGAGCTTCCAAGTCCTTCAGATATGTCTATAACTCAGTTGAAAGATTTTCAAGTCCTAGTCCATCATTTGTTGCATGGAGACATTGCCCAAGAAATTTGTGCTTGCCCTGGTTCTTCGCAGAGGGATGATCACTGTTGGTCTCTGCTCCTATTGATTTCGGATCCAAATTGGAAGAGAGAGTGCGCCCATGCGCAATTACTTGCTTCCCGCAGAGGATGGACTGGAGCGAGGAGAGGTCGTTTTCCATACTGCCATCACTTCTACGCTAATTGAACCAAATTCCTTTACAAAACCTGTTACGGAGCCTGAATACAACGTTGAGACATGGTTCAACTGAGGGAAGCTTTGCGTCTTGTCCATGTTTGAAGCCGGTTCTGCCACGGAGGATGGGAGCAATTACGCCCTGCATGGAAGCCATGTGGGTCAAGCATGTATGTGGATCCTGCATCTTCCAAAGTACAATAAGGAGATCCTCAGAGAGCTCGCTGAGGTTGATGTTATGGAGCCTAGGATTATACGAATTTGGTTTTGTTCCTTTGCAAAAGCCAAACCAAATCCTAATACAAATAATGAGATTTAAAACATACATTAGAAGTGAGGGGAATTATGGGACCCAGGAAAGTTCTTAGTCTTGTTGGTCGCAAACCATGACCCCGCAGGCTAGCCTAACACCATTATTTGTCATTTTATCTGCATAGTTGTTGTTGGTTCTGAGTATATGAAAAAAATTGATAGCTTTGTATTCTTTTACGATGTTTTTCAGTAGATTATGAGTCCTTGTGCTTGGCATCTTTCTGAATTTTTCCAAAATCCTAGCTTCCCTTATAATTAACATCGAGTCTCCAAAAACAACAAACTCCTCAATTCCCTTTCTTCTAGCAAGTTCAAATCCTTTAATCAAGGTGAGCCATTCAACTCCATTATTGGACTTTTTGCCTAATCCCCGAGCGTAATCTTTCATTTTTGTTCCATCAGAGTCATAGAGGTCTCCTCCCACTCCTGCCAGCCCAGATAAATATTTGTATTTTATATTAAGTATAAGAACATGTAATTAATTAAACATTTAAGGTGAGTGCAAGCTAATGAGGGTCACTTTTGGCATAGAAAACTAAAAAATTAGGCATCCCTCAAATTACTTGGATTTTTGAGATACTTACACAAGATATCTTGCATTGAGTAAAAAAGATGAAATATAGGAAATTGAATCATGTTTCCCAATATATAAATTTTAAGTATTGAAAATTTACATAGCTATGTCAAATTTCATCTTTCTTAACAATCACTTTTTATTTTTTGTCAAATGATAAGGTATATGTTTTTGTGGGTGCATCCTTTGAGTGCCTAATTGATGGTTTGGAGCTGCAAAATATGGTATACAAGTATAAAACACGTAGCACTAGTGCAACACTATTTTTCCAAAATTAAATGTTTAATTTTTTAATTTTTTTTATAATTATCTAAGTGATCAAACCTCGAGAATGGTACGTCAAATGTGGGTGCATTATTTGAAGGTCTAAATGCAATCATTTCGACTTGGATTTTTTATAGCAAGGAGAGGTCGATGTCTACTAGTGCAGCATACAATTTGTTTTAAAAATGGTTGTGTATGTCATGTTGTAAAGAGTGGTGAAAGACAAGCATATTGAGAAAAATGGTGGATATGCCCAATTAGCTATGGTTTAGCACATTCCATAGCATAGGTTTAGTAAGTCCGAACCAATGACATGGGATTGTGGACGACACGCGAGCGCGTGAGGAGGCATGTTTTAGGCACTAATGAATGCTCATGCATTATGTTTAAATTCAAATTTGTATTCCTGTGCTTGGTGTCAACAAAAACGCTCTAGCATTTTGTTTCTCCAAAATGCTTGAGTGTCTTGGAGTTACAAAATTCTCTAGCGTTATAAACCACATAAACTATGCATTAAGTGTTGAATGGAGATAAGGGATGAGAGAGAAGGGGGGGGATACGAGGGAGGGGGGTAGGGACATAAATTTATGGAGGTGGACAAAGGAATGAGGAGAGAGAAAAATAAATTCCTAAAGCCATAAGTCCTAAGGCCCAAACAACCTAAATCCCTAAACCCCTAAGCACCTAAGCCCTCAACACATAATCCCTTACCACTTTAACCCCTTGACACTTAATCCTAACCTTTTATACCTTACCCCACTAATAGTCGATCCCTAAATCCCTTAACTTATAAATATCATAATCCTTAAAGTCCTAGTCCCTTAATTAACCCCTTATCTCCCATCCTCGTAGTCCTTATCATCTAACACCCTAATACCTTAACCCCTTATAAGCCCTTAACACTATAGAAACTAAGCCATTAATGTCTAACCTCACAACCCCAGAGCCCTAAATCCCTTTAACCCTAAAGCCCCTAACCCCTAAAGCCCTTAAGTCCTTTAATTATTTACCTCTAATCATTTAACCATTGGCCTCTAAGTTCTATTTTACCTTATAGAGGTAAAATAATTGTTTACCTCTACACTATGTTTGCATGTGTGACCTCCCATGTGCCAGTGCAACCTACATTTTCTTGGGTGCTCTACGTTTGCATGTGTGCTATTTGTTTGCATGAGAGCTCTATGTTTGTTTGATCTCTCTCCCTTGGGATTGATCGCTCCTCTCTCAACTTTGAAGTTCTTGCTTGGGCTTGTGCATTAGCCTCTAATCTCTAGTTTACTACCTATAAGCCTTTAACCCTTTAACCCCTTCATCATTAATGCATAAACTCATAAACCCTGTGATGCAGGAACATCGGGGCCTAGGCAGATCAGTCAAAGTTGATCAACCAAAGGGAGCCGACCAGTGGGAGTGCCGATGACCACTGGTGCAGGGAGCAGGTTGACTTGTCGAAGTCAACAAGTCAGGAAGAAATAGTCGGGGTGCGACCAAGTGAAGGAACAATGGATGTCGCGAGAGGTCAAGGATCGACAAGAAATGGTCGATAGACGATGAGCGGGGTAAGATGTCGGGTAGTCGACAAGTGGTCGAACTGCGACGCATCAGGTTTTGGAAAAGCCAAGTGTGATTGAGGAAGGAGAGAACCGACAAGAAGGTCAAGATGTGACCAACTGCTGTAGCAGGGTCGGAAGGACAGAAAGTCAAGGGATTGTAACTAGTAGCCGTTTGGGGTTGCTGAGGAAGTTATTACGGTTATTGCGAGTTGGTGAAGGACATGACAGGGGACATCATGGACAGAAGCTGTATAGCACGACTAGAAGATGACAGTGCAGGTTAGCAAGATTTGGTAGGATCGATGAACGAAGGGAAACGCGTGTCTCGGGATCGCAATAGTCTTGGGAACAACACCCGCAGAGTAGAAGAGGAAGAGAAGGCCTTCAGTCTAAAGGGGGTAGAAAGAAATAGAAGAGGCACAGGGAGACGAGAGAGCAGAGCTGAGAGAGTTGTGAAGAGTCACACCGATCGAAGAGTAGAGGGTTGAGATTGAACCATAGATCAAATTTCCGTGGTGAACCAGGAGAGGGTGAGGTCAACACACAGGGAGAACACACCACAGTTAATTCTAAGTTGTAACGGCCGAGGCTGATTGTAGTTAGTTATTTGCTTACAGTTATTTTGCATTGTAACCAATTTCAGAGAAGTAATATAAGCCAATCCTGGCATCTTGTTCTACACCTTGTTTGTGTAAGCATTGTGGTTTGTGTTGTGTGTATTGTTAAGCAAGAAAGTATCCCGTAGGGTGACTTGCGTCAGTTGGTATCAGATCTCGGAAGCGAGTCCGGTTGAAGAGACAACTATACCAACCTAACTTGTGTCAGTTGGTATCAGGACCCGGAAGTGTGAGAGTTTTCAGCGGAGGTTGAAAATGGCGCATAGAGGCGTTAATGTCCGAGGATGAAGAGCGAGTGGTGCAGTGGCCATCATAGGGGGTCGTGAGATGTTCGACGAATGCGTTAGAACGATGTGGACTTTAACAAATGAATTCGCAGCTATCAAAGAAAACCAGAGACGTGGTTGCATTCCTAAAGCGCTGGACCACAGCGACGAGGAAGTGGAAGCTCGAGAAGCCACAGCAGAAGAACCAAAGGAAAAACTCAACAAGCTTCTGACAGAGATGAGAGGTCGGGAAAAAATAGATGTGCATACGTACTCAGGAAGCCTGGACCCAGAAGACTTGATCGACTGGTTCAGAGAGATGGAGAAATACTTCGACATAAAGCAGATCGAGGATCCTAAATGGGTTAAGACTGTATGTTTAAGGTTGAAGGGTCATGTCTCATTGTGGTGGGACAATGTACAGGCTGACAGACTCAAGAAAGCCAAGGAGAAAATCAAATCTTGGGACAGAATGGTTGCCAAGTTGAAGGGGAAGTTCTTGCCAAATGACAATGTGGTTTCCTTGTTCCGAAAGGTACAAAACTTTCGACAAAGAGAAATGACCGTGAAAGAGTACACGGAGGAGTTCTACCAATTGTATATTCGGTCAGGACAAACTGATGAAGGAGAAGAATCTGTTGCCAAATATGTGTTGAGCTCAGAATTGGCCTCTTTTAATCATCCTTGATCACCTTTCCTTCCCCTGTCCTACACCATTTATCATGTTAATCAGACCTGTTGTCCTCACTTTATTTCCCCAAGCTACCAAGGTATGACTGATCATTGCTCTATCTTATTAATGCTTATGATTGTGATAATTAAGGCTGTGTATCTCTCAATTGTGCTAACATGTTATGATTTATGAAGGTAGTTTGAGATAAGTGGAGTGCAGGAAGGTGGGGCTGAACAAGTCTTGAAAGGAGGGATGTTTGCTACTTAAAAGGATCCTCGAAGTTCCAATCATCAATTAAGGCACATGGTTCCAATATAACATCCTAGGTGGAGCTGTGACAGGGTAGCTGTAATAGAATGCACTATAATTGGAGATCTTTAGTATGTCGCTGCTCGAGTATAGTTATGATATGGAAAGATTGCCACTCCTGGGCCAATCAACAGCTTTCTCGCATTTTTATGTCTCTACTTTGCCACATATTGTAACAGCTAGTGTTATTTAGGGCGCCTGAAGATCATAGATCTTCATGGCTTCCCGTTAATAGGATCAGATGTTACGATCTGTATGTATAAATATGGGGAGCTGCCACGACCCACGGGGTGGAAAAACAGAGAATTTATTCATTGTATTAGCAGTAAAAGCAAATTGTGTAATCATTCTTCTGTTAATATAAGGAGTTACCTCTGAGTTAAAGGAACCTTACGTTGTTCAGCCAGCATCTCTGTGTGAAGGCTAGGCTCGTCTTCCACAGAGATTGCTGAGTTAAATTAGGACTCTTTTATTTATTGTCGTGTGATGTTTTGTTGACGATATTTCCTTTGTAAGCAGCAGCAGTAAGTGTGGTGTGGATTTCCAGTATAATTAAGATTATAATTCTTTGAGATTGGCAAGTAGTACAGAGTGACAGTCGACTGAGTAAGAAACTTTATGCAATTCATCTGACAGATTGTACACAGCCTTGTTCATCTTGCAGTTAAGTTGTGATCCCATGAGCCCTTGCAATTTATCTTTCCTATTATGATTGTTGATTTTCATTCCTGTAATTCAATCTCTTAGAGCAGCTGAACTCAATCCTTTGCAATTCAATTTCTAGATAATATTCAATTTATGTTTATGGTTTTCAAGAGTGATCAGATTGAAGAAGTGAGTTACTTGTTCTAGGATGTGAATAGGATTTCTTTTTATCTGCAATTGTCTTTGAATCTTATATTGTTTCTTGTTGATGCATGGTAGAAAGGAATTGAAATTATAGTATTTAGAAAGAAATTGGGATTACACAGACCTTTGGGGTGGACATAGTTGTTAGAGGATAAAAGTATTCAATTATAGTGATTTGGTGTTTAAGCATAGACTATGCATCTATCCTTTGAAATAAAAGACTTTCTCGGGTTGAAAATAAATCTCGTCTGCTCTGTATGATTGGAATAATCTATCTGCATATAGGGTGCTCGACATTTTGGCGCCATTGCCGGGGAAGGATAAAAATTAAACACTAATCATTAGTTGCATTTGGTAATTGTTTCTAGTCAGTCTTTTCTTTGCTGAAATGATTCGGTTCGCATGAATAAAAGGAGGGTAAAAAGCGATCACCTCCCAACTCCCAAAACCCCACAAAATACTAACAGTGTAGGTGGCTCGGGTCGTGGTTGAGGACCACCATTGGGAAGAAGAACATTCATCGACGATCTTGTTGACAGAACTGATTCATCCACCAGGGCTCGTCATCAAGAAACTCCTATCAGAAGAAACCCTGCTGATCCTGGGGTGCCAGCGTCCACGGTGGAGAATACACGAGGAGCCGTAACTCCCTTGTATATCCCTACTGAGGAGGACACAACTATTACAACTGGACCTGCTGCTACGACTGAGGAAGATGCAGCTGTTACAACTGAGGGAGACGCAGCTATTACAACTGAGGGAGACGCAGCTGTTACAACTGAGGGAGACGCAGCTGTTACAAACAAGGAAAAGAACGTAGGAACGAACAAAGAAGAGGAAACAGAAGAGAACATGAGTAACAGACACGAGACCGACGAGGAAGAGGCAATGATGGAAAACTATCATCATGAAAATTACTCCCTGCCAGAAGGAATGACAACTACATTGCAATTTCCGATTCAGCAGCCAGAAGGGACAGCCCTTATGAAGAACATCTCAACATCGTTGTTTACTTGCTTCCATGGAAGGGCAGCAGAAGACCCAGATGAATTCATTTTTGAATTCGATATCCTCTGTTTCAGCTATGATTATGTCACCGATGCCCAAAAGCTAAAACTTTTTCCCGCCACCCTGAAGGACAATGCATTACGCTGGTTCATGAGCCTTGGGGGAGGAACTGTTTCTAATTGGGATAAGATGAAACAGGTGTTCCTGGAGAAATATCAGGAATATTGCAACACCAAGGACAAAAGAGAGGAATTATTCAAAATGGTGCAGAAGGAGGATGAAAGTCTGGAGGATTTTGTAGAAAGGCTGTTGTATAATGTGCAGAGAGCCGGGCAGATGAACTTGGGGCTGGACATGCTCAAGATAATCTTGCTTCATGGGATCAGGGATGATTGTTTAGACATGTTAAATCTGCTAGGAAAGGGAGACATCTCCAAAGAACCTTTTGGGAATATTGTGGAACTATGTAAGAGATACTCCAGGGGATCTTCTAGGAATAATAAGCGGGACAAGCGAGATAAGCTGGAACGTGATGTCTTCGACAGAACTCAAAAGTCATCCAACGGAGGAGCTACCCGTGCAAAGATAGGAAATCTCCTCGAAAATTTTAAAACATAAATGATGAGCTCCATCTCTTCGGAGATTGATGTCCTAAAGGCAAAACAAAAACAAGCAGTGGACGATATCACACTAGGTGTGTTCTATCCCTGATGTAGAAAGAATCATCTGTTGAAAGAATGCCCACTTGACAAGGTAGAAGTATGTCAGCTGTGTGAGCTGAACCATGACATGAAAGAATGCCCTTCACTTCCTCAAGTGAAGGCTGTTCTTCAGGCATCAACTCCAGAAGTGGAATCAGCCTATTTCATTGCACAAAAGAAACCTTGGCAGCCTCGAAATCAAGGTATGCCTCTGGACTCGTTTCCATTTTTGAATAATATGAGCAGTTGGAATAGTAACATGCAAAATGTGAATACACAATTCCCTTCAAATTATGCTCAGTGGAATCCTTCCCAACCTGCAATGCAAAATTATAACTCATGGGGTCCTTGGACACAGCCACCACATCAACCTATGTCGTGGTCTCCTGGATGGAGGAACTTCCATCTTGGGAACCAGTTTCCTCAACCACCTCCACCTCAACAGTCACCATATTCTCCTCCATACCCTCAATTTCCTCAATATCCTCAATACCCACCTCAGCAGTCGCAGCTGCAACTGCAGAATAATTATGTCCCTAATATACCAATATGGCCTCAGCTGCCTACCCAACCTAATCCTAACCCAAATAATAAAATAGTCCATCAATTTGAAACTATTAATATGCTGGCCTACTCTCTTTCCCCTGTACCTTGTAATGATATTCGTCTACGATCTGGGAAGATAATAGAACCCGTAATCACAGAAGATACTCCACCTTCTGTGCATGAAGAAGGAGAGAGTTCATAGCATCCATCCGATACAGTTCCTATCACTGAAGGTGCTGAGCATCCCTTGGATGGGACAGCTGAAACATCAAACAATAAATTGGACAATACGCAGCCTACCCAGCTGATAAGGCAACCACCATACCCTGAGAGACTAATGCTACCAAAAATAGGGGGGCAACCTCAGTTTAACCTCCTAGGAGAGTTAAAGAATCTTTACGTCAAAATCCCCCTTCTGCAAGCTCTTCAAGACGTGCCTATTTATGCTAAAACCGTTCGGGACCTGTGCACTAAGAAACCAGGGAGGAAACCTAGAGATCCTCTCATTGTTCACGTCATAGGGAGTTTATCTGCTTTGATAACAGGAAAAACACCTGTGACCAAGTATGACGACCCTGGCAATCCTACTGTCACTGTACATATAGGACAGACGCAGATACCCAAGATGCTAGTCGACTTAGGAGTAGCGATCAATGTCATAACAATTGAGACTGTAAAGAAGCTTGGACTCACTAATTTTAGACCGACCCCTACCATTTTAGAATTGGCAGACAGATCCACCATTAGACCCAAAGGGATTCTGGATGACCTTGTCATCTCACTAGATTCATGGGAATACCCTGCTGACTTTTTGATATTACAGCCAAAATCACAGTTGGGGGGACACCCATTGATCCTAGGGAGGCCTTGGTTGGCCACAGTTGATGCTTGCATCAGTTGTCGATCTGGGTCCATGACTATATCTGATGGTACAGAGACTAAAAACCTCACCCTGTATCCTCCAGCTCGGCCAAGTCTAGAGGCTGAAACTTCCCTTTGGATAGAACAGGAGGAGGAGGAGGATGTTCAGCCACTATTAACTATAGGGAAGGCCTTAACTTTTAAAAACAAAACAGAAGACGATGTTATCAGTAATTTTATTAGTGAACCTGCTTCAGTAAATAAAGAGGTCTATCAAATCCTGAACATTACCCTTGTTAAGGAAGATCAAGAAAATCTTACAGAAGAAGCACTAGTTGGTGACACAAACATAATCCCAGTTTTGAAAAGTTCAAAAAGTATTCCTATTGAGGTAGAGCCTAGAAGAACTTTGAATATCAACCCTGGTCTCTCCTTAGAGGAACAGACGCGCCTAATCAGTCTCTTAAAGGAACATAAGGGGGCATTCAGGGAGTATACAGACATGAGGGGTATTCCCTCTAATCTGTGCACCCACCATATTTATATTAAAAATGACTCCAGGCCTGTGTGTCAACCCCAATGACGCATGAACCCCAATCTGAGGGATATAGTGAAGGAGGAAATCCAAAAACTTTTGGAAGTAGGATTTATATAGCATATTTCAGATAGTGAATGGGTTTCCCCACTCGTAATTGTGCCCAAGAAAAATGGTAAATGGAGATTTTGCGTTGATTATAGGGAACTGAACAAAGCTACGCAAAAGGATCATTTCCCCTTTCCCTTTATTGACCAAGTACTTGATACCCTATCAGGGAAGAAGTTCTTCTCCTTCCTAGATGGGTTCAGTGGGTACAACCAAATTCAAATTGCTCCCGAGGACCAGGATAAGACCACCTTCACTTGCCCCTGGGGAACGTTTGCCTACAGAGTGCTTCCCTTTGGTTTATGTAATGCACCAACAACATTCCAAAGAGCTGTAATTGGCATATTCTCTGAAATAGTTAATGATAGTATGGAAATCTTTATGGATGATTTTACTCCTTATGGCAAGGATTTTGACGAAGCACTGGAAAATTTAAAAAAGGTTTTAATTCGCTGTGAACATACTCGCCTCTCATTAAGCACTGAAAAGTTCCATATGATGATGAGTGAATGTTAAAATTTAATATGCTAAGACAGAAAATAGTAGCATTACATTCCATTTCACAATAATAGCATATACAGGATCACTAAAGAAACAACAAGCATAGCATAAACACAAGAGACACAGATTTATCCTGGGAAACCCTCATGGGGTAGAAAACCCAGTAAAGCTTCCTCAATATAGATGACCAGCAATATACAAAGATGCAAACCAAAGACATGATCTCCTTCTCCACCATAACAGACCTCTCCTCCACAAGTGCGCCTCTCTCAAGTGTGTGTGTGTGTATAATGAGGAACACACCTCCTCTATTTATACACTACTTTGATATGTATTTTACACAAGTACATGTAGGCTCGTATTTAACCATTAGGTTAAATACCCCATTATAACTGACTGGGCCGACCCCCACATGGTGGGTCTAATAACCCTAGTTACCACAACCAATTCAGAGGAATAAACATCTCTGAATTCATAGTATAATCACATCGGAGGTATGGAACATCTCCGGAATAAATAATATACAAATATAATATTCTTAGAAGTTACAATATTCAACACTCCCCCTTAACGAGAAGGATATTATAACAACATCTGCAGGAGCAACGAGTCATACATCATACATGATACATCTATAAATCATTGGAAGCTTTCTTAACATCATCAGTAACTCAACCAGTTACTGGAACATCAACATCTTCAGTACTGAGTCTTTATCTTCTGCAGCACTCGAACAACTATAGCAACATCAACTTCTAGATCCTCATGATCATCAACATCGTCATCTAGACCATCACGATCAGCGTCATCGTCATCATACGATCATCAGCATCATCATTACATGATCATTAGCATCGTCATCTCACGATCATCAGCATCATCATCTCACGATCATCAGCATCGTCATCACACGATCAGCAGCATCGTCATCACACGATCATTAGCATCGTCATCACACGATCATCAGCATCGTCATCACACGATCAATAGCATCGTCATCACACGATCATCAGCATCATCATCTATATACATGATCCTTCCTTTCAGAATTACTGGATCAATCTCATCACAATCATATTTAAGACTATCCTTCCTTTCGGAATTACTGGATTTACTGTCTAAGGATGATTAGTCCAACCACAATCATATTTAAGACTATCCTTCCTTTCGGAATTACTGGATTTACTGTCTAAGGATGATTAGTCCAACCACAATCATATTTAAGACTATCCTTCCTTTCGGAATTACTGGATTTACTGTCTAAGGATGATTAATCCAACCACAATCGCATTTAAGACTATCCTTCCTGGATTTACTGTCTAAGGATGATTAATCCAATCACAATCGCATTTAAGACTATCCTTCCTGGATTTACTGTCTAAGGATGATTAATCCAACCATAATCACATTTAAGACTATCCTTCCTGGATTTACTGTCTAAGGATGATTCATCCAACCACAATCGCATTTAAGACTATCCTTCCTGGATTTACTGTCTAAGGATGATTAATCCAATCACACTCGCATTTAAGACTATCCTTCCTGGATTTACTGTCTAAGGATGATTAATCCAATCACAATCACATTTAAGAATATCCTTCCTGGATTTACTGTCTAAGGATGACTAATCCAATCATGTGCATTTTGAACCAAGGTCCAGGGACGATGCAGTCCTATCCTCTATTCTCGGAGACACCTGTCTACGGCTCACTTTAGAACTTGAGTTCAAGGATGATCCAATCCTCTCAAGTCCACCAAGGACTTCATTCTCGGAGACCTCACGTCTACGGCTCTCTTTAGGACTGAAAGTATAGGGATGATCCAATCCCATCAAGTCCACCAAGAACTTCATTCTCGGAGACCTCATGTCTACGGCTCTCTTTAGGACTGAAAGTCCAGGGATGATCCAATCCCCTCAAGTCCACCAAGGACTTCATTCTCGGAGACCTCACGTCTACGGCTCTCTTTAGGACTGAAAGTCCAGGGATGATCCAATCCCCTCAAGTCCACCAAGGACTTCATTCTCGAAGACCTCACGTCTACGACTCTCTTTAGGACTGAAAGTCCAGGGATGATCCAATCCCCTCAAGTCCACCAAGGAATTCATTCTCGGAGACCTCATGTCTACGGCTCTCTTTAGGACTGAAAGTCCAGGGATGATCCAATCCTTTCAACTGTCCACTAAGGACTTCATTTTCGGAGACCTCACGTCTACGGCTCTCTTTAGGATTGAAAGTCCAGGGATGATCCAATCCCCTCAACTGTCCACTAAGGACTTCATTTTCGGAGACCTCACGTCTACGGCTCTCTTTAGGACTGAAAGTTCAGGGATGATCCAATCCTCATCTATATTCTCATCTATACAGGTACAAATATTCAAGAGCATGTATCACATCAAAACATGTATACATCACTAATCAAAACATGTATACATCACACCAAAACATGTATACATCTAGCATGTATAATCAAAACATGTATACATCACATCAAAACATGTATACATCTAGCATGTGTTCTCACTAATACATCTGACATCAAAGCATGTATACATCACATCAAAGCATGTATTCTCACTAATACATCTAACATCAAAACATGTATACATCACATCAAAACATGTATACATCTAGCATGTATCAAAACATGTATACATCACATCAAAAACATGTATACATCAAAAAATAAAAGATATATAGGAGTTCTAAATCTAAATAATTCTAAGTAACTAAGTGCAACAAAACAAAAATTTAAGGGACAGACTTGTTATCAAGTACTATACTACTCCCCCTTTTGAGGAGGGTCCTTCTGGACTATACCAAGCTTGTCTCGGAAGTATTCAAACTTTACTCGAGACAAAGGTTTAGTCAGGATATCTGCAATCTGATCCTCAGTGCTTATATACTCGAGCTTGATAGCTCCTCTCTGCACCATGTCTCGAATATAGAAGTATCGGATCTCAATGTGTTTTTACTTATTGTGGAACACATGATATTCATACATCTTAATGCAGCTTTGATTATCACACATAATCACAGTGGGATCCATTTCTAAGTCAAACACTCCATATAAAAGCTTCTGAAGCCATACTGCTTCACAGCTGGCAGAGCAGACAGCCATATATTCTACTTCAGCAGTACTGAGAGCCACACTAGAATGTTTCTTGCTGAACCATGAGATCATGGTAGATTCAAGACTATAACATCCACCTGATGTACTCTTTCTGTCTGAGACACTTCCTACCCAATCAGAATCTGAGGAACCATGTAAACGGAGTTCATGACCTCCAAGATAATATAGACCAAAAATCTAATGTACCTTTTAGGTACCTCACTACATGCTTTGTAGCTATTAAGTGAACCTTTCTAGGTTCTACTAGATACTGACTTAGGGTATTTACAGCAAAGCATATATCTGGCCTAGTATTTGTTAAATACATCAATGACCCAATGATTTGTCTATATAGGGTTAGGTCCACTAAATACGATGAGTCATTAACTAACAACTTCAAGTTGCAGTCCATGGGAGTGGCCATGGCTTTATACTCCAACATATCAAATCTTTTTAGAAACTTCACAGCATACTTACCTTGATTTAAAAGATTCCTTTTGGATCTTGCCATACTTCTAGACCTAAGAAGTAGTGCATTAATCCGAGATCTTTCATTTTCATTTCTGCAGCCATTTTCATGACCTGTTTCTCATTCCTTGTCAGAAAGAGATCATCGTCATACAATAATGGTATGATAGGTTCATCATCCATAACCTTAAGGTAAAGGTTAGGAAAGTTTTACTTCTGGTAAAGCCCAAGCTTTTTCATGAAGCTGTCAATTGTCCATTATTCACACTCAGCATTGAGTGATCTTCTGCATATCTATATGTGCCATCTCTCGTCAGATGGGTCTACTAATATGAGCCTCAAAATCATTCGAACTCTGTGGTGAGTTCCTTCTTGCACCCATGTCATATGTGTATAGAACCCATATTCAACCTTGTAGAAAAGGTTGAGGTCCACATCACCCATGATGATCATTAAGCTCATCAATTGACTACCGATCCTGGGAACCCATACAAAACCTGATTACATTATTAAGAGAATGGTCTTATCTAGTCCCTTGGAGCAAAACATCTCATCATGATTCTCTTCCTCTTTCTAAGAGAATCTCTTAACCACAAGCTTTCTATAGTGTGTTTGATTTGTAAATCTTTTGTTTAACATCCATCACTTGTTCAGAGTTCATCATTCATCATGATCTTTCCTACAAATCAAAATTAAGTACATGATTAGTAATACTTCATAATCATCAAATCATATTGACATGATAACCTACTATGCATACAGATATCATTTACATAGTTATGCAACTATTTTGACCAATACTTTGGCACAACACTTTCCCATATCCTATATGCATACAGTGGCTATCTAGATGCCTTCCATCTCTACCAGAACATACTATCGAGAGTGTGCACAGCTCTCAGTATGTCAGCAAAGAGGTTTCATTCTAGACAAGCAACAATGGAATGTTTGTCCAATCTACCAATCATATGCATATTAGTAGTATACTGTTCAATGCTTTATGAATGTTTACACTCAGCATGATATATCCTAGGAATACAAATATGCATAGAAGCAATATCATTTACTATTTCTAATAACAACTCAAATACTTATCTTTTATGTTTGTGTGGTTGTCTCCCGCTTGATCTTCTGTATGTCTTCTGAACTTCTATTCATTCTGTACCACTGTGCATGCTCAAGTGTACACTAGTGTCATCCTCATGATCTGGATTAGTATACCTGCTTAGTTATGTACAACATACCTCATGAGTCTTTATCTTCATGTTGTCATGGTCATGGAACTTGATTTGTCTTTTGTGATGTACCTGTGTCTTGTTAGCAGACAACATCAACCTTACACAACACCATAATGCATAAGTACAATCATATAGCCCTAATGAATGTCTTCGATCATTCACATGCATTCATATTGTTACTAGGGTGATAAGACAATTAATAACATTAATCAATATTGTACTAATAAATAACATGAAGACAAACACATTATGAACTTAATCAAGAATCAGATTTCAAGGCATACCTGAACCTCCTTAAGTCATACCTGTCGAGAACTTTTGTAGTCTTCTTATGTAAGGCCTTAGCCTCAACTCCCCCTGAAACTTGATCTAGAGCTTGATTAGGGTTTGCTAGAGAAACCCTAAAAATTCATTTTTTGACTTTCACACTTCTGAATGGATGGAAGAATGTGTCTTGCTAAGCTGATCAATCTAGCATATTTCAATTCTGAAATCTCCAAAATTTGACCCCTCAAAATTGCCTTCGAAACTTCTGGATCTTCTCGACAGGAACCCGAACTAGGGTTTGATGAAGCCCAGTCTTCTACCCAACCAAAAATTTGATCTTGGTCTCTAAATTTCAATTTTCCCGAGTAGCATTCAGCCGTGGACTCCGATTCCAAAAATTCTAACTTTCTCCGAAACCCTAAATTCCGGAAGCCATGAAGAAAGGTGCTCCAAAAATAATTCTGTTTTGACAGAAATATGCACCTGATTGTTTCTGCTATAACTCTGAAATTTTTTCTCCACATGGTCTGAAAACTTTTTCTGCATTAGCCTGGCTTGTCATCTTTCCATCCTGACAGGTCTGACCTCAATTGGATTTTCTGAGAGAGAGTTATGCCAAGTGTCGCAACATGACCTGTTTATGGGATAAAACAGGAGAGCAAACTTGTACGGCATGCCATGTGTCACTGTTTGAACTTCAGCCTCTGAAAACTTTTCCTGAGATATCTTGCCCTGTTATCGTTCCATATAGACAGGTCTGACATCAATTGGACTCTCTGAGAGAGAGTTATGCCAAGTGTTGCAACGTGACCTGTTTATGGGATAAAACAGGAGAGCGAACTTGTACGGCGTGCCACGTGTCACTAGTTCACCTTCGGCCTCTAAAAAAGTTTCTGAAGATATTACAGTCTGTGTACTACTTGTCACGTTTTACGAAATTTCATTTGGAGCTTCCTAGCCCAAGTTATGACCTTTTTTCCAAGGTAACCTGATTTTGACTGAGATCTGGAAGAGGCAGAAACCCTAACTTGTACTGATCATAACTCATAAAGTACAACGAATCTGAGGGTTCCCTTTGGACACAAGGTACCTGGGGATGTTATCTTCGACCTGTAAACTTTTCCGACCTTGAACCTTCGCATAAATGGATTTATAGAGAATGTTCCACGATGACTGGTTTTTGCTATGTAAAACCCTAACCTTCAAATTGTCGTAAGTAAAGCAAGTGTCGTAAGTGCCATACCTTGTCTTCCTTCAGGTTAGCTCTGATACCATGTTAAAATTTAATATGCTAAGACAGAAAATACAACATTACATTCCATTTCACAATAATAGCATATACAGGATCACTGAAGAAACAACAAGCATAGCATAAACACAAGAGACACAGATTTATCTTGGGAAACCCTCATGGGGTAGAAAACCCAGCAAAGCTTCCTCAATATAGATGATCAGCAATATACAAAGATGCAAACCAAAGACATGATCTCCTTCTCCACCATAGCAGACCTCTCCTCCACAAGTGCGCCTCTCTCAAGTGTGTGTGTGTGTATAATGAGGAACACACCTCCTCTATTTATACACTACTCTGATATGTATTTTACACAAGTACATGTAGGCTCGTATTTAACCATTAGGTTAAATACCCCATTATAACTGACTGGGCCGACCCCCACATGGTGGGTCTAATGACCCTAGTTACCACAACCAATTCGGAGGAATAAACATCTCTGGATTCATAGTATAATCACATCGGAGTTATGGAACATCTCCGGAATAAATAATATACAAATATAATATTCTTAGAAGTTACAATATTCAACAGTGAAGGGGTGGTATTAGGGAATTTCATCTCTACTGATGGCATTCAGGTCGATCCTTCAAAAATAAAGGTGATAAAAAATATACCTACTCCTTTAACTTAGAAAGAGGTGCGAAGTTTTCTGGGACATGCTAGATATTACCAGAGGTTTATAGAAAACTTCTCCAAACTTTCTTCTCCTTTGTTTTCTTTGTTAATGAAGGATGCGCAGTTCGTGTGGAGTGAAGCATGCCAGACAGCGTTTGATAAGCTTAAGGAGAAGCTGTCCACAGCTCCTATCCTAAGGGGACCTAATTGGACCCTACCCTTCCACATTTCTTCAGATGCCTCTGATACCGCTATTGGAGCAGTATTACGACAGCAGGATGGTCAAGTACCTTATGCCATCTATTATGTTAGTAAAAACTTATCCCTTGCTGAACTTAATTATACTGTTACTGAAAAAGAATTCCTCGCTATTGTTTACTCTATTAATAAATTTCGGCACTACATTACTGGGTATCCTACGTTTGTGCACACTGACCACTCTACCATTAAATATTTAATGAACAAACATGTTACCAATGCCAGAGTGACCAGGTGGCTCTTATTATTGCAGGAATTTGATATTACCATTATAGATAAACCTGGAAAAGAAAATGTTGTTGCTGATTTTTTATCTCGTTTTACTAACAGTGATGACAGTTTGCCTGTTGAGGATTCTTTTCCATATGAACATCTATGCGCACTTTCAGCTCATTCCCCCTGGTATGCAGACGTCGCTAATTATTTGGTTGCAGGAAAGCTCCCGCCACACATGTCTAAAAGAGAAAAGAGAAAAATTATCCAGCAAAGTGCCAGGTATTGTTGGCTCAATGGTCATCTCTTCTACACAGGACCCGATCTTGAGATTAGGAGATGCGTAAGGGAAGATGAGATCTTTCACATACTGAAGGCCTGTCATGATGGACCTTGTGGGGGACACTTTGCAGACAAAAGAACAGGGCATAAAGCGCTACAGATGGGATACTATTGGCCGACTCTGTTCAGGGACGCTAAAAGGTATGTTCAGTCTTGTGACAGCTGCCAAAGGATGGGCCAGCCTAATAAAACAGATCAGATGCCTCTACAACCTCAAGTAGTAGTTGAACCATTTGATAGATGGGCACTGGATTTTGTTGGCCCTATCAGCCCTCCTTCCAGACAGAAAGTTTACATTCTGGTTTGTACTGATTATATGACCAAGTGGGTAGAGGTTGTAGCTTTCGCTAAGGCTAATGACCAGGCGGTGATTGATTTTCTGTTCAGTGAAATCTTTACCCGCTTTGGGGTACCGAAGGAAGTAGTTACTGATGGGGGACCGCAATTCATCTCACACCAATTTGAATCCTTGCTCCGGAAGTATCATGTGTAGCATAGGGTGGCTTCACCTTACCACCCCCAGGCCAATGGTCAGGTGGAAAGAACTAATAAAGTTATTGAAGCAATCCTTACTAAAACAGTTAAGAGCCATCAAAAGGATTGGGCTGACAGGTTTCCACAAGCACTGTGGGCATATCGCACAACTTGGCGCAACACCACAGGGTTCTCTCCCTATGATTTAGTGTATGGAAAGAGTGCCATATTTCCAATTGAGTTTGAGATAAAAACCCTGAAGACAGCCACCGAAATGAATTTGGATGTAACAGAAGCCCAGAAGAGAAGATTGAATCAACTAAACGAATTAGATGAGAAACGGTTAGCTGCAGTAGACCAGACCGTGTTGCTTCAGCAACAAAGATCCAACTGGCATGAACGATTTATTAAAAATAAAATCTTCCATGAGGGAGACTGGGCGCTACTATATGACTCCAGGTTCAAGAGGGATTTTAAAGGTAAATTACGTACAAGATGGTTGGGTCCATATTTGGTCGACAGGGTATTTGACAACGACACTGTCCGTCTAGTGACCATCGATGAAAACCGTATACCATTACTTGCTAATGGCCACAGACTGCGACTGTATCGTAAGCCTATTTCGAAAGATGCATTCATTTCGCAAATTGCCACCGATCCAGATTATTAGCTGACACTAGAGCAGGAATTTCTTTCTTCCCTTGCCAATCCTTAAACTGAAAATCGCATTTTAAATTACTGTACATAAATAACTTTCTCCTGTAGCGTATAATTGTTTTTTTCTTCTCTTTGCATTTGATCTTTTCATTTGCTGTTGTTTTTCAAAAATTTCTAGGGAAGCGCCAGGAGAACGACCAGATTGGGCCTGTCAAATGAGAGTCGCCCTACGCCGTCCTGTGCTGTATTTCCCTTTTTCCTTAAAAAAAAAAGAAAAAAAAGAAAAAAAAAAAGAAAAAAAAATTCCGGTAGCTGCGACATATTTTCCAACAGCTGCAACATATTTTCCGGCAGCTGCGACATATTTTCCGGCAGCTACAATATCTTTTCCGGCAACCGCGATATATTTCGCAGCAAATGTAAATTTTTTTTTTTTCCAGCAGTCGTGATCAACTTTTCTGCCAGCTGCAACAACTTTTCCTAGCGGCTGCAACATCATGTCCCAGCAGCTGCAACATCATTTCCCAGCGACTGCAATATCGTTTCCCGTCAACCCTAAAATCGTTTTCCCGACGGCCGTAAACCCTTTTTCCCGGCAGCTGTGAACCATTTCCAGCGGCTGCAACATCATTTCCCAACAGCTACAACATCATTTCCGAGCGGCTGCAATATCGTTTCCCGTCAACCCTAAAATCGTTTTCCCGGCGGTCGTAAACCCTTTTTCCTGGAAGCTGTGAACCATTCCCAACGGCTACAACATCATGTCCCAGCAGCTGCAATATCATTTCCCGTCAACCGTAAAATCGTTTTCCCGGCAGCCGTAAACCCTTTTTCCCGGCAGCTGTGAACCATTTCCCGGCAGCTGCAACATCTTTCCCAGCGGCTGCAACATCTTTTCCCGGCAGTCGTGAACCATTTCCCAGCGGCTGTAATATCATTTCCCAGCAGCCATAAAGTCTATTTCCCGGCAGCTGTGAACCATTTCCCGGTAGCTGCAACAACTTTCTCAACGACTGCAACATCTTTTCCCGGTAGCCGTGAACCATTTCCCAACAGCTACAATATCATTTTTCCGACGGTCGTAAAACCTCTTTCCCGGCTGCCGTGAACCATTTTCCGGTAGCTGCAACATATCTTCTGACGGCTGCAACATATTTCCCGGCGACTGTGACATATCTCCCGCCGCCGTAAAACTTTTCCCCGACAGCCGTAATTTTTTCCGATCCCGTAAACTCTTTTCCCGGCTTCCATGAGCCGTTTTCCGGTGGCTGCAACATATTTCCCGGCGGCTGCAACATATTTCCCGATGACTGCGACATATCTCCCACCGCCGTAAAACTTTTCCCTGACAGCCGTAATTTCTCCCGATCCCGTAAATCCTTTTCCCGGTGGCCGTGAATCTTTTCTGGCGGCTGCAACATCTTTTTCGTCGGTCGTGATATCATTTCTGGCAACTTGCATTGGTAACTCCTCTGTTAACGGAAGAATTGCTCCGACCCTACTAAGCTATGGCTCTGATTCATCCTAGTCGTGGCGGCGAACTCATCATTCCGACCCCGAGGACGCGATGGTTTGTGTTTCACTGGTGGAAGGAATTATTGCATTATTTATGACTGTCCACGAGTCTGGTTCCGCAACGTCACCAACTGCACGCTCCACCATTCTCCGCAGGATATTTGATGCACATTCTTATCAGGTATGGCTTTCATTTATCACGTGATTAAGTGTTGATATAATTGAACAATATTAGTCGTACCTTTATACGTATCGCCATTATGCCTAATGAGACCTTTCCCTCGTACGACGTAAACATTAATAACTGCCACCTTCCCCAATTGGGAATGGAAATTTCGAACGTTTTTCTATGCTCAACTTTCCAAATTTGTCCATCTCTTCAACATCTCCGCTCAGTGATTCATGCATCCTCTGTGCTGCAACTTCTATTCTCGGATTCTGTCATCTATGGGATAGCAACTTCAGCTTGCAGCCAGGACCATGGGGATTCCAGTTCGTCATGAACCCTTGAATACATAGGAACTCAGGAAAAATCTTCAAGTTCTTGCCATCTTTCAAGCCATTGGTTGGCTTGAATTTTTTGAGTGACTAGATGGATTCAATCGGGAAGCAGCCTTGCAATTTGCTTTAAACCTCACCAAAACTCACTCCATGGTGTGGGGGCTACGCATAGAATTCTCCGAGGCCATTATATCTGAGGTTAATGCCATCCCGCTGGTGGGAAAGCCATGGTTTAACCGACGAGTCCCCACGACGAATGCACGGGAAGCATTTTTACTGGAGGGGGAGCAAGTAGAATCATCAAGAAGAGGGATCACACTGCACTCATTACCGCGGCCATGGGACCAGGTTGCTGTCTTTCTCAAGAAGTACATCACTTGTGAAGGTAGATATCAAACTGTGTATAATTGTGAACTCCCTTTACTTTCTCATCTCCGCCATGGCATTTTATTAAACATTCCATATTATCTACTGCATGACTTGCGTCATATGGTGGCATTTGTCCAGTCTGCTAAGCACCCACTTTTCTCCCTCACCCACCATGGCCTTATCAAATTAATAATTGTAAGAACCCTTTCCCAGCATCATATAACCTGGGAACAATTCACAGCTCGAACTCAGCAAACCGCCCCCTTGCGGGTTGTCCCATTACAACAGATACGAGTTCCACCACAACAGGAGGACCGGATTCCCTCCACTGAAGTTGGGGGGGGGGGGATGAAATTGAAGAACAACAGCATGAGGAGCAAGAAAACATTCCTTTGACCTCAGCTGTGAATCCCTATATACCAGCTCCACAAAATAAAACACCACAAAGGAAAAAAAAGAGATCAATCAATGAATTTAGCATAACTGCACCAATCAGAAAGAAAAGAACTAGATCAGCTACAGTAGCAGAAGCAGCCAGAAAAAGATGGGCAACCTTAGAGGCACAGGTTGAGCCCCCAATCCTTGTACCGAGACCAATGGATGCTCCACAAAGGCTAGTTGAGGAAGAACCCGTAATTGAAGGACTTCTGGCTGAGAACACATTGTTAAAAGAGGACCTCCAAGTGCTTCGAAGGGAATTGGAAACCTGGAAGGAAACCTGCAGAAAACTAGGTGAAAGGAAACTGTATACATTGGTAGAGGCTGCAGACCAACTGGAGGGATCAAACTCTACTGAGCCTGGTAAGGAGGATGAACGAGTAATCTGTCCCACTTGTGGAGAAATCTTCAAGGAGGCAGGCCACAAGATTATACTTCGTACCTGCTCAGCACAACAGCCTGCGGCCATAATAGAGGAAGCTGCAGAAAAAGAAGATGATACCACACAAAACCAACATCTTTAAACATCCTTGCCGAAGATGCCACCAATCCTATGACAAAGGAGCTAAGGGATGAAATCATGTATGATGATGGGGATAAAGAATACACTGTAACCCCAAAATGCT
Organism: Larix kaempferi; assembly: GCA_027924585.1. Taxonomy (NCBI): domain Eukaryota; kingdom Viridiplantae; phylum Streptophyta; class Pinopsida; order Pinales; family Pinaceae; genus Larix; species Larix kaempferi. The sequence continues at coordinate 8,432,483 of BSBM01001001.1, forward strand.
CCCACGACACAGAGATTATAGAGCAGATGGGAGAAGAACCGGGGATGGGGAACACTCTGGAGCTTAATGAAGAATTCTATATTGTAACCCCAGAATGATCCCATGACACAGAAATTTTAGAAGAGGAGCCACAAAGGCAAGACATTGATAAACTTGAACAGGGTGTTGTAACACAAGAACCAACAAACCTGAGTATACTTGTCTAATCGGCCGAACAAATGGGAGAAGAACCTGGGATAGAGGACACTCTGGAATTTAATGATGAACTATGGGTTGTAACCCCAGAATGTTCCCATGACACAGAGCTTATAGGAGAAGAATTGCAACAACAGGAGGATGAAGAGGCAAGCCAAGATGTTGCCACACAAGAACCAACATCCTTGGAGGCTGTAGCAGGTACTCCTAAATTTCAATTAGAAGATAACTCTGGAATGGATATCATTCCCGATATGCAGTGGAGTGAGGATGAACAGGTACAGACACAATCCGCAGGTGACACTGAAATCTTGGAGGAGGAGCTACACAATGAGGAAGATATCCATTCTCAGCAGCAGAAGGACAAAGAAGGCACTGTTACACAAGAACCAGTGTCTCTAAAAGCAATGAAGGTAGCTGCTGAAGAGAGTCTAAAGGATGTTGTTGTTACACAAGAACCAACAACTCTCATATTAGACTTAGATGTGCTGGAACACACTGCCCCACAAGAACCAGTGCTTCTACCTCCTAGAAATGTCATTGATTTGGACTCATATTAAGATGTCCTTTCAAGTCCTCCCCAGGCACAGCATATAATGAGACTACAGGAAGAATTGATTTCCACTTGCACCAACTGCATTTCCAGACACCGGCAGGTAGCATTGGAAGGGGAACAGTGATGCTGGGAGGTATTGGGTTACTCACAGAGGCTTTTTAAAGACAGATGAGGTGCCTGAGTTTCCCTACAATTTTTCCTCTCTCCATGGATAGAGCTCAGTACAGGACTCAGATTCCGAATGATGCAGGTTGTTGCATGAGGACATGCAACAGGGTAGTTGGGGGGAGATGTTGAGCCCAGAATTGGCCTCTTTTAATCATCCTTGATCACCTTTGCTTCCCCTGTCCTACACCATTTATCATGTTAATCAGACCTGTTGTCCTCACTTTATTTCCCCAAGCTGCCAAGGTATGACTGATCATTGCTCTATCTTATTAATGCTTATGATTGTGATAATTAAGGCTGTGTATCTCTCAATTTTGCTAACATGTTATGAAGGTAGTTTGAGATAAGTGGACTACAGGACGGTGGGGCTGAACAAGTTTTGAAAGGAGGGATGTTCGTTGCTTAAAAGGATCCTCGAAGTTCCAATCATCAATTAAGGCACATGGTTCCAATATAACATCCTAGGTGGAGCTGTGACAGGGCAGCTGTAACAGAATGCGCTATAATTGGAGATCTTTAGTATGTCGTTGCTCGAGTATAGTTATGATCTGGAAAGATCGCCACTCCTAGGCCAATCAACAGCTTTCTCGCATTTTTATGTCTCTACTTTGCCACGTATTGTAACAGCTAGTGTTATTTAGGGCGCCTGAAGATCAGAGATCTTCATGGCTGCCCGTTAATAGGATCGGATGTTATGATCTGTATGTATAAATATGGGGAGCTGCCTCGACCCAGGGGGTGGAACAACAGAGAATTTATTCATTGTATTAGCAGTAAAAGCAAACTATGTAATCATTCTTCTGTTAATATAAGGAGTTACCTCTGAGTTAAAGGAACCTTACGTTGTTCAGCCAGCATCTCTGTGTGAAGGCTGGGCCCGTCTTCCACAGAGATTGCTGAGTTAAATTAGGACTCTTTTATTTATTGCTGTGTGATCTTTTGTTGATGATATTTCCTTTGTACGCAGCAGTAGTAAGTGTGGTGTGGATTTCCAGTATAATTAAGATTATAATTCTTTGAGATTGGGAAGTAGTACAGAGTGACAGTCGACTGAGTAAGAAACTTTATGCAATTCGTGTGACAGATTGTACACAGCCTTGTTCATCTTGCAGTTAAGTTGTGATCCCATGAGCCCTTGCAATTTATCTTTCCTGTTATGATTGTTGATTTTCATTCCTATAATTCAATCTCTTAGAGCAGCTGAACTCAATCCTTTGCAATTGAATTTCTAGATTAATATTCAATTTATGTTTATGGTTTTCAAGAGTGATCAGATTGAAGAAGTGAGTTACTTGTTCTAGGATGTGAATAGGATTTCTTTTTATCTGCAATTGTCTTTGAATCTTATATTGTTTCTTGTTGATGCATGGTAGAAAGGAATTGAAATTATAGTACTTAGAAAGCAATTGGGATTACACATACCTTTGGGATGGACATATTTGTTAGAGGATAAAAGTATTCAATTATAGTGATTTGGTGTTTAAGCATAGACTGTGCATCTATCCTTTGAAATAAAAGACTTTCTCAGGTTGACAATAAATCTCGTCTGCTCTGTATGATTGGAATAATCTATCTGCATATAGGGTGCTCGACAAAATGTAAATGGCTTGAAATACACTATTCAGGATGAAATCAGCATGTCGAGACTCAGAGCAGTCGGAGAATCCTATCAGTTAGCTCTGAAGGCAGAAGAAAAATTGTCGAGGAAGTCCACAGTGACCGGGGGCAGGATGACTAGTCGGGGTGGAAAGACTGTCTCCGTGAAGGGTCAAGGTAGCGGCTACAGGTAGGAAGGTGACAAAGATAGTCAACACATAGAAGGGACATTGATGAAATAAAGAGCGCAAGAGAACCGACGCGATGGTTGTGAGAACCGCGGTCGAGGCGCATATAGTTGAAGTGGTCCATTCGATAAGAAGGGAGCTAACATACCAACCATAATCTGTTACAAATTCCAATGAATCGGACACAAGGCATATGAGTGCCCAGAAAACCTACATACTGCAGAAGAGTCGAAACCCAGACGTCGAAAGGAGGAGCAAGTCGATGAGAGGGAAGAATCAGCATCAGATAGTAGTGGAGGTGAGAAAAGGAAGAACTGGAATATGACGGTTCAGAGAGCCTTGATCTAGGAAGATCAACATGATCCGATGGAGCCAGCACAACAGAAGGCGATCTTTCGAACGAAGGTGTGGATCAAAGAATGGCATTGCAAGACCATAGTTGATGGCGGAAGTACGGAGAATCTTGTGTCGACAGAATTCATTGACAAGATTGGTTTGAAATGTCGAGAACATCCACACCCTTGCAAGATCTCATGGTTAAATAAAGGACACCATGTTAAGGTGACCAAACAATTCCTGATCAATTTCAGAGTTGAAGGATTGGAGGACAACGTACTGTGTGATGTAGTTCCCATGGATGCATGCCATCTGTTGTTAGAAAGACCATGGCAATATGATCGTAAGATGATCTATGATGGTCGAGCTAACATAGTCACAGTGTGGAAAAATGGCATGAAAAGCACTCTTAAGCTGAGGCGAGGAGAGCCAGCCGATGGTAGGGACGGCGAGAGCAATCTTTGGGAAAAGCGAGTGTTGATGAGCATTTCCAAGGAATTCCTCGCAGAGGAAGAGAAACAGTTGGGATGTTTTGCAATCATTCCAAAAGGACCATATGTCGAAGGAACAACCAACAAGGAGAACATTGTAATCGAAGTCGAGGAGTTGCTCGATGAGTTTCGGGACATAATGGCTGATGAGAAATCGATGGGATTGCCGCCGACAAGGAGAATATCCCATCAGATCGACTTGATTCCAAGGTCGAGTCTGCCAAACAAAGAACCATATAGGATGAGTCCAGCAGAGGGATAAGAGCTCAACTGGCAGGTCCAAGAGTTGTTGGATAGGGGATTGATCCGACAAATTTTGAGCCCATGTGCAGTACCAGTAGTATTGACACCAAAGAAGGGCAGGGAATGGAGAATGTGTACCGATTCCAGAGCAATCAACAGGATCACGATCAAGTATCAATTTCCATTGCCAAGGATGGATGACTTGATGGATTGTCTAAGTGGAGCGACATACTTCACAAAATTAGACTTGAAGAGTGGGTATCATCATATTAGGGTCAGAGAAGGAGATGAATGGAAGACAACATTCAAAACAAGAGAAGGGTCATATGAGTGGTTAGTCATGCCATTTGGATTGACTAATGCACCCAGTACATTCATGAGATTGATGAATGAAGTGTTGAAACCTTTCTTAGGAAAGTTTGTCATAGTCTATTTAGACGACATTCTAATTTTTAGTCGGACCAAGTCAGAACATTTGGAACACGTTCGACAAGTACTCTAGAAATTGCAGGGAGAGAAGCTGATGGTCAACCTGCAAAAGTGTTTCTTCATGAAGAAGGAATTGATGTACTTGAGGTTTTTAATTTCAACTAAAGGGTTGGAGATGGACCCCGAGAAGGTGAAGGCAATATTAGATTGGCCGGAACCGACAAGTGCGACTACAGTGAGAAGTTTCCATGTACTTGCTAGTTTCTACCAGAAGCTCATTCGAGGATTTAGTCGGATTTGTGCACCATTGATAGAATGCATGATGAAGGGTGAGTTCAAGTGGATGGATAAGGCCCAGGAAGCTTTTGACAAATTGAAGGAAAAGGTCACTGAGAGCCCAGTGTTGGTGCTCCCAGACTTTGACAAAGTTTTCCAGGTCGATTGTGATGTGAGTGGAACAGCAATTGGAGCAATGTTGAGCCAAGAAGTCCGAGCAATTACATTCTTCAGTGAAAAATTGAATGGAGTGAAGCGAAAATATTCGGTCTATGACCAAGAATTTTATGCTATCATACAAGCATTGAAGAAATGGAGGCATTATTTTTTGCCTCGGGAATTTGTGTTATACACGGATCACCAAGCACTGAGGTATCTGAATACTCAGTCAAAATTGGATCAGAGACACATGAAGTGGGTGGAGCTGCTCCAGAGATATACATTCGTGTTGCGACATAGGTCGGGCAAGTCGAACAAATTTGCCGACGCGTTGAGTAGGAGAGTTGCGCTGTTGGGCACGATGACTGTTCAGACAACAGGGATAGAGTCGATAAAGACGAAGTATGAGACCGACAAAGATTTTGCGGAAGCATGGAAGGCTTGTCGTGCGCCTTGGAGCATCAACATAACTCCATATTTTAGTTATTTCATTCAAGGAGGTTATCTATTCAGGGGAAGTCAGCTGTGTATTCCCATAGCATCAGTGAGAGAGAATCTAATCCGATAATTTCATAATGGCAGGTTAGTAGGGGACTTTAGGATCGAAAAGACCAAAGCACTGGTTGATGAGAAGTATTTCTGGCCAAGGATGTCGACAAATGTCGGAAGATGGGTTCGACAATGTCAAATTTGCCAGTTGGCAAAAGGCAGGAGTCAGAACAAGGGGTTGTATGCACCATTGCCAGTACCAGAGAACCCATGGGAGCATCTTAGCATGGATTTTGTGTTAGGCTTACCAAGGACTCAGCAGGGAAGCGACTCAATATTTGTTGTAGTCGAAATATTTTCAAAGATGGCACATTTCATACCATGTAAGAAAACAAGTGATGCCACAGGGATCGCTGTACTATTCTTTAAGGAAATAGTCAGGTTGCATGGGTTTCCAAAGAGTATCACGTCGGCTCGGGATACGAAGTTCATGGGGCATTTCTGGAGAACCCTATGGAAGAAACTTGACACGAAGTTAGAGTTTAGCTCGACACATCATCTGCAGACAGACGGACAAACCAAGGTTGTAAACAGAAATTTGGGAAACCTTCTGAGATGTTTAGCGCCTGACAGACCCAAGCGGTGGGAAAATGTGTTGGCATAGGGAGAGTTTGCATATAACAATTCTGTGAATGGATCGACAGGATTGAGCCCATTCCAGATTATTCAATGAAGGAGTCCACATGTAGTGGTAGATCTGGTCGAATTGCCGACAGAAACAAGGAAGAGTGCAGATGCAGGATCATTCGCAGAGCATATGCATGAAGTTCATGAAAATGTGTGAAGGCGCATCGAAAAGAGTAATGCGGCCTGCAAATTGAGAGCCGACCAAAGAAAGAGACTAATATCATTCCAAGAATGGGACTTAGTCTATGCCTATTTGCAGAAGGAACGATTTCTGATAGGAACATACAACAAGCTGAAGCTGAAGAAGATAGGACCATGCAAGATTCTGAAGAAGATTTCGGACAACACGTATGTGTTGGAATTGCCGGAAGACTTGAACATTTCAGCAACATTCAATGTCTCAGACTTGTACAAATTTGAAGAAGGGTCAAGTAGTAGAAAGGAGGAAGGAACAAGTATCGACTGGACAGAACATATTCCAGACCGACGTAAAGAAGGGATCACAGAAGTAATTGACAAGCGTGAAGTAGGGCGTACCCATAGATCGCGCATGAAGGAATAGTGGTGCGATGGACAAATGATGAGTTGTAGGAAGCGACGTCGATTTCCGAAGAGGAGTTTAGGAGTCTGATGGAGCAGTCGAATTCTTTTTCACCTAGGGAGTGTGATGCAGGAGCATCGAGGCCTAGGAAGATCAGTCAAATTTGATCGACCGAAGGGAGCCACCCAGCAGGAGTGCTGATGACCACTGGTGCAGGGAGCAGGTTGACTTGTCGAAGTCAACAAGTCGGGCAGAAATAGTCAGGGTGCGGTCGACTAAAGGAACAACGGATTTCGCGAGAGGTCGAGGATCGACAGGAAATGGTCGATAGACGAGGAGCGGCGTAATATGTCGGGTAGTCGACAAGTGGTTGAACTATGACGCATCAGGTTTTGGAAAAGCCAAGTGTGATTGAGGAAGGAGAGAACCGACAGGAAGGTCGAGATGTGACCAACTTCCGTAGCAGGTTCAGAAGGACAGAAAGTCAAGGGACTGTACCTAGAAGCCGTTCGGGGTTGCTGAGGAAGTTAATACAGTTATTGCAAGTTGGTGAAGGACATGACAGGGGACGTCATGGACAGAAGCTGTACAACACGGCTAGAAACTGACAGTGCAGGTTCATAGGTGTTAACACCCATATATTTTTCTGTAATATGCAGTTGAATGGAAAGAATGGAGGGGTCAAAATGTACCTGGTAGTAAAACCGAGACATCCTCCATGCTCCAAAATTAAATGATCTAAGGAGAACCTAAGGTTGCGAAGAATGAAAAGATGTTGGAATATGGGCTAAAATAAAACATGAAACATACTTTATACCCTATAGTCCGTCGGTCAAATCAAGGGGAGCTAAGCTTCACACCAATCTACTCCATAGATTTGGCGTAGGGATTAGATCCACGACCCTACATGGGGCACCACACAGACAAGTTACGAGGGAGATAAGGAAAAGGTGGATGCGATGAGCCATCTCTTCCAGACAGGTGTCAACCGCAGATGAAGTCCTAAGGAAATAGACCAAGAGGCGATATGTAAAAGCAGATGCATGCGATGGCACAAGTTGGTAAAAATATCCACAGTTCGGAAGGCTGTAGGGATACACATTAACGGCCCTCGCAGCAAAGGAAATGTACTAGATTAGAAAAGGGGGGATGCGATGACATTTTCTCGCCTGCCAGGTGTCAGTTCCAGAATCCGTCTCACAAAGAAGGAAAATCATATAGGGGACCACCTGGGAGCTTGCAAGGCCGTCTTATGCGGGAGTGTGGACAAGAGGGATGACACAGATGGAAAGTTATGCAAGATCCGATGGTAAAGAAGAATCGAAGGTCAAATCAAGAAGATAGAGAGGCAACAGATTCGACAAAAGAAAGCTAGCACGTGATAGATCAACGGTTGAAACTAACGGATAGCTTACCAAGAGAGTCGGCGTTACGGAGATGTAGTTATATATGTGAAAACACATTTCAAAGTTTGCATTTACCCTTTGAGAAGCCTATCTGAGCGGAGGAGGTTCTTTCCAGAGAATGAGTCTCTAGCCCAGGTGCAGGAGTTTGATGGTTGGTCGCCAGGAAGTTGGATTGAGGCGTGGAAGTTTTGCAGTCGCGCCCTAACAGGGAGCTCCTCGGAGGCCCTGTATCAGTTTCGATCTGGGCTATGATGGCTTGTGAAGAAGCTATTTTTCAAGACCTCGGCAATGTGGGCCTGGAGGTCATCTCAGGAATAACAGTGGTTGCCTTGTTCCGCCAAAGTCCGTCCAAAGGTCGTTGGACCTTTTTAATTCCCCGCCACGGGCCCAACCTGGGCATTAGGGATAATCCCCACAACTTCTCGAATCTCCAAAGTAGTGGTTGGTCTGTCCAAAAGCATAGGTGGGTCAAGATTAAACCCTGATATGGGAGAAGTTTTGACCAAAGGTATCCTTCCATAGGTAACATTTTCCCCTGGTACTAATAGTTTCTGGCCCAGTTTTCGTACAAAGGGGAATGATTGAAGCAAGTAGGTAGAGAAGACATCGGTCCCAGCCATACTAGAGAAAGGGATGTAGTTTTCTGGAGATTATGAGTATCCCAAAGGTGCTGGATGCTTATGACTGAGGAAGTTGGAAAATGTGTGGAGGCCCGAAAAAGTATGAAAAGGAGGTGTAAAAGGGAAAAGTCCCTTGCGTGGATTAGAGGTTGGTTCGAAAGGTAACGGAGGTAATGTGACCCATGTCTTTCAGAACATGCAGGAAAGCATGAGATTAAGTATTGTCACATGAGAGAAGTCAGAAGGACAGACCTGCAAAAGCTGAGTGATATCCTAGAGGATTACCGGTGTGATGGAAGGCACTTTTTTGCATCATCATTGGCTACGTCGTCTATCTGGGACAAACGTCACTGAGCATGTGCAGGGTCAGTTCAGACCCTAAATCATTTCAGTTATCTGATTGTAGAGTCTGATGGAGCTATCATGATGATCACAACCACTTGCAGCTGTCGTCATCATCACAACAATTATGGATAATATTTTCACATCTTTTATCTAAAGTTGGTATAACAGAAAGATGGTGCACCGGGAAGTTCAACCATCTTCTCTGTTATTATTGGCTCATGGAGACAAGATGGAGAGGTGAAGTGGTATTCATGCCAAAGTAAGTGTGGGATGAGATGGAGGAAAATTCTACCTTTCCACCTCTTATGATACTTGGCCTCATAGGGTCTAGTTATGCCAGCAAGGACGAGGAGCCTGATAAACAACAAGTGTCCAAAGGAAAGAGACAAAGAACAAAGAAGGAGAACTACAAAATCGAGCGAAGCGGCCAGCCGGGTGCAGAAATAGTTCACAATTTTGTACTCTCCACTAAGAAAAAGGCACTTGTTATACCCGACGATGCATCACGGGATGACAACTCATTGAAAGTGGAAGACTTCTTTGATCCGCAAGGGCACTTGCGAAACCTGGGTTAGGACAGTCCTCTGTCTATGATATTCCGTTCATTATCTTAGTCATTCTGTTAGAGACGTGACACCTATGTAATTTTTACTGATTTTTAGGGGTGAAAGGCTAGTCGAGCAAGGAGGCTCTAGGCATATATATATGCGATGTAATAGAATGAAAAAGAGGGTTGAAAATCTTATGTTGAAAGCTTTTGGTAATTTGAGAATTAGTCTGTAAGACATTTTTGAGCTATTTTAATAAATTTTGTAGAGCTGAAGCCTGCATTTTGACAGGGATTCCTGTGTAATTGGTTTGGTAGTCTGTATTTTCTCTTTTCCCATGTGCAATTGTGTCTTCTCTCTTTCGTAACTTCATTTTTTTTGTTATTTCATTCATGCTTGGAAACAGGGTAATGATTAAGTGGAATTCATAGAGATTATGCTCTGCTTAGTTTTTTCCAAGTATTCCACCAACGTATTCTGCTAAAGTTGATGTAGCATTCATCTTGGTATGTCTTACATTGATGGACTATTGCTTTCCTCTTCTATTCCATAAAATAAAAATCTCTTTGACTACTAGATGCTTGCTACCTTGCCCCTGTAAATGCATTTGCAGAACCTTTGTGAATGATGTTTCATAGTTTGTAAAAGGTGACTCCATTGCCCAAACTAAATCCTATACGTTTTCAACCAAACTACGCATGAATCATTTTATTTCCAAAACAGAAAGTTGATCTTTTGTATAATTATCGTGATTGAATATTTTGGCCGTGAATGCTGGTGTTTCTTTTTCATTATTGACAATCTTGATTATTGTAGTCTTTTCAAGAGATTTTAGAGAGAGCCCTCTTTGTCTGTGTTGGGTCAGTAGCACAGGCCAAAGATTGGTTAGTGGTTACCCAGAATTACCCTCTTCCAGCCTTGGTGGTCAATTTTGGTGTTAACAAATTGGTGCCCTTGTTGGGGAACGAATATTGTTTCACGATCCCTGCAAGAATGACAAAGCTCAGATCTGAATGTTGATGGTGAAAATCGATCAGAATTTAAGAAGGTTGTATCATTCACCTAGAGACTCCACTCAAGAAAAATTTCAGTATGAAGGAGACCCCACTGGGGAGATCTGTGACCTTGTACAGGAATTGAGATAGTGAAACATTCTCATGACGACTCCGCTGGAGAACGAAAACATTTTCCTTAAACATGGAAGAATCAAGATTCAGGTATCAGAACACTAATCTCTTCAAAGAAATCTTGTTCTTCTATATCAATCTCCTTTTACCTTTATGTCTATGTATCAAGAAAATTTTGTCCCAACGGAGAGCTCTGGGTCATGACAGACCTTCCTTTGTATATCCCTCTCTGGACCTTACAAATGTATATTCTCCTTCAAACCCTAGAGATGATCCCATCCCTTCCTCGGAGTTTTATGGGGTTCATGCAAAACTTTACGAATCCCAGGAGAATCAAGCTGAAGAAAACCCCCCTACACATATTCCTCTACCTTCCAGATCTCAACTAAGATATAGCCCTTTAAAATTGCCCCTTATTCTGCATGACTATCCTCCCAAATACCATAAATACCTTCCCAGATTCGATGGAGAATCCAAAAACCTCACTGCTGAGAGGCATCTCCAAGAGTTCGAACACTTTTTGGATCTTTTTGAGGTGGAGCATGATGATATTTGTATGAGGGTTTTTACCTAGTCTTTCCAAGGAGATGTGAAGAAATAGTTCAGCCATTTGCAACCAGAGTCTATAGATAATTGGCAAAGGTTTTCTGATGTCTTCTTAGAATTTTGGGGAAAAAGACAGCCATGGGACCTGATTCTTTCAGAATTTGACTCCATGGGAAGGCAAGAGGGGGAGGCCATATCTAGCTTTAATAGAAGGTTTTCAAAGTTTTATTATGATATGCCAAGGGAAATTCGGCCCCTAGAGAATGCTGCCAAGTTGAACTACGCATTTATTTTTCCCCACGAGCTATCCTTGCTCCTGTTAGAGAGGAGGTCTCTGAATTTGCAACGCATGCTCATTGATGCTTTGGAGGTCGAAGACAATGTTAGGATGTCGGGGAAATTTTCAAATGAAGGTAAGGTTACAGAGATTGAAGAAGGAGAAAGAGTTGAAGAAGGGCTCGAGGAAGGGGAAGTTGCTCGGTGTCCTTGTTTTTCTTTGGATGCACAAGGAGATAACCAAACTCAGGAAGTATCAAAAGAAGATAATCATGGCAGGTTTTATGTAAGTTACAACACACTTGCTGAAATCCCTATCAATAATGTGTTTGAAGAGGAAGGCAGTCCGCCTAAATATGACGAATATGAAGGAGATTGCTCGGAAAACTTCATAAGTTTTTTCGAGATTGATGATAAAGAGAAAGATCAAGCGGGTAATCCACCCCAAGTGGCAGAGACTCATCAAAGGGAGTTCATTTCACTTGAGGCCGGTGGAAGGATTGAAGCTGTTTCTGACGCCACCGACAGTGAAAATCAAACCCTAAGCCTTGAAGTTTCAGATAAAATTGGCGACGACCTTTATATCCCTCCCCCAAAGTGGGATAAGAGATTTTTTCAACAATACCAGTTTTCATATGATCCAGAAGAGCAAGAGAAAGGTCGAGCAGAACCTATCCCGGGAACCCTCACAGTTGTTCCTAGAGAATTTAGAATTCTTCATGTTCTAGTAGACCCGTTTGCTAATTTATTGGAAAGGTCGGAAACGGGAGGATTTATATTGCTCGGGGAGACTAAGATTAAAAGATATATTCAGACAGACTTATCATTTAATGGGGTTTTCCCCACTACAGGAGGAATGGGATGGAAAAATCAGTCAATGAGTCGTTTGCTTCATTGACTTCATTGGAGGTATGAAATTACCTGAGTTACCCCTTGTACCAAACGAGTAGGGTAGGAACACTTGTATATAAATAAGCTTGCAGGTCAAGCCATTTCATTTATTTCAGTTGGTATGTTTAGGTATTCGGCTCCGGTTGTTCAGTTGTAGTGTTGAAAGGAAAAGACCAGCTGCAGGATGTCGCTTATAATAGTCAAAGTTTCAAGGAGTCGCCCAATGGATCAGGCACTTAATCTACGAAGCTCTTCACTGCCTCACAGGGAGGATAGCATCCCCATTTGAGCAAGTTGTTAACACCCATATATTTTTCTGTAATATGTAGTTGAATGGAAAGAATGAAGGGGTCAAAATGTACCTGGTAGTAACACCGAGACATCCTCCATGATCCAGGGTTAAATGATCTAAGGAGAACCTAAGGTTGTGAAGAATGAGAAGATGTTGAAATATGGGCTGAAACAAAACATGAAACATACTTTATACCCTATAGTCTATCGGTCAAATCAGGGGGAGATAAGCTTCACACCAATCTACACCATAGATTTGGCACAGGGATCAGATCCACGTCTCTACATGGGGCACTGCACAGACAAGTTATGAGGGAGATAAGGAAAAGGCAGATGTGATGAGCCATCTCCGCCAAACAGGTGTCAACCGCAGACGACGTCGCAAGGAGACAGACCAAGAGGCGATATGTAAAAGCAGACGCATGTGATGGCACAAGTTGGTAAAAAGATCCACGGCTGAGAAGGCTGTAGGGATACACATCAACGGCCCTCGCAACAAAAGCAGTGCACTAGATAAGAAAAGGGGGGATGCGATGACATTTTCCCACCTGCAAGGTGTTAGTTCCAGAATCCGTCGCACAAAGAAGGAAAATCATAGTAGGAACCACCCGGGAGCTTGTGAGGCCATCTTATGGGGGAGTGTGGACAAGAGGGACGACGTAGATGGAAAGTTATGCCAGATCCGATGGTAAAGAAGAATTGAAGGTCAAATCGAGAAGATAGAGAGGTAACAGATCCGACGAAGGAAAGCTAGCACGTTATAGATCAATGGTTGAAACTAACAGATAGCTTACCAAGAGAGTCGGCATTGCAGAGATGTAGTTATATATGTGAAAACACCTTTCAAAGTTTGCATTTTTACCCTTTGACAAGCCTATCTTAGCGGAGGAGGTTCTTTCCAGAGAATGATGCTCTAGCCCAGGTGCAGGAGTTTGATGGTTGGTCTCCATGAAATTGGATTGAGGCGTGGAAGTTTTGTAGTTGCGCCCTAACATGGAGCTCCCCGGAGGCCCTGTATCAGTTTCTGTCCGGGCTATGATGGCTTGCGAAGAAGCTATTTTTCAAGACCTCGACAATGTGGGCCTGGAGGTCATCTTAGGAATAATAGTGGTTGCCTTGTTCCGCCAAAGTCCATCCAAAGGTCGTTATACCTTTGTAATTCCCCGCCACAGGCCCGACCTAGGCATTAGGGATAATCCCCATGACTTCTCGAATGTCCAAAGCAGCGGTTGGTCTATCCGAAAGCATAGGTGGGTCAAGTTAAACCTCGATATGGGAAAAGTTCTGACCAAAGGTATCCTTCCACAGGTAACATTTTCCCTTGGTACTAATAGTTTCTGGCCCAGTTTCCATACAAAGGGGAAGGATTGAAGCAGGTAGGTAGAGAAGACATCGGTCCCAACCATACTAGGGAAAGGGCTATAGTTTTTTGGAGGTTATGATCATCCCAAAGGTGCTGGATGCTTATGACTGAGGAAGTTGGAAAACATGTGGAGGCCCGAAAAAGTCTGTAAAGGAGGTGTAAAAGGGAAAAGTCCCTTGTGTGGATTAGAGGTTGGTTCGAAAGGTAATGGAGGTAATGTGACCCACGTCTTTTGGAACGTGCGGGAAAGCATGAGATTAAGTATTGTCACATGAGAGAAGTCAGAAGGACAGACCTGCAAAAGATGAGTGATATCCTAGAGGATTACCGGTGTGATGGAAGACACTTTTTTGCATCATCATTGGTTGCGCCATCTATCTGGGACAAACGTCACTAAGCATGTGGAGGGTCAGTTCAGACCCTAAAGCATTTTGGCTATCTGTTTGCAGAGTCTGATGGAGCTATCATGACGATCACAACCACTTGCAGCTGCCGTCATCATCACAGCAATTATGGATAAGATTTTCACGTCTTTTATCTAAAGTTGGTATAACAGAAAGATGGTGCACCGGGTGGTTCAACCATCTTCTCTGTTACTATTGGCTCATGGAGAGAAGATGGAGGGGTGAAGTGGTATTCATGCCAAATCAAGTGTGGGATGAGATGGAGGAAAATTCTACCTTTCCACCTCTTATGATACTTGGTCTCATAGGGTCCAGTTATGCCAGCAAGGACGAGGATCCTGATAAACAACAAGTATCCAAAGGAAAGCGGCAAAGAACGAAGAAGGAGAACTCCGAAATCGAGCGAAGCGGCCAGCCAGGTGCGGAAATAGTTCATGATTTTGTACTCTCCACTAAGAAAAAGGCACCTGCCATACCCGCCGATGCATCACGTGCTGACAACTCATTGAAAGTGGAAGACTTCTTTGATCCGCAAGGGCACTTGCGAAACCTGGGTTAGGACATTCCTTTGTCTATGATATTCCATTCATTGTCTTAGTCATTCTATTAGAGACATGACACCTATGTAATTTTTACTGATTTTTAGGGGTGAAAGGTTAGCCGAGCAAGTAGGCTCTAGGCATATATATATATGCGATGTAATAGAATGAAAAAGAGGGTTGAAAATCTTATGTTGAAAGCTTTTGGTAATTTGAGAATTAGTCTGTAGGACATTTTTGAGTTGTCTTAATAAATTTTGCAGAGTTGAAGCTTGTGTTTTGACAAGGATTCCTGTGTAATTGGTCTGGTAGTCTGTATTTTCTCTTTTCCCATGTGCAGTTGTGCCTTCTCTCTTTCGTAACTCCATTTTCGTGTTATTTCATTCATGCTTGGAAACATGGTAATGATTAAGTGGAATTCATAGAGATTATGCTCTGCTTAGTTTTTTCCAAGTATTTCACTAACGTATTCTGCTAAAGTTGATGTAGGATTCATCTTGGTATGCCTTACATTGATGGACTGTTTCTTTCCTCTTCTATTCCATAAAATAAAAATCTCTTTGACTACTAGCTTCTTGTTACCTTGCCCCTATAAATGCGTTTGCAGAACCTTTATGAATGATGTTTCATAGTTTTTAAAAGGTGACTCCATTGCCCAAACTAAATCCTATACGTTTTCAACCAAACTACGCATGAATAATTTTATTTCCAAAACAGAAAACTGATCTTCTGTATAATTGTTGTGATCAAATATCTTGGCCGTGAATGCTGGTGTTTCTTTTTCATTATTGACAATCTTGATTATTCCAGTCTTTTCATGAGATTTTAGAGAGAGCCCTCTCTGTCTGTGTTGGGTCAGTAGCACATGCCAAAGATTGGTTAGTGGTTACCCAGAATTACCCTCTTTAAGCCTTGGGGATCAATTTTAGTGTTAACAGCAGGATTTGGCAGGATCGCCAAACGAAGGGAAACGCGTGTCTCAGGATTGCAATAGTCTTGGGAACAACACCCGCATAGTAGAAGAGGAAGAGAAGGCCTTCAGTCTAACGGGGGCAGAAAAAAATAGAAGAGGCATAGGGAGACGAGAGCGCAGAGCTGAGAGAGTTGTGAAGAGTCACACCGACCGAAGAGTAGAGGGTTGAGATTGAACCATAGCTCAGAGTTCCGTGGTGAACCAGGAGAGGGTGAGGTCGACACACAGGGAGAACACACCACAGTTACTTCTAAGTTGTAACGGCTGAGGTCGATTGTAGTTAGTTATTTTCTTACAGTTATTTTGCATTGTAACCTATTTCAAAGAAGTAATATAAGCCAATCCTGGCATCTTGTTCTACACCTTGTTTGTATAAGCATTGTGGTTTGTGTCATGTGTATTGTTAAGAAAGAAAGTATCCCATAGGGTGACTTGTGTCACCCTAACACCCTGACCCCATAGCACTAAATATCTTAACCCCTACATCCCATAACCCTTAAACCCCTTAACCACTTGACCTCTAATCCCAAAACCCCTAACCCCTAAGACCTAGTCCACCCCAAACCCTTAAACAACCTAACCCATAATACTTAAATCCCTAAAGCCCTAAATCCTTAATCCCTTAACCCCTAGAAACAATTAAACCTTTAACTACTTGGGCCTTAACCCCTAACCCCTTAATCCTTATCCCCCTAACCATTAATCCCTCAATTTCTTAACCCCTAAATCCCATAACCTGTAAAACCCCTTAACCACCTATATGCTTAACTCCCTAACTCATAAATCTTTAAACTTACTAACCAGTCTATGACTTTACCTCTAAACTCTTAACCCATAACCCCAAAGTACTAGTTAACCCGCTAACCCTAAAACCCCTAACCCGTAATCTCTAAATCTTAAAACCCCTAAATCTCAAAACCCCTAAATCCCTATAAACTCCTAATCCCTCATCTTCTAGAATCCATTAAGCCCTTAACCCCCAAGCCTTTGATCCTTTAATGCCTTGACACTTAACCTTTAACTAAATCAACCCTAACATCCTAACCTTGGAACCATAAATTCCTTAACCCATAAATATGCTAACCCCTAAATACCTCACATCTTAAATAACCACCAACCCCCTAAACCATATGTCATTAACCTCTAAGCCCCTAAGCCCTTAATCTCTTACAATCTCTTAACACTTAAACACTTCACCCCTAACTCTTAACCTCTTGAACCCTAACCCCCTAACATTGGTGCCCTCAATCCCTTAACCGCTAAAGCCCCTAAACCCTAAACCCCTCTATCTCTAAACACTTAACACCTCACACGTAATCCCCAGATTATCCACAAACACTTAATCCCTTAATGTCTAACATTTAAATCCATAACCCCCTAAACTTGGAGCCCTAAATCCATTTTAAGAACTAAATCCCTTAACCCTTAAGCCCCTTGACCCCTTCACCTGTTTACCTTTAATGCCTCAAGCACTAACCACTAACCCCGAGTTTAAACCCCATAACCTCTTACCTCCTTAGCCCTCCAACCCCATACTCACTAAACACCTAAACCCCTTTATCCCATTAACTCTAAGCCCTTAACCCCTAACACCAAATCCCTAGTTAACCTCCTAACCCATACAGCATGAAGCCCAAAACCCTTGAAGATAAGGAGGGATAGGGAAATAAAGGAAATATTTTATTGGTAAGGAAATATTAAATAAGGTTTCAAGGATAATGTTTTGTGTGTAGATATTAAACATAACGCGTTATAGAAATACACAACGCTCACGCGTTATGTTTAAGATCTACACACAAAACATTATCCTTGAAACCTTATTTAATATTTCCTTACCAATAAAATATTTCATTTATTTCCCTATAGAGTTATCTGTTTCTATAACACTCTAGCGTTGTGTATTTCTATAACGCTCTAGCATTATAGAAACACATAACATTATAGCATTATATATTTCCATAACGCTCGAGTGTTTTTCGTTTCCTATCCTACGTGTTAAGGCTCGGGTCCGCTCATGCCTAGTTCAAAGAAATACTCGAGCATTTTGGTTTCACTAAACTTTTGTGTGTTTCACTAAACTAAGATTGCATCTAAAAAGTCCCTCAACTTCGTGCAAAAGCCCTTTATAAATATCAATTAAATCAAATCATGTTAAATAATTGATTTGCTAAGATTTTATTTATAAGTAACATAATCACATTTTCTTTCCATTGGAAATTCACAATTATTAGTCTTATGTTCCATCTTTTCCTATTAGTTAAACATCAATCTATTGAAAAACATTATATTTACCAAAGTGAACAAATATAATATGATTTTCCAAAATGTTTTATTATTTATTTTCTAAATTTATATTGGATAATAACTATTGAAGGGACATTTTTTATCATTCTTCGGGATTAGTTAAAATTCAAAAAATAAAAAAATACAATACATTGTATTACATACCAACTACATGTAAATATTTGAGTAATTTGACATGGTGTGCGATTTGCAGCAAACATTTAAAACCAATCTGAAATCTGATTAATGTGACATCTGATTCTTACTTGTCATTGAGTTTTTTAAGACACCAAATTATCTCACAGGATTTACGTGTAGGAAGGGTAGCCTGCAATACTTTTGAATGGGTTCTCACAGGATTTACGCCGTAGGAAGGGTAGCCTGCAATACTTTTGAATGGGTTCTGGAACCTTCATTGCTTGTTAATATGTTCTCAATCGTATGAAAGCTTCCATGTTTAATTTTACTTGGTATGTTTGTGCCCTGCCATACTCCGGGCAAGGGGTTTTGGAACCTTCACTCTTGTTATGTTTTCGGGTCCTCCTTCTCTTGAGGTTTATGTGGCCGGATGCTGTGGTGTCTCGCTAATTATTTTGATGAAGACTATGCATCTCGTCTGGCGGTGGAAGCCTCATAAACGGGGCTCAGGACGGATAGCAGTTTAGTAATCAGCAGCAGAGGTAGATGGGGTAAATGCGGTTAACCGTATTCCGGTGGCATCAGCTCAAGCTATAAGAAATTTCAGTCGGATCTGATCTCTTTTTTTTCCTTTTTTTTCTCCCTAGATTTTTGTCAGTTGACGCCGATTCAGAGGAAATCGTAGCTTTGGAGATCTAGTGAGTTCGGGGAGTCGAAGCCGTCAGGCAATGATGCAGCAGGACCAGAGGCTAAAGGTGTGTTTTCTGGTTCTTTTCATCTTTTTTAAAATTGTCATTAGTTGTAAAATTGATGTAAAATATAAACCCGCGAAGATCACGGACCAGATCCAACTAAATAAAGCTCCAGCTTTTCCTATAGGTCATGGAGAATCGAACTTGTGAACACCCAGATGCTGAAACGCTGGGCCAGAACCCTATTGTCAAATCCAAAGCTGTTATTTGCTCAATAAAGATCAAGGTTCCATAATTCCCTTCAGGGGTCTCCGTTATGTTCATGCCTTGCAAGCCCACTTCCCCATCCGGGGTTCCACATGCTTATCCAATTGAATGGATACCCCGGGTTGTCCTTTTGTTCTGGTTTTACATTTAGGGATACGAAGATTAGTATATAGTGGCTCGCGATCTGACATCATTGATCCCTATTATCAAAGGCCACTGTAATCGGCTTGTCTCACATCGGTAAATTGCACCTTTCCTCAAAGTATGCCTGAATTCTTCTATAAAATGTTTCTTCTTAGTATTAAATAACAAACGTCGACAGCATATGATTCGAAGATGTCTACTGGAGAAGAAGACAGTTCTCCAACTAATGTTTATTAATCAAGATAAACCGTTGTGCCACAATTTGTCAAGGATGTGGAGATTGCTAAACAAACCCATCATGCTAACAGATTATATGTTGAACTATATAACTGTGATGCTCTCCCATATGCAAACTATTCTCATAAAAGTTATCTGGTTTTCTTTTCTAAAAGATGCAACCAGCCTGATTTTTTTTTTTTTTTGGTGCGCAAAAGATGATGTTCAACTCATTGGTTTGAACTTCCAAATTGTTACATCTTTCATAACGCCAATGCTTGGGAGAACGGTGATGACCCTGTTCTTTACACTTGTCTATTGACATACATTGATCTTGAGATGACTTCAAGGCCTGTCAAAAGCAGCGCAACTATCGAAATGTAATATATGAAATGTGTCTCGACCTAAACACTGAAGAAGCCTCATAGAGGAAACTATTCGAATCTGTTGTGGGTTTTCCACGTATGAATAAAAAGTACACTGAAATGGAACAACTTTTGTTTATATAACTGGACTATATTCATTAGATAAAGTGGAAGAATCGTTAAGTTTGACCTCCAGCTTGAACTTGAAGCGAGAAAGGAACAAATTAAGGTTGGAGGCAATGTCAAGGGCTTCTCTAAATCCGGTTGTCGACGATATGGTTCTGAAGCAATTTTGTTCCAACATATTTTAATTGGTGGATAAAGAAAAGAACAAGTGGAATTAATAATGCATATGAAATCAAATAAGGAAAATAGTAACGCTCATAAATTAGGAAAGGCTCTTGGTTAATTAGCTATTTCATTATATTTTTTTAACTGGTGGAAGCCTCTAATCGGTTGAGAGTGAGTTATGGTAGAGGTTATGTTTTTTTTATTAATATTTCTTGAACTTGTGAAGCCTCTAATCGGTTGAGAGTGAATTACAGTAGAGGTTATGTTTTTTTTTAATATTTGTTTTAAAATTATCATAACCGTTGTTAAACCTTTTAAAAGAGGAATGAAACAAAAATTTAGATAAAGGTTGAATTTGATTCGAAATATTTTAAGATAGATTGTAAATTCATCATCATTTTATAAATTTAAAATCTATTTACAGTTAGTAATTAATAGTTTTGTTTGCAAGGAAACTATATTACAGAAATCATTATTTACAATTTTTAATATAATTGTTTTTTTTTTGTTGTATTTTATTTTACTTTGTAAATATATATAAATAAAGCTATAAAATATGTTTCAAATTTTAACAAACAAAACATAAATAAAACATATGAACTTTTAATTTATGTGCATAACTTGTTAGTAATTTGTTTCTCTTGTAAATTAAAATATGTTACCTTTTATGCTATTTCATTTATAGTAAAACAAATAAAAGAGGTTATTGTATATAAATGTTAGTTAAAGATTATGTGTTTTAATCAAAGTTTATTTCTTCTTTTATTTAATTGTAAATAACTTCAAGATGCTTCAATAATTATTTTTCCAATAATATCTAGTAATCAACATTAATTTTAATCTTGTATTAATATGCAATATTTTGTTTTAGGCTATCATGGATTAAGTTTAAGTCCATATACTTCATTATTATGTGAGTAATATATTTGTTACAAACTACTCTTATTATTAATCTAATATTTGTTTTGGATAAAAATATTCATTTCATGTGCTCTCTTGCAAGCTTTGGCAATGCCAATTGACATTCTAGTGAAACCATTTGATTAAACTTGGTTGATTATTGCTAAATTTGAGAGTTATGTATGAGTTTGCCAAGATTTGTGGCAAAAACTATTGAGAAATAGAAGCAATGTGTGCATTTTAACTGTTTCCCATCTATATTGATTGGCATATGTGAGTTTGTGAATGTTAATTTCCTTTTGTTGTATTGTTTTTCGTTATCATTACCTGAAAGTATTTTGTCCATCTTTTCTCTTGAGGTGGGATACATAAATATTATTAGCACAATTATATCCAAAAACAATCTCATTCTTGTTATTGTATGTCTTGGAATCATATTTTCAATCTTGAAAAAGTGTGGTTCCTTCTATAGACATCATTTTGGTATTGGTTTTGCTCTCTTTGTGATATTAACATTTAATAGCTTTGTTAGATTGATACTTTCATATGATTTATTGAATATTAATTGTTTTTCAAGTTCATGTATAATGAAATATGATGTACATGATGTAGCCTTAATGAAGTTTACTAACTTTTTCTTTATTTTTTTAATATTTTTTTAACTTAAAAGACAAGAACTAAACTGCAAGAAGTTCTTGTTATTAAATAAATAAATAAACATACAAAACATTAAAATAAATAAAAAGTTAAAAATAAAAATAACATAATAAAAATAACTATATCGATGTATATCGATGCAATAATTAGTGTAATATTGCAATACTTTTAAGTTTTGGATAGTAGAAGTTTATCAAATAAAGTGTCGCACCTCCCTTTTTCATTTATTTTATGCACCCCTTAGATGCCACATTGCATAAAACAGACTCATGGATTTTTGGTCCCTGGCATTAATGAATTTAAATTTAATTGTATTAAATTGATAAAAAAAATCCGAAGATAAAAGAAAGATCATAACTCAATTTTTATTAAAATCAAACCATATTGTTTATAAGCCAGAAAACCATACATTTAACTTTAAACTTCTATTGTTTATCATTTTAGGTCCATGTGCATAACTACATGTTGTTTCTTTCTATATTCCAAATTGCGAGAGTAAAAAAGTTCTATATTTAAAATTTAAAAATCAATTTTTAATTTTTAAAATATAAGCTTTATAAAAATTTGTTTAAACATTAAAATTAATATAAAGTCAAAGCAATTTGACTCATAAGTGATTACAATATATCTGTCGGACAGGTATAAATATCATGAACCAAAGGAAAACGTTTTAACATTAAGTTAAAAGTTGATGTTGGTGTTGTTTTAAATTATTTAGAAAAGAAAAAAAATTATAATCTAGTAAACTAAAAAAGTTATAAATAAAATAAAATTGTGTTTATTAAAAAACATATTTGTTTTTATTTTTATTTTTTTATGTTTTAGTTATTTTGGTAGTGGGATTGGAAAATTTGGGAAAATATAAATTTGAGTCATAATATAAAAAATATTTTTCTTAAAAAATTTGTTATATATCTATTAATCTTATCCTCATTATTAATTTTTATCACATTTAAAAAATATACATGAAGAAACAATAATTAAACCATCATAACAACTTTTAAATTTTTATTTGTCAAACTGCAAATAATTAAACCATCACAACTTTTAAATTTTTTGTTTGTCAAACTGCAAATAGTTAAACCATCACAACAACTTTTAATTTTTTTGTTTCATCAAATAGATAAAACATAGTAAAAATGTTAATTAAATTTGCAATAAGTTATTGACTTCGTTGCCAATAATATTACATAGTAAAACATAGTAAAAATGTTAATTAAATTTGCAATAAGTTATTGACTTCGTTGCACTTTGCTATCTACTCAATTTTCAGGCTCCGCTCACGTCAACAGACTGTATAGTGTATCAGGTAATCTTGCACCTGATTTCAAAATAACAAACTTTTTCTTTCACATTAAAGATCGAGCTTTGGGATTAACCAACTGTTGTTGCATTATGATTTCAGGTTTCGTGTTCTCACCGTTTTGGATTAACCAACTTCTGTATACTCCGTTTCACTTTGCATTAGGTAGATACTCACAACTCCGTTTCACGTTGCTTACAATGCATAACCTTAATCTAATGTATGAATCATCGACCAAATTTGTTAACTTGTAGGGTATTATTGCCGTAGTCTTTTTGTAACCTATAAAAAGAAGAAGGTACATGCATTACCCAAAGCTAAGTAAGCAGTATAACCTACGGACTGAAATAGCCTATAGTTTAAGTGTAAACATTCGTCTTCTTGCTTTGTAAATAATCAACAGATCTTAGGTTTTAACTACGGCTACGGAAAACTCAGGCATCCTAGGACGAGTATGTCATTTCCTTAACTAAAAAACTATAGTGAAATACTCGCATCTATCAAGTAGAGTGCGAGGTCGATGCATAGTATATCAATATTACAGACCTTAAATGGAAATGTATTATTTAAACACACAGGTATGATTGCGGTTGAACTATGGAGCAGAGATAGTATAGACTGACAAGTCTAAATAATGTAGGAAGAAAGTAATAGACTCCTCGAACAACATGAAAATTAGAATTAAATAGTGTAAATAATATATTACAGTACCAAGGGCTACCAACCGAGAAAGCAATTGTTTACAAATCAATATTTTTATATATGTTTTTAATTTTAAAATTAAATTTCATTATACGTTCAGGATTAGAGTTTACCCCATAGAGTTTTCTTCAACCAAATCTACATAATAGGTGATTTTTTAACCAGAAAACCCTAAATCCGACTCCTTTACATTGAGTAGGTTTAAAAGGACAAAACACGGAATGTAAAGGCCCAGAAAGGTCGACATATTTAAAATCCTCGCTGTTAAGTTCAATACATTTGGGATTTTGGTTAACCCCATAATTTTACATCATCAATCTATCGAACAAGGATTTACCAACCTAAAACCCAAAATCCGACAAGAATCATTCTTTCGTCCTAAAACAAGATATAATTCAAAAGAGATTGTAGGAAAATACTCTTTAAAAAAGGATTCCGAAATCATCCAAAATTTACGTATCTGAAGCAGTCTATGTAACTTGGGTCTTTTCATACTTTTAGAGCATTAAACCAAAATAGATCTTTATTGTGAATTAAATAGTTCAGAAATAATAAATCTATTTCAAGAATTTTAAATAAATAATAAGAACAATTGCTTCTATCAGGATACATCTATCGAATATCATATTAATATTACTAAGTATCTTTACTGTGAATTAAACAGTTCAGAAATAGTAAATCTATTTCAAGAATTTCAAATAAAGTTAATTTTTATTATTTTTATTACGAAAGGAAAGAACCTCAATAATAGTCATTGCGAGGGAGCTTTCATCTTTTACAAAGTTATGGTAATCTTCTCCTTAGGATGCCCTGTCATAACAAGTATATAAACATGTGTTATCCAAAGCTAAGTAAGCAGAATTCCAACTAATGCTATCCACCTGCCAGTAGAAAGAATCCTGAGCGTCTTAGTGTTTATGCTTATTAAAGTTAGTATTTTAGAAATTTCGATGTCCAGCTATGAGGTATGTAGAATGAGTTTTATTATTTATGAAGAATGACATTTTAATACTTTCACACATACAGGCAAGATGACAACACTAAGATTGCCAGAATTGGCGGTTTAGATAAATATATTAGAAGCAGAAGTTACGAATTAATTATTGAAACATCCAAGGACTTTTTCAAAATTCCAATTCAATTTTAATCGTGCAAATTTATGATGATTAACTGGATTAATCATCAGAAGACGTTGTTTTCCTATGGCGTCTGTCAACTGAGTATCAATACAGTTCAACAGTTCAACAGATGACTTTGTAAAGGAGGTTTTTAACGCTCTCTTGCTTTAAATTTCTGAAATGTATCCTCGCATCTTTAGTGCATGTATAGTTGTGCAGATAAGTAGAAAGAAACAAAATCATTATGAATTGAAATTTCAAACCTATAAAGAGTGTTTGGCTTTTCTCATCTTGTTTCATTGCAAACTCATTACAAATTTCTTTTAAAATAATAATAATTTAATCTCCCAAAGATGAATATGAGATTGGCAAGAGATCAATGAACAACTTGATTGTGAGTTATTTTACTTTAACAAAAAACAGAAATTATCTCTGCAGAAAATGAAAATAAAGCCTAATGATCAATGATTTAAGCTTTACTAATTCCTGATTCTGGTTTTTAAACAACTTGATTGTGAGTTATTTTACTTTAACAAAAAACAGAAATTATCTCTGCAGAAAATGAAAATAAAGCCTAATGATAAATGATTTAAGCTTTACTAATTCCTGATTCTGGTTTTTAGTGTCAACAAGAGAATTAGAATATTAACATAAACATAAATTACGAATTCCTGATTCTGGTTTTTTAGTGTCAACAAGAGAATTAGAATATTAACATAAACATAAATTTCTTGAACTGGTTTATAAACAATAATATAAACTTTTATCTATTTCAAGAAGTTTTTGGTGAATTTCATTAAGGACACAATATAGATATATATAATTTTATTGATATATTTGGATAAGTAGAAGTCAGGTAAAATTCTCAGTCATTAGAGTATTTGAATGGTTAAATAGTTTTGATGCTTAGACTCAGTATTTAAAGATTATAATTAATTTTTCTTCAACCAAATCTACAGAATAGGTGATTTTTAAACCAGAAAACCCTAAATCCGACGAAGCCAACCCTCCTTTACATTGAGTAGGTTTAAAAGGACAAAACGCGGAATGTAAAGGCCCGAAAAGGTCGACATCTTTTAGCCAAATGCAATACTTCATATATTATATTATTCTGGGTTATAACAGAGTTCGTTAAAAGAAATCCAAGGGTTGGCCTGAAACTCCGCGTACATTTTCGTGGTTATCCTCACTCGGCCCGTTGGCCAAAAGGAAGACACAGAGCAGAGAAGTCCTTTTTACCAAAAGAAGGGACAAAGCCGAGAAGTATTCATACTCAGGATAACGTATAGAAAGCCAGAAACCCCACGAAGGGCCGGTAGAAGGCTTCAGTAAATATCAAATAATATATTACAGTACCAAGAGCTACCAACCTAGAAAGCAATTGTTTACAAATCTTTATTTTTATATATAAATTTAATTTTAAAATTAAATTTCATTATACGTTCAGGATTAGAGTTGACCCCATAAAGTTTTCTTCAACCAAATCTACAGAAAAGGTGAATTTTTAACCAGAAAACCCTAAATCCGACGAAGCCAACCCTCCTTTACAATGAGTAGGTTTATAAGGACAAAACGCAGAATGTAAAGGCCTAGAAAGTTCGACATCCTTTAGCCAAATGCAATACTTCATATATTATATTATTGTGGGTTATAACAGAGTTTGTAAAAAGAACCAAGGGCTGGCCTGAAAGTCCGCGTACATTTTCGTGGTTATCCCCACTCGGTTTGTTAACCAAAAGGAAGACACAAAGCTGAGAAGTCCTTTTTACCAAAAAGAAGAGACAGCGCCGAGAAGTATTCATACTCAGGATAACGCATAGAAAGCCAGATTGTTAAATGGAACCACATTAAGAGAAAATCATAATAGTATTAGCAATACATTATCTTCAAACCCCACAAAGGGCCACTAGAAGGCTTCGGTATATATCAAATAATATATTACAGTACCAAGAGCTACCAACCGAGAAAGCAATTGTTTAAAATACCATAAAAACGTAGACCCTTTCTGTCCATAAAGTTTACACAGTAGCCACATTTAAATTTCTTCGAATTTTACCAGAGCATAACTGGAGAAATCAGTCGCAGTAAGGAATACTGCTTACCCCTTGTTCTTCGGGATGGAACCAGCCAAGAGTGGTCTCTACCGGTACCTGCAACGGTAGAAAGGATTTAGTTCTTAAAAACATAAATAAAAGATTGATATTGTTTTAAACGTAAGAGTTATAATCTACCTGAGTGTTATCACCACTGAAAAGGAGTTAACAGGTAAGTGGGATCTTCCTCTTGGATGCTAGACAATCCGAATACGAGGCATCTCATTACCCAGAACCAGAGTCGCAGGGCCATTTGAAGCAGGAGCAAAAGGGAAAATTTCGGACAAATATACTATGGTCGCTCTGCTATAGTCTTTATCGACGTTGTATTTTCGAGCATTAAGAGCTCCCTCAAAAGCTGTCGTAACAGTTCACCACGAGGTAGGGTACCATCAAAGGTCACGACTCCAGTCCCCTTCGCTGTCAAACTTAAATGCGTAACAGAGAGGATCGCAAAATTGACACAGGGGTATCAAGGTTATTGTGCCACTTGTAAAGTGATTTCAACTTGGAGCCGATTAATTAGGGTACCTGCATAATCATTAAATTCACGCTTAACTTATATTTAAACCAACGCCTTAACAATTATTTTATGGATTTTAAACCAACGCCTTGTCTATTGTTCTATGGATTCAATATTCTATAAATACTTTAGCTTGGTGGAAACCACACCAAAAATAACAAAACATAGACTTCTTAACATGCGATGAATGCATTCTGATTGTGCATTATATCTTCTCCTAAGTATTAAAGACATGTTTTTCATTATTCCTATCATATTACAAATTAGCAATTTTATTAAATTGTTTTATAGCTGACTTTATATAATTTTTATTCACATTAAAAATGTTATTGTTTAATCCATGGGTGAATTGATGTAACTCTATATGTTTCATCGTTAATATTCAACAATGACCTTTCCATATCCCCTATAGGTTAAGGTTGTGATATATAAAATATATTAATGTTTTTTAAAACAAGAGAATTATCTAAAAACATTATATGATAGTAATAAGTTTTATGTATATGGATAATATATATATTTTAAAGTAATATCAATATTAATTAAATTTAAAAAAGAAATTAAATTTTATACAATATTTTTTTCTTTAATAATAATAATAATAATAATTTGTGTCTCCTAAATTTTTAATTTTTATCTTTTTTAATAGTTTATAAATTTAGTATTGAAATAAATCACACTAATAATAATATATAGAAAAAATACTCATTTAATAAATAATTAATTCAATTTTAATTTATAATTTATAATGGTTACACATTTTATAATATATCTCATATTGAAATCTAAAAATACCTTTCCAAAAACATGTAAAGGTTTGATTAATATATATACTCTAACTTGATAATGTTTCTTAGTCTCATAATATTATTATTTTAATAATATTAATTATTATATTAGTAATTAATAATATGGAATAATATTTTTAAGTATAATATGTGCATTATATCTAATTAGTTATTGTAATTTATATTGATTAACAATATTTTAATTAATAATATGGAACAATATTTTAAGTATAACATTTACATTACATTTAATTAGTTATTGTTATTTATATTAGTTATTGTTATTTATATTGTAACTAATATTTATTTGTATTGATATTATTTATTTGTTATTTTTAATATTATTTATTAATAACAAATAAATAATAATAATATAAAATATTTTTTATATTTTCTCTTAACATATTACGTGTTGATAGTTTTGATATTATGGAAATTTTATGTATTTTTTAATAGAATTTGGGTTTAATTTAAGTTTTTATTAAATGTATTAAATTTAGGTCTTTTTTTATTGTTATTTGTTTAACGTAACAATAATTATCTTATTATATTTTTATTTTTTTAATTGCATTTATTAAGATATTTGTGGTTTAGTATGGAAAGTGACAAACAAAATAACAATGTTCATAAACTTTCTTTATATTCTAGGTAGTGAGTAGCCAATTTATACGATCAATTTATGTATTTTTCTTTATGATTTTCAATGGCACATTTAAAAAATACTATCTATTATTTATCCAAACTACACTATGAGATAAGTTATATATAGCTCTAACATATAACAATTAAATATTAATACTTAATAATTTAAAAATAATATTTTAGGTATAACATGTGCATTTTTTAAATGTCAAATTAGTTATTGTTATTTATATTGTTAATATTTATTTATATTGGTTTTATTTATTAAGTGAATTTTTATTTATTGGATACTTGGTTTAGTATGGAAGGTGACAAAGAAAATAACAATGTTCATAATCATTTTGTCTAAAGTGAGAAAGGATTCTTTATAGTTTTATCTTATTAGATTGTTATTTTTTTATAAGAACTTACTATATTTTTAATTGCATTTATTAAGACATTTTCTAATTATTGGATAATTGGTTTAGTATGAAATGTGACAAAGAAAATAACAATGTTGATTGCCAGCCAGTTGTGTCACGTCATGTAGTATTGAAATACATCGCAAAATATTCTTCGAAGATCAGAAAGCTATCAAGACATCTTAACAAGAATCTCCAATGATGTGGATGTTGAAGATTCCTCTATATATGCATATAGGAGTGCAAGAAACATGCCATATGTTGCACAAGAAACGTTGAATGCACAATTGTTTTAAATTGTTGTTTACTTAACGATGATTACAAATGTTTGCTACATTCAGCTCACATTACAAGAATTTTTTATTTTATTTTGAATCCTACTTTGTATGTTTCATGAGTTTGATTGAAATATTATCCATTTTCAAGATGTTTTTGTATATATTCAGAGATTAAACCTCTGAAATAATGGGCAATTATTAATTTTTTCAATGTCTTATTCTGTATTCACATTAACACGCTATAGAATGAATTAACCATTACAACATTGAAATCACATACCAATTACATTACAATTTGTATTATGTAAAACTCGTATCAACTAAAATAACATAGCCAAGTTTTATTTCTATAATTGAATGTGCATAGAACAAACAAACAACCCTAATAGCATAATACCACAATCCATCCTAATCTGTTCCACTTTTTTATGGTTGGAATCGTACTCAAAATAATAGATTCACAACCAAAATGTGAATTGCAAAGTTTTTTATGGTTTTGTCACGTTGGCATTCATCAAGTGCGATGCTCGATTGTGACATCCATCCATGGTTTTCATCCTTGTTATGTTCTTGAAATGTTTTATTGGTTTTGTCACATTGTGATGTTCATCATGTTTTATGTTGGTTATATGGAAATGCAATGTTTTTTGACGAATTTTCCATTGTGGCGTTCACCAAGGATTATGTCGCATTGCGACAATGCCCAAGATGTGAAATTTGACGTTCATCAAGGTTTATGTCGCATTGTGATGTTTATCAAGGGTTATGTTGCTTTGTGGCATTCGTCAAGGGTTAGATGCGACATATTCACAATGTGAAATTTGATGTTCATCAAGGTTTATGTTGCATTGTGATGTTTATCAAGGGTTATGTTGCATTGTGGCGTTCATCAAGGGTCATGTCGCATTGTGACAATGCTCAATATGTGACACATATGATGACACAACCCAAGATGCGACATATTCACAATGTGAAATTTGACGTTCATTAAGGTTTGTGTCCCATTGTGATGCTTATCAAGGCTTATGTTGCATTGTGGCATTCACCAAGGGTTATGTCTCAATGCGACGATGCCCACAATATGAAATTTGGTGTTCATAAAGGTTTATGTCACATTGTGATAGTTATCAAGGGTTATGTCGCATTGTGATGTTTATCAGGGGTTATGTTGTATTGTGGCATTCATCAAGGGTTAGATGTGACATATTCACGATGTGAAATTTGACATTCATCAAGGTTTATGTCGGATTGTGATGTTTATCAAGGGTTACCTTGCA
Organism: Larix kaempferi; assembly: GCA_027924585.1. Lineage (NCBI taxonomy): Eukaryota > Viridiplantae > Streptophyta > Pinopsida > Pinales > Pinaceae > Larix > Larix kaempferi. The sequence continues at coordinate 8,463,244 of BSBM01001001.1, forward strand.
TTGTGGTGTTCATCAAGGGTTATGTCGCATTGCGACAATGCTCAATATGTGAAACATATGACTACACAACCCAAGATGTAACATATCCACAATGTGAAATTTGATGTTCATTAAGGTTTGTGTCACATTGTGATGTTTATCAAGGCTTATGTTACATTGTGGCATTCACCAAGGGTTATGTTGCATTGCGACAATGCCCAAGATGTGAAATTTGACGTTCATCAAGGTTTATGTCGCATTGTGATGTTTATCAAGGGTTATGTTGCATTATGGCATTCATCAAGGGATAGATGCGACATATTCACAATGTCAAATTTGATGTTCATCAAGGTTTATGTCGCATTGTGATGTTTATCGGGGGTTATGTTGTATTGTGGCATTCATCAAGGGTTAGATGTGACATATTCACAATGTGAAATTTGACATTCATCAAGGTTTATGTTGCATTGTGATGTTTATCAAGGGTTACGTTGCATTGTGGTGTTCATCAAGAGTTATGTCGCATTGCGACAATGCTCAATATGTGAAACATATGACTACACAAGCCAAGATGCGACATATACACAATGTGAAATTTGACGTTCATTAAGGTGTGTGTCGCATTGTGATGCTTATCAAGGCTTATGTTGCATTGTGGCGTTCATCAGGGGTTATGTCGCATTGCGACGATGCCCAAGATGTGAAATTTGACGTTCATAAAGGTTCATGTCGCATTGTGATGTTTATCAAGGGTTATGTCGCATTGTGATGTTTATCAAGGGTTATGTTGCATTTTGGCATTCATCAATGGTTAGATGCGACATATTCACAACGTGAAATTTGATGTTTATCAAGGTTTATGTCGCATTCTGATGTTTATCAAGGGTTACCTTGCATTGTGGCGTTCATCAAGGGTTATGTCGCATTGCAACAATGCTCAATATGTGACACATATGACTACACAACCCAAGATGCGACATATTCACAATGTGAAATTTGACATTCATTAAGGTTTGTGTCGCATTGTTGTGTTTATCAAGGCTTATGTTACATTGTGGCATTCATCAAGGGTTATATGTCACATTGCGATGATGCCCAAGATGTGAAATTTGACGTTCATAAAGGTTTGTGTTGCATTGTGATGTTTATCAAGGGTTATCTTGCATTGTGGCATTCATCAAGCGTTAGATTTGACATATTCACAATGTGAAATTTGACATTCATCAAGGTTTATGTCACATTACGATGTTTATCAAGGGTTACGTTGCATTTTGGCATTCATCAAGGGTTATGTCGCATTGTGACAATGCCCAATATCTGACACATATGTCGACTAAACCCAAGATGCGACATATTCACAATGTGAAATTTGGCGTTCATGAAGGTTTATGGTTGGAATCGTATTCAAAATAATAAATTCACAACCAAAATGTGACCTTGAATCAACACCAATCTTAACTAATGACAACATTTAACACCGATACATTCTGTTGTCAATATAAACATTAGAGTTCAAGATTACCCTTGATGAATGTCACATTGTGACAAACTCTCTCATGGATCTCATCTTCATGAAAAATTGTCATATTGATACAGAGTACAGCGATTTAACCACTACAACATTGATTTCATGTACCAATTTTATTTCGATTGTATTTCGATTTGTGTTGAGTATGGAATGTAATAACTCAAATTGTATTACCAAAATTTTATTTCTACCAATTATTGTCACAATCCCACAAAACTTATTCATGCATGTCACAATAATAATATTACTTTCAATATAAAAATATTATTAAATATTATAATCTTATACATTCAAATTAATTAAATATTACATCATAATATTATACATATCCTCAATATTAATAATGATTAATTAATATTAATATAATAAATAATTATTTAAATAACAAATATTTATTTTTTAATATTTTAATGTATCATCATTATATTATCTTTATTCAGTAAAGTATAATTAAATAATATAATTAAATAATTTAAAATTAAATTACAATTAACTAATTATTTGTTATATTTTTTATTATTTTAATATACCTTCATTGTATTATTTTTATTTACTAAAGTGTAATAAAATTAAATAATTTAATATTATTAAAATATTCGTCATTATATTTAAAATATATTATTATTATCATTTTATTAATACTATTTAATTAAATTGTATTATTTTTAATTAATTATTAATATTATTTAATTAAATAATATTATTTTATTAAAAAATCCTATTGGATAAAAACATTATTAATGTGTCAAATATATTATAATGTTATTAAATATCTTCAAAATACATCAGAATATTATACATATTTTCAATATTAATAAATTAATCATGTTTAATTAATTATAATATAATAATTATTTATTTAAATGACTAATAAGTATTTAAATAACTAATTATATGATTAATTAAATAAAAACTATTAGTAATTAATTAATTATTAACTAATATTATCATTAATTAAATAATAATACTACCAATTAAATAATTTTATAATAATATTGTTTAGTTAATAATTATAAAATAATAGTATTGTTGAATTAATAATAATCTTTAATTAAACAATATTATTAATTAAACAATTAAAATATGTAAGTCATTAAACAATACTAATCTATTAATATTTTTTAATTAAATAATTAGTTAATTAATATTATTATTAACTAAATAGCATTAATATGAATTAAATTATTTCATAATTATTATGTTTAATTAAACAATGTCATTTAATTATTATATTACTAATTAAATAATGTAACATACCCAATTTTTCAAAATCGGTAAAATTGGCGAAATTACAAAAAAAAACTTTTAACAAAACATTAATATCATTTCATTGAAATTTAGACATGATAAGAACAACGATTATTGTAAAAATGTAACAAAATGAAAATAACGAAACATCATGCGTAACCAACATTCTTTCTTCCCTTACTTATGCAAGGATCTTCAATCCATTATCTCAACATCTATATAAAACATTTCATCTATCATAGTCAACATAACATATCAAGTAACTATCATTGATCAACGCATTCAGTTGCCCAAGGATATAAAAAGAAGCCAATCGCCATCATAGTTAGTAACACATATTCATAGCATAATTAACAAGATAATACTGAAACACAATATCAAAATAATGCACAAAGGAGACACATCAAAGGGAGAGACCATTTTTAACATGGTTCACCCACTCCTTGGGCTACGTCCACAAAGGTTGTGTTGCTTTATTATTAGTCAAAATCATAGTATTACATCGAGCAACATGGTTGTTGCACCTAGCTTCTTCCATTAAGCTTCTATCACATAGAGCTTTACATGTATCAAATATAATAAGGTATCCTAAATTGAATCCAAATTATCTTCATGGCGGTAACATAGCTGTAACAAAATAAAAGGCTAGAAGAGAAACTTATCTTCACAATAAAATATACACAAACTAGTAAATATATATTTTATGCAATTATCACTTAGCATAATAGTAAGGATAATTATATAATATTGCATAGGTAATCACTTTCAACTATGGTATCTAGATATATCCACACATGTACTACTTCATACACTTTCATATACAGAATGTATATATATATCCATAATAATTTTCCTCAACGGTCTTCTCTATTTTTTAGTGTAAACCCTCACTGGCTTCCTTCATCACTGTCTTCAAGACTATGACTCTTTGCTGAGATGTATTCCCTTTTGCTGCTACTTCTTGCATGCAAACTCTTCCTCTTTACAGACTACTGCTAGTATGTCTTCTCACCTTCACGAAAAAGAACTTTCTTGTTTCCCGCTCTGATACCAATTGATGCAGGCTCAATCCTAAAGCCTGTCATACCCCAGGATACTCTCAATCTAGTGTACTCTCATCTTGTACACACTCTACTTTCTTTAATGAAATCCCACAAAATACACTTAGAACTCGCCTCTGGATCTCTTCCTAACTTTAATGATCTAGCCAACCTTTGGCTCTTTCTAAGTCAATCAACATTCTACCAAATCTAACCCAACCTCCAAACAAGCTCATTATACCTCAAGCGGTCACCATATGGTCACTTCACAATCATGAAGGGATTCTTCCACAATCTTCAGCACCCACTAAGTCACCATCGCTTTAAGGCTTAGGAGCCATTGCTCTTTCTCATCTGAGATCTTCACACCTTCTTTAATAATATAATGCCCAGCAATTTAGTTCAGATTGCCCTATGCAGAAGAATATCCAACCTGCGCATTCCAATATAATTTCAACACATAGATAAATTGGGTTCATACTCTCACAAACTTGTGTTCCTATCAACAAGTCTATTCATGTCTATCCCTTGACAGAACTTCAATAAGCCTAAATAGACTTCTGCAGGGTTGGAACTTTACCCAGTCTACCCAATTCGACCTCTGGGCACAAGAAAATGGCTTTCTATCTGGAGTTTCTCAATGCGTATTCTCCCACTCAATGGAACATCAATTGACACACTCACATACCAGGTTTTAAGCACGAAATCCTTCCAATGTCTATTCAACCACATACTTCTCACAATTAACAAACCATTGCTTGGTTGCCCTGACTTACCACTCCATCGCTTGATAGCATCATCAATTCATCACCATTTGATCGCTTTGGAAACAAACAGCTACCATCGATCCCCTGAATTCACTCCTCTGTGCAGTATTATACCCAAACACTTCTGCGATTTTAGCCAATGCAACAACAGGTTTCCTTCAAACCTGCAGTTTCCTCCAAGGTCAGGCTCCTCTACCAAATGGGACTCTGACATGCCCTCACGGATTCTCCTCCTAGCTTGTGATCCTACAGTAAGAGGGATCGTGCCCTATGGAAACTCCCTCAGCCTCCACAAGTATCACAATCCACTACAAATCCCTCACGGTTTCGAGAATTGCCCACGGGTGTGTAGAGAGTGGCTTGGTTCCTCTAGACAATCTCTCTCTACTATTATTCTACGCAGAAATCCCCATACACAGCTCTGTCTGCAATTCTCGACTTCACCAACATTAGGTGACAGATTAGTGAAGTAACCCATCCATAATTTTCATCTTTCTTAAAAATATTGAAACTCAGCAGGCCCTAATTTCATATAGAGGGCAACTACCACTACCCATCAGGGTTACATATACCATTTAGCCAATCACATAGGTAATTATATTAATCAAGTTGCACAATTACATTACATTCAGATTGTAACAGAGACAAAACACGCACAGCACCGATGAATCTTTTCTTATCATTCAATAAAACATGTACATACACTTTCAAAAACCTAAATTACACTACTATAGCCTACGTTTTGGGTCTCAGCCATCTTCCCTCTAACTCCCTTTTACTCTGTCTCTCTATATCCTATATCTCTTGAGACTCTCTCCAATTCAGTTACAAAAGCCAACTCTTCAGCTTCCACTTCCCCCTTACAATCCAGCCACCGGACTCTATATTTAGAACCTACACTTATTTCACCTACGACTCACTCAATTAGTAACTAAAAATGAGCACCTATCTACTTGATTCATCCCTTCAGGGATTTGTTTACATGACCATTATGACTAATACTTATCTCCTATCGACTCTTTACTAGGAAGTTTAAAACATTTTGTACATAGAATTTATAATGAGCCCTCTTGGCCTAATGTCAAGACCTTTAGGTTTGATTAGACATTGACATATGTCTTTGGTAGCCGATGCTCTTGCATCAAAAGACCACATTACATACCTGCATAATCTAGATTGATTAAACTTTAAGAACACTTTCAACCACTCCCATATAAATAAGTCTCTGTAAAACTTTGCTTTAAAGGGCTCCCTTATCAAAACCCCGAAAAATAAATCGGATCTATCTAACCAACCGACCATATAAGAGAAGGTTTCATTAACCAAAACAATAATTTACTACTCAAATAACACTCTAATTCATGGGTCGATTCCCAACTCTATTCACCATGCATTCCTAAGTCGTATTCTTACGGAGCGGATTAGCTACTGAACCAAGGTTGTGTCAAAATTAAGATTTAAGTAAAGATCTTAACCTACAAAATGTAACTCTATCCAGGACTGAAATCGACATGGTGTTCAACCATTACCGGTAAAGGGTATAAATCGTAAACTGCAGAGTATGCCAAACTCTTTCCAAGACTGAGTTGAATCCTATTGTACAAAGTATTTTATTCTCTGTCAATGATTTGGGTTTAGATCGCATGGACTGAACTAAAAATATTCGTAATGATAAGATCTCATATATCGGTTGAAACTAATGGAGTAAAAAGATGCAGATATCAACATATCAAATAGCAAGACTCATGTTAAAGTAATACTGAATGCATCTCAATCGAAACTCAATTATTAAAATTTCAAGCAATACTAAGATGAATAGGTCGCACTGTACAGGAATTTGAATCCAAAATCTGAGTTGAATCGCCTTACCTATGGCAACGATCACCTACAATTCCTCTTGCATCGCTGGCTTGTTAATATACGCTTGGACTAAAGGTTATCTCACCTTAATCGTACGATTATATGTTACTAGGATATTAACGCTGGTAGCATAGATAAAATGAAAGATCTCTCCCATTGTTTAACATTGATGACAGTTAAGTTTCACAGAACTAAGTAATATACCAAAAGAAAGGATTTCACTTGGACATTCACGCTGACAATAGCTACGTTTTCACAGATCTAATTACTAGACCAAAACGCAGCTCTTACCAGGGTATAATGCTAATAGAAATTACGATTTGACAGATCTAATTAATAAACCAAAGTGAAGCTCTTACCAGGGTATAATGCTGTTAGCATCAATGTTTCACTCCTATGCTCATTCGATCCAGATCTCTATTCCAACCTGCTGTGAATAGATACATGATTTACCTAGCCCTTGTAGAGATCGTATCGCTACGTAGAGCAAATTAATACACTTATGGAGAACTCGCTTCTAAACAGCCGTTCCTTCCCCTTTTACCCACATCAACTAATTAACCCAGGAAATCTTGAATATTCCATAGGAGTTTCCATCGCAAAGAAAAATTCTCTCTCTCTCTTGTAGAGAGGGATTCTCCTTTCTATGGCAGGGAGCAATTCTATTCTATTGCAGCCAGTAAATCTATTCCTATGTCCCTACGTTTTGTAAACTCTTCGTGTGAGTCTCGCCCCCCTCTTTATCGAGTTTTTCTTTTCTTTTTGAAGAAGTCTACCTCCCACTCGAATGACACCTGGTAGAAACCAACACTCACCGACGTGACAAATGGCAACCCGCTTAAGTTAAAAACTCCCGTAAGGAGACACACTTGCACCTAACACTACACAGCACTTTATTCACTATACGTGTCCCTATTTATTATACTGAAACAAAACGATTTCTATAATATAATTACCATTGCCTCTTGATGCTATTTAGGCTATGCAACCCCTCTTGAAGTGCATGCTCTTATATTACACCATTTGTCGAATCTTATGAATGAAAATATGTAATGTAAGGTACATGTTTTCCATGTATCGTTTAAGTATCTATATATACATATCACCTATATAGTTTGTTTGAAGATAGATAAATTCGTATCTTTGAGATACATACACATGTATCATAGTTGTCCATTATGACAACTCTTTAGTTCGCCCTCCTCATATATGTATATATCCTATATATATAGATAATTTATAATACACGTATCTGTCGTATATACAGATATCACCTACATATATATATATATATATACACACACACACACACTTTAAAAATACATACACATGTATTTATTGTTGTTTGTTCTGACCACTATTTAATTTGTTTTAGGACCGCTTGGTTATGGCTATCTTCACACTAAAAGGTAAGCTCCATAACTTATTAGGAGGTTGCAATGAGTAGCCGCTTCCTCAATTTATGACGACGACACTGATTACTTTAGGTTAAGTCGTAAACCCCATTTTAGAAGATTTTACTGGAGGGGCCTTGGCCTTGAGCTCCTCACCAGAAAAATAAGTACAACATATTCATTTGCAAAAATGTTAATAATAGGGGTCAAATTGGAGGGATGTTACACACTCCTCCCCTTAAAAGTAACACCGTCCTTGGTGTTAGACAATTTTTCTTTTGCATTCTTTCACCGCTATTTGCTTGTTTTTATTTTTCTGCTTTGGTAGCCTTCACATTTTTACGATATCTGCAACCTCTCTTCACTTATAACCTGCATATTGTACAACTCATAAAATATTTCCCAATATTCTTTAGTATAGCATAAGTATACAAAATTTAAAAATAGTAAATTTTTTATCATTCATCCTCATCCTTGAGGAAGCATTCATAACATACACACATAAATGCATCTCATAGTCTAGTTACAAGACAATTCATTGACATTTGTTATATTATCAACAAATCTTTCAACAACACTTGTTAACCATCAAACTCTCTCATGAGTCTCAAAACTTCATCAACCCTTTGCTGAACACAAAATTCTTCCTCGAATTCTGTCACCAATTCCTGTGGACTTACGGGATACACTTTTGAGGTTACTCTCCTTTTTTATTGCTAGTCAAAACGTTTTCCTCCTCAAGACATCAAACAACATCCTGTCTCCAGATGTCAATCTTTATGCCTAGGGCTTTGCCATTGATACCACAAAACTCTTTCGCAATTCCCCTCAAGCCTTCTTTCTTGAGTCCAGAAAATTTCTTTTCCACCCAACCTCCTGCTTGAGTCCAGGAAAAGTTGCTTTAGCAAAGTAGAGTTGGGTCAATTTTTGCTACCTAAAGCCTCCTGCTTGAGTCCTGGAATATTCTTTTCCCCTCCAACCTTCTCGTTTGAGTCCAGAAAATAACAATCGTTTATTATTTCTTTTAGTTTTAGTTAGTCACCACATGCAACATAATAGCAACATAATATTAACATCAAATAGGTTCATCTATTTACTCATCAATTCGAACTCATGTTTTTATCATATCCCTTTATGAGTCATTGATCTTACCATATGCTTACCATGTTTACTATATCGCGTCCTTGTCTTTCCGCAAGTTCCACAGAATGTGACCATTTTTTAGCGATTCAACTTATCTGTATAGGTGCTTTTGTAACCAATGTTCCTCCTTGGTCATGTCATCGGTCGTAGTTAAAATCACTCCTGAAATTTTAATATAAAAGAGAAATAATTATTTGATTCAATTGTTCAACAGTTGAACACATTCTTCCCATGCTCCTTCAATATTTTGTACATCTTTTTCAAGTCAACCTGATATATGAATGTATGCTCCTCAATATTCTTATTGTGAATCTGAGGTCCAATTTGCTAACAAACAAACATGTCAATATAATAATTTAAGCGATTAGTTTGCATATAGATTCATTACCATCATATAAAGATTGTTTTCTCTATAAAATTTTGATGTTTAAAAAGATTCCATCATTAATCAATCACAAATAGATTAGGATTCTTCTATCATACCCATAATTCCTAGTTGATATTTTAAGGAAAAAACGAGTGTAATTTTTTTCTTAATTTTGCTTCATCCAACAACCTCTTATACTCTTTCATAATAACCGTTTAACCATCATGTGAATACTTACTAAGATTGAGACTCATCTTGTGACATACCATTTTTGCTGAAAAACATTTTGTGTTAGCAAACATTATTATAACTTCTATTGTAAAGTTTTATGTTGGATAGGTGTCCAAGGATGACTGTAATTTGCACAATATATTATTATTAAATAAATAAAATAGGAGACAAACACCTAAGAGGACTGTTGAAAGAGTGGTTAATGTCCACTAGGTGGAATGGAATCTGGGGTAGAAGGCAATGGACAAGTGGCAGCATCATGATGCAACTAACTAGCTGTTGGTATGGGACAACTCCCTTGAAATTTGGTCATAGTGCCCTGAAAGATGGGACTGGAGCTTGAGGCTCATTTATTCCAAACTGACTACTAAAAGACCTAAGCAGTCTATATAATAGCCATCAAATTTTGAACTGAGGTTCATCACTTTTCCTGACGAGGAAATTTACCTTGGGGTTTTGTTGTGTTTTCACCCAAGAGATTTGATGAGGGGATATGCTATGTTGTTGATCATGTTGTGAGTCTGCTAAACTCTTATTGAGTTCAGGAGATTGATGCTGAGTGGAGAAGTCATGTTATTTCAGGAGGTTGATGCTGAGTGCTGAAGGCATTTTGAGTGCCTCGCTTCTACACAAATTCCATCTACTTAGTGGTTCAGTAATCAGGCTCGGGGGTTCACAAGAAGCTAGCAGTTGAGCTTCTTATTCTTGAATAGGTTGGGAGGAACAGGCCTCCTTGGGTGTTTTCCGGTCCTATCTTCATCTACAGGTTCCATTATATTATCTATTTTCATATATCTTAAAGTTCTGTCACATATTAATTTTTACTGTTTTATTTTTATAAGCTATTTCAGTTTCCTGAGTAAATTAATAATTCTGTATGAAATTGATTTGATTGAATAAAATAGTCTCTGCATTTTTCCCCATGCAAAAAGGAACAACATCGTACTCTAGTACAGAGATAAATTAATAAAGATAGATAGATATGATAGGCATTTTCCAAGATGATGAAAAGAACAACTTTGTATAAACTGTTAATCTTCCTACTATTAGTAAGTAATATTGATTACTGCATTTTGTTGCTAGTACTGTTTTTATTTAATCAAATAGGAGTTTAATGTATTAAAGATTATACTGTGATTTATATTTATTATTGAAATCATTGATAATACAGAAATTAAATAATATTGCATAGTCTTATCATATAGGACTAATATGTCATTTTCAAGTTTCGATTTAGGGTTTGTAATTTCCATATTTTCTTCTCAAAAGTTTACTATAGTCTACTGTTATTTTTACTGCTGTACTTACAGAATAAATAAGCAAACAAAAGTCTCATATTACAAACCTAGGGTTTGCATTTTTCACTTTCAAAGCCATACATTCAAACTATTGAATTTATCATCGAACATTAGCCACAAAGATATTAAAAAGTATATTTTATTTAAACAACCCTCAACTTAGTATTCATTCACATTTTTTTTATATTGCCATGAAACAAAATTACACAGCTGCATTCTTTTCTTTCGTAGATCTGTAGGTAAGGTAATAGAGTAATCCTAGTATTTCAACACAAGTTATAAGCTTCAGCTAGTAGTCTCTATTTTTAAGAAAAATGTATATACTGTCGTTCATGAAGATGTCGATGGTATGAAATTCTTAGCTTTCTTAATCAACTTGTATCATTTTTATAATAACACTTGTAAGTGTTGCTAACGATGTTTACACTACACTTCCATTGTAACTGTTGGTAGAATCAAAGGTATTACGGCTTATAATAACAGTGTGAAATTGCGATAAGGTTGATCAATTAATGACCTTGGTAGATAATGCCACATTGGATTATAGTGGAACTTCTAGAAATGACATCCTGCATTGTTTTAAGCCTGAAATGAAAATGTATAATAATGTTCTGTTATGTCACTTTATAGGAAAGATGTTGCCTAGTTTAAGCGATTGCGACAATATTCCAATTGTTGTCCAATCGTAGCTTTCTAAGCAGATTAAGGTTAGAGTTTATAATGCATTAGCATTATGAAAAATGTCTTGACTTATGAAATCATAATGCATTTTAATATATGAATGAACTATATGTTTAAAGCTAAAGTGCCTACAAACTAAGGCTTGTGTTGATATTCTAAACATGCTTGATATATGAATTTATCGTAGCTTTTGATTTGCAATGTATAATTGCTATGCGAAAATATTGGGCATTGAAAACATGATATGCATATCCTATGATTCGAATTGCAATGCACATATGCTGTATGAACTAAAACATGGTTTGAAACTTAAAGCATGAATGTATTATGGTAGTGATACATATTACCCTATGGTTTGAAAACTATGCAACAGTTTGTATTACAGTTGTAATATAGTGGTGATATAATCCCAAGATCACGTTGTAAACATAACTTGGCACTGTCATGAATTTAATGCAGTTGCAGGCAATGGCCTGGCAATTGATATGTGAGCTCCAGCATTAAATGTAAACCATGTGCAATGGTAGTGGTTTGTCTTGATGGCATCGATGTGTGTCCGGCCCCACGTGATGTAGTTGGTAAAAATGGTAAGAAATCGTCGAGTTGTAGGCTTTGCCCTGGTGATATGGCACTCCAATTGTGCTAGTTATTTAATGATGTTATTAATGGTGATTGATCGTATCTATGCCTTGGTACTGTCATGGCTTTGCTAGCCAAATATTGATCGTTGATCTGTTTGCCTCTATCATTGAGATCTAAAACCCTAAGGTAGTCTCGCATTGTTGTTTGTTGTTTTCCTTAATGCATTCATTTGGAGTTTTTGTCTGGGGAAGAGGCTGACAGGCCACTGGATAGCAGGGCTCGACCCTGGGTGGTTTGTTGATGGCTCTGTAACTCCATTCTCTGTAATTTTTATGGTGAAACTTACTGTATAAGTTGCTTGGGTTCGAAGGGTGTAAGGAAATGAAGTCCTGTGGCTTTCGTCGTGTGACAAGTTAGGTTTTTGGTGTGATTTAAAACTCCAAATTTGATAAAAGTTCAGTTGCATGTTGCCTTGTTGCGTTGGTTGGAGGAATTTGAAGTATGAAGCATTCCATCCGTCTGTCAAAGTGAAGGTTAGTCGACTCATAACACTGTTTATATAATACAGTTTTGGTTTATCAACATTAGTTGGAACTCGTTTTTAACTTCTTGCAGTTTGTGTGGTAGGTACTGCCTTCATTGTGGATTTTACAATGCTGGGTTTGATGGAAATGGATGGCATGCTACACATTGGTAAGCCCTGGTGGCATAACCCTTCGTAGGTCCTCCTGGCATATTTTGACCATCGTTTGAAGTTGTAACAACTTTGACCTGGAAATCGTGGTTCAAAACCCATGTTGTTTGTGTTACGCCTGTGTTAGGATGCTTCTCGGCTTACAGAGTTGATGTAAATAGTTTTGTAGATTACTATACAGTGTGTAGGGTTCTGAGTTTGAACTGGGAAATTTGCCTCTGTCAATGAGGGTTTTAATAAAAGAAGGTTTACCAATCAATGTTGCAGTAACTGTTCGTGTTCGTTGTTTTGGGGCTTGGCCCGTGAACAAAACCTATGACTCATCGATTTACAATGTGGAATGAAATTGTGTGTTAGCAGACCTATACGTTAGAATTTGATGTAATACAAAATAGTTTGTGCAACTAAGTTTTAACACACCTGTTGCCATCATTTTCTTTTATGGACTGTGAACTTATGAATTGTTTAAACAATGGGAAAGGGAATCGTGTACTATATATGAATAATGAGGATACTGCTACTGTAATTAAACAATGGTTAGATATTTGTAATACATGATAGGCTTTGGCCTATGTACATCTTCGTCGATTTGTAAAAGATGTTTGTGTTTTCGATTTATAAGCTTTGTCAAGCGTTAGGGTTTGACTCTATTTAAAAAGTATGGATATTAGTTTATTCGTCAACAAGCCCTTGGAAAACCCAAACTTGCTTTTACTTCTGTTGTTTAGCGGCATTCTACTTTAAATGAAATAAAGGAACTTCTAAACGATAGTGAGTTTGTTTAACTAGCTCGATTCTATATAAAAGAATGCCCATTGCACAAGGTTTACATTTAATGTTGGAGCTCATGTATCAACTACCAGGCCATTTCCTGCAACTGCATTAAATTCATGACAGCGCCAAGTTATGTTTACAACATGATCTCGGATTATATCACCACTATATTACAATTGTAGTACAACCCATTGCATACTTTTCAAACCATAGGGTAATATGTATCACTACTGTAATACATTCCGCTTTAAGTTTCAAACCATGTTTTAGTTCATACAGCATATGTGCATTGGAATTCGAATCATAGGATATGCATATCATGTTTTCAATGCCCAATATTTTCGCATAGCAATTATACATTGCAAATCAAAAGCTACGATAAATTCATATATCAAGCATGTTTAGAATATCAACACAAGCCTTAGTTTGTAGGCACTTTAGCTTTAAACATATAGTTCATTCATATATTAAAATGCATTATGATTTCATAAGTCAAGACATTTTTCATAATGCTAATGCATTATAAACTCTAACATTAATCTGCTTAGAAAGCTACGGTTGGACAACAATTGGAATATTGTTGCAATCGCTTAAACTAGGCAACATCTTGCCTATAAAGTGACATAACAGAACATTATTATACATTTGCATTTCAGGATTAAAACAATGCAGGATGTCATTTCCAGAAGTTCCACTACAATCCAATGTGGCATTATCTACCTAGGTCATTAATTGATCAACCTTGTCGCAATTTCAGATTGTTATTATGAGCCATAATACCTTTGATTCTACCAACAGTTACAATGGAAGTGTAGTGTAAACATCGTTAGAGACACTTACAAGTGTTATTATAAAAATGATACAAGTTGATTAAGAAAGCTAAGAATTTCATACCATCGACATCTTCATGCACGGCAGTATATACATTTATCTTAAAAACAGAGACGACTAGCTGAAGCTTATAACTTGTCTTGAAATACTAGGATTACTCTATTACCTTACCTGCAGATTTGTGAAAGAAAAGAATCCAATGCTTTAGCTATAAAAGCTAAGTAAACCCAAGGGCACCCTGTAGGAACCCCTTTAGAAATATACAAACAAGTCATCAGTATTTATTACTAGAATCATTTAAACATGAAAAGATAGATATTGTTATATCGCCTTTAATTTATAAATATGTTGTCTTTTATGTTTAGAAATAATAACGTGAAGATGCCATTAGATAAATATTTAAACATCTTTCATTCCGCAGTTGGCATTTTCTCTATGATTTTGCTATATCAAAAATTTTAAATTTTTAGCGATTTTTTGGATGTTACACATCTACTAAAATTTAGTTAAGAAAGGTTCTTTGAACATAATTAAGATGATATCATGAGTTCTTTATCTAATCCTCTTTAAAATATACATCTAAGTATAAATACTTATTCTTATGTTTGCATGGTTCCAACTTATGTTCACATACTATCATTGTATTATTGGCATTGATCAACTAAACATAATGTACATCCTTATAATAACTATTCACATTATCAATCCACTGAGATTCATAAGCCAACTAGATATCCTTAGGCTTTTATCAATGTTAATTATCATTTTATTCCATATACTATAATAACCACACATAAACTTAAATCCATCAAGGATAATAGGTAAATCTATGTATTTTCAAGGTATTAGCCCTTTAGACATTTTAATCTTCAACAAGTTACATCAAGAAGAACATGTCACATTTTCCCATATAGCAAGAATATATGGGAATACAATTCAACCTTTTATAAGCAGTAATACTACATCAACGAAACATCACAATTGTACCATACAACAAGAATCTGCATAACTACAATAAAACATCTTATAAGAAGTAATTGCTATATCAACGCATTATAACAATTGTATCATACCAATTTTCCGTATAACAAGAATATGCATAGCTGCAATTCAACATCTTATAAGCAAAAATGACAATTCAAGGAGCATACTTAATTGAAATAAGAAATACCTGGCGGGAGAAACTTGAAGTTGAACTTGGAGAATCATTTTCCCCTCGTCCAGTACAATCAATGCATCAAAAACAGAACAAGGCAACTTGATTGATTAGTTTATCAACCTTATTTCATGTTGAGCCCATTAGGTCTGAGTGCTGTAACCTACAGCTGTGATACCATATGCAACATACCAAATTTTTCAGACTCGGTAAAATTGGTGAAATTACAAAAAAAAAAAATTAATAAAAGATTAATATCATTTCATTGAAATTTAGACATTATAAGAACAACAATTATCATAAAAAGGTAACAAAATGAAAATAACGAAACATCATGCATAACCAACATTCTTTCTTCCCATACTTATGGAAGGATCTTCAATCCATTATTTCAACATCTATATAAAACATTTTATCTATCATAGTCAACATAACATATCAAGTAATTATCATTCATCAACGCATTTAGTTGCCAAGTGATATAACAACAAGCCAATCGCCATCATAGTTAGTGACACATATTCACAGCATAATAAACAGGATAATACTGAAACACAATATCAAAATAATGCACAAAAGAGACACATCAAAGGGAGAGACCATTTTTAACGTGGTTCACCCACTGCTTGGGCTACGTCCACAAAGGTTCTGTTGCTTTATTATTAGTCAAAATCATAGGATTACATCGAGCAACATGGTTGTTGCAACTAGCTTCTTCCTTTAAGCTTCTATCACATAAAGATTTACATGTATTAAATATAATAAGGTATCCTAAATTGAATCGAAATTATCTTCATGGCAGTAATATAGCTGTAACAAAATAAAAGTCTAGAAGAGAAACTTATCTTCACACTAAAATATACACAAACTAGTACATAGATACTTTATGCAATTATCATTTAGCATAATAGTAAGGATACCTATATAATATTGCATAAGGAATCACTTTCAACTATGGTATCTATATATATCCACACATGTACTACTTCATACACTTTCATATACGGAATATATATATATATATATATATCCATAATAGTTTTCCTCAACGGTCTTCTCTATTTTTGAGTGTAAAGACCACATTACATACCTGCATAATCTAGATTGATTACACCTTCAAGTACACTTTCAACCACTCCCATATAAAAAATTCTATGTACAACTTTGCTTTAAAGGGCTCCCTTGTTAAAACCCCGAACAATAAATCAAATCTATCTAACCAACCGACCATATAAGAGAAGGTTTCATTAACCAAAATAGTAATTTACTACTCAAATAACACTCTAGTTCATGGGTCGATTCCCAACTCTATTCACCATGCATTCCTAAGTCGTATTCTTATGGAGAGGATTAGCTACTGGACTCAGGTTGTGTCAAAATTAAGATTTAAGTAAAGATCTTAACCTACAGAAAGTAACTCTGTCCAAGACTGAAATCGACATGGTGTTCAACCATTATCGGTAAAGGGTATAAATCATAAACTACAGAGTATGCCAAACTCTTTTCAAGACTGAGTTGAATCCTATCGTACAAAGTATTTTATTCTATGTCAATGATTTGGGTTTAGATCGCATGGACTGAACTAAAAATCTTCATAATGATAAGATCTCATATATCGATTGAAACTAATGGAGTAAAAAGATGCAGAGATCAACAGATCAAATAACAAGACTCATGTTAAAGTAATATTGAATGCATCTCAATCAAAACTTAATTATTAAAATGTCAAGCAATACTAAGATGAATAGGTCGCACTGTACAGGAATGCGAATCCAAAATCTGAGTTGAATCGCCTTACCTATGGCAATGATCAACTCTAATTCCTCTTCCATCACTGGCTTGTAAATATACTCTTGGAATAAAGGTTATCTCACCTTAATCGTACAATTATATGTTACCAGGATATTAATGTTGGTAGCATAGATAAAATGAAAGATCTTAACCAGTGTTTACCGTTGATAATAGTTAAGTTTCACAGAACTATGTAATATACCAAAAGAAAGGATTTCAACCGGACATTCACGCTGACAGTAGCTACGTTTTCACAGATCTAATTACTAAACCATATTCTTGCATCC
This sequence comes from Larix kaempferi, assembly GCA_027924585.1. NCBI lineage: Eukaryota > Viridiplantae > Streptophyta > Pinopsida > Pinales > Pinaceae > Larix > Larix kaempferi. The sequence continues at coordinate 8,480,895 of BSBM01001001.1, forward strand.
ATGTCATCTATATATAGAAACCATATTCAACCTTGTAGCAAAGGTTGAGATCCACATCACCCATGGTGATCATAAATCTCATCAATTTACTATCGATCCTGGGTACCCGAACAGAGCTTTCTTCAAATGAATCCTTGATTTGCACTTCTTCTTCAATTACATCATTAAGATAATGGTCTTATCTAGCCATTTGGAGCAAACATCTCATCATAATTTTCTTCCTCTTTTTAAGAGAATCTTCTAGCCACGATCCTTCTATATTATGTTTGATCTGTAAATCTTTTGATGAACATCCATCACTTGTTCGGTGTTCATCATTCTTCATGATCTTTCCTACAAATCAAAATTAAGCACATGATTAGTAATACTTCATAATCATCAAATCATGTTGACATGATAACCTATTATGCATACAGATATGATTTACATAGTTATGCTACTATCTTGACCAATACTTTGGCACAACACTTTTCCATATCCTGTATGCATACAGTTGTTATCTAGATGCCTTCCATCTCTACCAGAACATATTATCGAGAGTGTGCACAGCTCTCAGCATTTCAGCAAAGAGGTTTCATTCTAGACAGGCAACAATGGAATGTTTGTCCAACTTACCAATCATATGCATATTGTTCAATGCTATATGAGTGCTTACACTTAGCATGATATATTCTAGGAATACAAATATGCATACAACCATTATGAGCAATTCGATAATTCAAATAAAAATTCAAATACTTATCTTTTATGTTTGTGTGGTTGCCTCTCGCTTGATCTTCCATGTGTCTTTTGAACTTCTATTCATTATGTACCACTGTCCATGCTCAAGTGTGCATTAGTGTCATCCTCATGATCTCATAGACAAACATACATTCATTAGTATAATCTCAATATTATCAAAACATTATAATTCTAAATAATCTTGAATGTGTATGGTCATGATCATTCAATACATGGGTATACTAAGATCCTTGCACAAAGTAGGATTCTAACTTGACATAGGAAAACATACTTGGATTAGTATACCTGCTTAGTTATGTCTAACATACCTAAACAATATCTTCTTTGTTCTCTTCAATGATTTAGAGATCCTATGCTAGAACCTGCATATCTCATAGGTTAAGCATAATAGAACAAAGTCATACATACCTCATAAGTAGAACTTCTATGTGATCAAAGATTATGGATGAGTCTTTGTCTTCATGTTGTCATGGTCATGGAACTTGATTTGTCTTTCGTGATGTACCTGTATCTTGTTAGCAGACAACATCAACCTCATACAACACCACAGTGCATTAGTACAATCATTGTGCCGAGAGGCGCTCTACAGCCCAATATGAGGGAGATCTTGTAACATGTGTGGAGTGTTTGTCGAATGTTTGTCGAGTAACAAAATAATACAAAATAAACAAAAAAAATAATAGAAAGTAAAAAGTAATAAATATTATGTCGGCCGTAAACAAAAAAGAATAATACAAAGTAAAAAGTAAATATGAGGGAGATCTTGTAATGTTTGTCTATCTAGTGTTTGTCGAGTAACAAAATAATACAAAGTAAAAAGTAATAAATATTATGTCCGCCATAAACAAAAAAAAATAATACAAAGTAAAAAGTAATAAATATTATGTCCGCCATAAACAAAAAAAAATAATACAAAGTAAAAAGTAATAAATATTATGTCCGCCATAAACAAAAAAAATAATACAAAGTAAAAAGTAAATATGAGGGAGATCGTGTAATTTATATTTCTTATGTCATATAGTAATTTATTATTACCAGCTCTCCTTGAATAGCTCCTTGAGTGCAATACTTGACCCAAGGTTTGCACCTCGGGAGATTTGATCCCTCTCAGTGCTTGATAGAGCCTAGGATTTGGATCTACGCTGGTATAACACTAATCAATGAATGTCTTCTATCATTCACATGCTTTCATACTTTTATTAGGGTGATAAGACAATTCCAACATTAATCGAGATTGTACTAACTTAATCAAGAATCAGATTTCAAGACATACCTGTATCTTCTTAAGTCATACTTGTCGAGATTTCTTGTTGTCTTCTTATGTAAGGCCTTAGCCTCAACTCCGCCTGAAACTGAATCTCGAGCTTGATTAGGGTTTGTTAGAGAAACCCTAAAAATTCAATCTTTGACTCTCACACTTCTGAATGGATGGAAATATGTGACTTGTTGAGCTCATCAAACTTGCATACTTCAATTTTGAACTCTCCAAAATTTGACCCCTCAAAATTGCCTTTGAAACTTATGGATCTTCTCGACAGGATCCCGAACTAGGGTTTGATGAAGCCCACCCTTCTGCCCAATCAAAAGGTTTGATCCAAGGCTCTAAACTTTTTCTTTTCTAAGGAGCTTCCAACCGTGGTCACAGACTTAAAAATTTCCAACTTTTGCAGAAGCCCTAATTTTCACCTTTCCGATCAAAATCCCAAACTAGGGTTTGATCAAGCCCACTCTTCTGACCAACCAAAAATTTTGACCTTGGTCTCTAAATTTCAATTTTTATGAGGTGTATTCATCCGTGGACTCCGATTACAAAAATTCCAACTTTCTCCGAAGCCCTAAATTCCGGAAGCCATGAATGAAGGTGCTCGAAAATAATTTTGTTTTGATAGAAATATGTACCTGATTTTTTTTGCTGTAACTCTAAACTTTTCGATCCACAGGGTCTAAAAATTTGTTTTGTGGTAGCCTGACCTGTCATATTTCCATCCCGACAGCTCTTACCTCAATTGGATTTTCTGAGAGAGAGTTATGCCAAGTGTCGCAACATGACCTGTTTATGGGATAAAAAAAGAGAGCGAACTTGTATGGCGTGCCACATGTCACTAGTTCAACTTCGGCATCTAAAAACGTTTCTTGAGATAGTACAGTCTGTTTAATACCTATCACTTTTTATGAAATTTCATTTGGAGCTTCCTAGCCCAAGTTATGCCATTTTTTCCTAGGTCACCTGATTTTGACTGAGATTTGGAAGAGGCAGAAACCTTAACTTGTACTGATCATAACTCACAAAGTAAAATGAATTGGATGGTGTCCTTTGGACACCAGGTACATGGGGATGTTATATATGACCTATAAACTTTTCAGATCTTGAACCTTGGACAAAATGGATTTATAGTGAAAGTTCCACGATGACTGGTTTTTGCTATATAAAACCCTAACCTTCAAATTGTCGCAAGTGAAGCAAGTGTCGTAAGTGCCATACATTTCCTTCCTTCAGGTTAGCTCTGATACCATGTTAAGATTCAATATGCTAAGACAAAAAATATGAGCATTACATTTCATTTCACAACAATAGCATATACAGGATCACTGAAGAAACAACAAGCACAGCATAAACACAAGAGACACAGATTTATCCTGGGAAACCCTCATGGGGTAGAAAACCTAGCAAAGCTTCCTCAATATAGATGATCAGCAAATACAAAGATGTAAACCAAAGACATGAGCTCCTCCTCCTCCATAGCAAACCTCTCCCTCACAAGTGCGCTACTTTCCGAGTGATGGAAGTGTGTGATAAGTGAGGAACATCCTCCTCTACTTATACTAGTTTCCCGACTTACTTTTACACAAGCTAGGTCGGCCCTAACTTAATTACTGGGTTAAACACCCCATTACAGCTGACTGGGCCGACCCCTCTAGGGTGGTCTAATAACCCTTTTATGGACATAACACATACAAGGCCGACCCCCACTACGAAAGTCTAATAACCCAAGTTACCACAATCTGACGGAGGAATAAACATCTCCGGAAATACAATAAGCTCTTCATGGAGGAATGAAACATCTCCAGAATAATAAAGTACAAATATAATATTCTTAGAAGTCAAAATATTTCAACACATAATAGCAACATGATATTAACATCAAATAGGTTCATCTATTTACTCATCAGTTCGAACTCTTGCTTTTATCATATCCTTTTATGAGTCATTGATCTTACCATGTTTACTATATGGCGTCCTTGTCTTTCCGCAAGTTCCACAGAATGTGACCATTTTTTAGCGATACAACTTATCTGTATAGGTGCTTTTGTAACCAACGTTCCTTCTTGGTCATGTCATCGGTCGTAGTTAAAATCACTTCCTGAAATGTTAGTATAAAAGAGAAAGAATTATTTGCTTCAATTGTTCAACAGTTGAACACATTCGTCCCATGCTCCAATAATTTGTACATCTTTTTCAATTCACCCTGATATATGAATGTATACTCTTCAATATTCTTATTGTGAATCTGAGGTCCAATCTACTAACAAACAAACATGTCAATATCATAATTTAAGCGGTTAGTTTGCATATAGATTCATTACCATCATATAAAGATTATTTTCTCTATAAACTTTTGATGTTTAAAAATATTCCATGATTAATCAATCACAAATAGATTAGGATTCTTCTATCATACCCATAATTACTAGTTGATAATTTAAGGAAAAAAGGGGTGTGAAATTTTTCTTAATTTTGCTTCACCCAACAACCTGTTATACTCTTTCATAATAACCATTTAACCGTTGTGTGAATACTTACTAAGCTTGAGACTCATCTAATAAAATTTATTTAAGAAATTTTCTTTGAACATAATTAAGATGATATCACGAGTTCTTTATTTAATCCTCTTTAAAATATACATCTAAGTATAAATACTTATTCTTATGTTTGCATGGTTCCAACATATCTCTATCAAGCATCTTCTTTACTTGTATCTTTTCTAAGTACTATCCCACCATATATCATTGTCATTTTTCTAAAAACAACTACTTATCCTTTTACTTTTGAATCCATAAGAAAAACTTATACATCACCATAAGTAGTAGAATTACTAAGACCTAAGCTCATTTAAGAATAACCACATCATAATAATATTCACTATTTCATCAAGCTATCTTTAATAAATTACGATTTTTGATACATTCTTGTGATACACCGTGTAACGTCAACTATGGATTTACTACTTTATTATCCAAAACAACATCACCTGTTTCAACATGGTTTATTTCACAAATCTCTAGTTCTCAATTCAAATAATAAATCCTTAACCCCTTTAAAGGTACTACTTCCTTCGCTATGCTTACATTATATGGATGGTTTCCAACTTATGTTCGCATACTATCATTGTATTATTGGCATTGATCAACTAAACTTAATGTACATCCTTATAATAACTATTCACATTATCATTCCACTAAGATTCATAAGCCAACTAGATATCCTTAGGCTTTCATCAATGTTAATTATCCTTTTATTCCATATACTATAATAACCACACATAAACTTAAATCCATCAAGTATAATAGCTAAATCTATGTTTTTTCAAATCTATAAACTTGGCATATTTCCTTTCAAGGTATTAGCCCTTTAGACATTTTAATCGTCAACAAGTTACATCAAGAAGAACATGTCACATTTTCCCAAATAGCAATAATATATGGGAATATAGTTCAACCTTTTATAAGCAGTAATACTACATTAACAGTAATACTACATTAACAGAATATCACAATTGTACCATACAACAAGAATGTGCATAACTACAATACAGCATCTTATAAGTAGTAATTGCTATATCAATGCATTATAACTATTGTATCATACCAATTTTCCATATAACAAGAATATGCATAACTACAATTCAACATCTTATAAGCAAAAATGACAATTCAAGGAGCATACTTAATTGAAATCAGAAATATCTGGTGGGAGAAACTTGAAGTTGAACATGGAGAATAATTTTCCCCTCGTCCAGTACAGTCCATGCATCAAAAACAGAACAAGGAAACTTGATTGATTAGTTTATCAACCTTATTTCATGTTGATCCCATTATGGCCGAGTGCTATAACCTACAGCTCTGATACCATACGTAACATAACCAATTTTTTAGAATCGATAAAATTGGTGAAATTACAAAAAAAAAAATTAATAAAATATTAATATCATTTCATTGAAATTTAGACATGATAAGAACAACGATTATCGTAAAAAGGTAACAAAATGAAAATAACAAAACATCATGCGTAACCAACATTCTTTCTTCCCTTACTTATGGAAGGGTCTTCAATCCATTATCTCAACATCCATAAAAAATATTTTATCTATCATAGTCAACATAACATATCAAGTAACTATCATTCATCAACACATTCAGTTGCCTAGGGATATAATGACAAGCCAATTGCCATCATAGTTAGTAACACATTATCACAACATAATAAACAAAATAATACCGAAACACAATATCAAAATAATGCACAAAGGAGACACATCAAATGGAGAGACCATTTTTAACGTGGTTCACCCACGCCTTGGGCTACGTCCACAAAGGTTGTGTTGCTTTATTATTAGTCAAATCATAGGATTACATCAAGCAACATGGTTGTTGCAACTAGCTTCTTCCATTAAGCTTCTATCACATAGAGCTTTACATGTATCAAATATAATAAGGTATCCTAAATTGAATCCAAATTATCTTCATGGCGATAATATAGCGGTAACAAAATAAAAGGCTAGAAGAGAAACTTATCTTCACACTAAAATATACACAAACTAGTACATAGATATTTTATGCAATTATCATTTAGCATAATAGTAAGGATAACTATATAATATTGCATAAGGAATCAATTTCAACTATGGTATCTATATATATCCACACATGTACTACTTCATACACTTTCATATACGGAATGTATATATATATCCATAATAATTTTCCTCAACGGTCATCTCTATTTTTTAGTGTAAAGACCATATTACATACCTGCATAATCTAGATTGATTACAACTTCAAGAACACTTTCAACCACTCCCATATAAAAACGTCTATGTACAAAATTGCTTTAAAGGGCTCCCTTATCAAAACCCCGAACAATAAATCAGATCTATCTAACCAACCGACCGTATAAGAGAAGGTTTCATTAACCAAAACAGTAATTTACTACTCAAATAACACTCTAGTTCATGGGTCGATTCCCAACTCTATTCACCATGCATTCCTAAGTCGTATTCTTACGGAGCGGATTAGCTATTGGACTAAGGTTGTGTCACAGATTTAAGTAAATATATTAACCTACAGAAAGTAACTCTATCCAAGACTGAAATCGACATGGTGTTCAACCATTATCGATAAAGGGTATAAATCGTAAACTATAGAGTATGCCAAACTCTATCCAAGACTGGGTTGAATCCTATCGTATAGAGTATTTTATTCTCCATCAATGATTTGGGTTTAGATCGCATGGACTGAACCGAAAATCTTTGTAATGATAAGATCTCTTATATCGGCTGAAACTAATGGAGTAAAAAGATGCAGAGATCATCAGATCAAATAACAAGACTCATGTTAAAGTGATTCTGTATGCATCTCAGTGGAAACTCAATTATTAAAATGTCAAGCAAGACTAAGATGAATAGGTCTCACTGTACATGAATTGGAATCCAAAATCTGAATTTAATCGCCTTACCTATGGCAACGATAAGCTCCAATCCCTCTTCCATCGTTGGCTTGTAAATATACTCTTGGAATAAAATTTATCTCACCTTAATCATATGATTATATGTTACCAGGATATTAACGCTGGTAGCATAGATAAAATCAAAGATATTTCCCAGTGTTTAATGCTGATGATAGTTAAGTTTCACAGAACTAACTAATATACCAAAAGAAAGGATTTCACCCGAACATTCACACTGACAGTAACTACATTTTCACAGATCTAATTACTAAACCAAAATGAAGCTCTTACCAGGGTATAATGCAAATAGAAATTACGATTTGATAGATCTAATTAATAAACGAAAGTGAAGCTCTTGCCAAGGTATAATGTTGTTAGCATCAATGTTTCACTCCTATGGTCATTCGATCCAGATCTCTATTCCAACCGGCTGTGAATAGATACAAGATTTACCTAGCCCTTGCAGAGATCGTATAGCTACGTAGAGAAAATGAAAACACTTATGGAGAACCCGCTTCCAAACAGTCGTTCCTTCCCCTTTTACTCACATCAACTAGTTAACCCAGGCAATCTCGAATATTCTATAGGAGTTTCTATCGCAGAGAGCAATTTTCTCTCTCGTACAGAGGGATTCCCCTTTCTATGGCACGGAGTGATTCTATTCTATTGCAGCCAATAAATCTATTCCTCTGTCCCTACATTCTGTAAACTCTCCGTGTGAGTCTCCCCCCCCTCTCCATCAAGTTTTTCTTTTCTTTTTGAAGAAGTCTACCTCCCACGAGAATGAAACCTAGTAGAAACCAACACTCATTGGCATGACAAGTGGCAGTCCACTTAAGTTAAAAACTCCCATAAGGAGACACACTCATACCTAACACTACACAACACTGTATTCACTATACGTGTCCCTATTTATCATAATGAAACAAAACGATTTCTATAATATAATTACCGTTGCCTATTGATGCTATTTAGGCTATGTGACCCCTCTTGAAGTGCATGCTCTTATATTACGCCATTTGTCATATCTTTTGAATGAAAATATGTAACATAAGGTACATGTTTGCCATGTATCGTTTAAGTATCTATATATACATATCACCTATGTAGTTTGTTTGAAGATAGATAAATTCGTATCTTTGAGATACATACACATGTATCATAGTTGTCCATTATGACAACTCTTTAGTTCGTCCTCCTCATATATGTATATAACCTATATATATAGATAATTTATAATATCGGATCTTTTGTATATACATATATCACCTACATATATATATATATATTAGATAAATACACTTTAAATATACATACACATGTATTTATCGTTGTTTGCTATGACCACTCTTTAGCTTGTTTTAGGATCACTTGTTTATGGCTATCTTCACACTAAAAGGTAAGCTCTGTAACTTATTAGGAGGTTGCAACAAGTAGCCGCTTCCTCAATCTATGACGGCGACATTGATTACTTTAGGTTAAGTCGTAAACCCCATTTTAGAAGATTTTACTGGTGGGGCCTTGGCCTTGAGCTCCTCACCAGAAAAATAAGTACAACATATTCATTTGCAAAAATGTTAATAATAGGGGTCAAATTGGAGGGATGTTACACACTCCTCCCCTTAAAAGTAACACCATCCTCGGTGTTAGACAATTTGTCTTTTGCATTCTTTCACTGCTATTCGCTTGTTTATATTTTTCAGCTTTGGTCACCTTCACATTTTTACAATTTCCGCAAGCTCTCTTCACTTATAACCTGCACATTGTACAACTCGTACAATATTTCCCAATATTCTTCAGTACAACATAAGTATACAAAATTTTAAAACAGTAAATGTTTTCTCGTTCATCCTCATCCTTGAGGAAGCATTCATAACATACACACACAAATGCATCTCATATTCTAGTTACAAGACAATTCATTAACATTTGTTATATCATCAACAAATATTTCAACAACACTTGTTGATCATCAAACTCTCTCATGAGTCTCGAAACTTCAGCAACCCTTTGCTAAACACCTAATTCTTCTTCAAATTCTGTCACCAATTCCTGTGGACTTATGGGCTACACTTTTGAGGTTACTCTCCTTTTTTATTGCTAGTCAAAAAAATTTCCTCCTCAAGACATCAAACAGCGTCCTGTCTCCAAATGTCAATCTTTGTTCCTAGGTATTTGCCCTTGATACCACAAAACTCTTTCTCAATTCCCCTCAAGCCTTGTTTCTTGAGTCCAGGAATTTTCTTTTACACCCAGCCTCCTGCTTGAGTCCAGGAAAAGTTGCTTTAGCAAAGCAGAGTTGGGTCAATTTTTTCCACCTCAAGCCTCCTGCTTGAGTCCTGGAATATTCTTTTCCCCTCCAACCTTCTCATTTGAGTCAAAGAAATAACAATCATTTATTATTTCTTGTAGTTTTGGTTAGCCACCACATGCAACATAATAGCAACATAATATTAACATCAAATAGGTTCATCTATTTACTCATCAGTTCGAACTCTTGTTTTTATCATATCCCTTTATGAGTCATTGATCTTACCATATGCTTACCATGTTTACTATATCACATCCTTGTATTTCTGCAAGTTCCACAGAATGTGACCATGTTTTAGCGATTCAACTTATCTGTATAGGTGCTTTGTAACCAACGTTCCTCCTTGGTCATGTCATCGGTCGTAGTTAAAATCACTTCATGAAATGTTAGTATAAAAGAGAAATAATTATTTGCTTCAATTGTTCAATAGTTGAACACATTCGTCCCATGCTCCTTCAATAATTTGTACATCTTTTTCAATTCACCCTTATATATGAATGTATACTCTTCAATATTCTTATTGTGAATCTGAGGTCCAATCTGCTAACAAACAAACATGTCAATAGCATAATTTAAGCGGTTAGTTTGCATATAGATTCATTACCATCATATAAAGATTATTTTCTCTATAAACTTTTGATGTTTAAAAATATTCCATGATTAATCAATCACAAATAGATTAGGATTCTTCTATCATACCCATAATTCCTAGTTGATATTTTAAGGAAAAAAGGGGTGTAAAAGTTTTCTTAATTTTGCTTCATCCAACAACCTGTTACACTCTTTCATAATAACCCTTTAACCATTGTGTGAATACTTACTAAACTTGAGAATCATCTACTAAAATTTAGTTAAGAAAGGTTCTTTGAACATAATTAAGATGATATCACGAGTTCTTTATTTAATCCTCTTTCAAATATACATCTAAGTATAAATACTTATTCTTATGTTTGCATGGTTCCAACATATCTCTATCAAGCATCTGCTTTACTTGTATCTTTTCTAAGTACTATCCCACCATATATCACATAGTCACAACATAGTTGTCATTGTCATTTTTCTAAAAACAACTACTTATCGTTTTACTTTTGAATCCATATGAAGAAACTTATACATCACCATAAGTAGTAGAATTACTAATACCTAAGCTCATTTAAGAAAAACGACATCATAATAATATTCACTATTTCATCAAGCTATCTTTAATAAATTATGATTCTGGATACATTCTTGTGATACACCATGTAACGTCAACTATGGATTTACTACTTTATTATTCAAAACAACATCACTTGTTTCAACATGGTTTATTTCACAAATCTCCAGTTCTCAATTCAAATAATAAATCCTTAACCCCTTTAAAGGTACCACTTCCTTCGCTATGCTTACATTATATGGATGGCTTCCAGTTTATGTTCACATACTATCATTGTATTATTGGCATTGATCAACTGAACATAATGTACATCCTTATAATAGCTATTCACATTATCATTCCACTAAGATTTATAAGCCAACTAGATATCCTTCGGCTTTCATCAATGTTAATTATTCTTTTATTCCATATACTATAATAACCACACATAAACTTAAATCTATCAAGGATAATAGCTAAATCTATGTATTTTCAAATCTATAAACTTGGGCATATTTCCTTTCAAGGTATTAGCCCTTTAGACATTTTAATCTTCAACAAGTTACATCAAGAAGAACATGTCACATTTTCCCATATAGAAAGAGTTTATGGGAATACAATTCAACCTTTTATAAGCAGTAATACTACATCAATGAAACATCACAATTGTACCATACAACAAGAATGTGCATAACTACAATACAACATCTTATAAGTAGTAATTGCTATATCAACGCATTCTAACAATTCTATCATATCAATTTTCCATATAACAAGAATATGCATAACTGCAATTCAACATCTTATAAGTAAAAATGACAATTCAAGGAGCATACTTAATTGAAATCAGAAATACCTGGCACGAGAAATTTGAAGTTGAACCTAGAGAATCATTTTCCCCTCGTCCAGTACAGTCCATGCAACAAAAACAGAACAAGGAAACTTGATTGATTAGTTTATCAACCTTATTTCATGTTGATCCCATTAGGCCCAAGTGCTGTGACCTATAGCTCCGATACCATATGTAACACACCCAATTTTTCAGAATCGGTAAAATTGGTGAAATTACAAAAAAAAACTTTTAATAAAACATTAATATCATTTCATTGAAATTTAGACATGATAAGAACAACGATTATTGTGAAAAAGGTAACAAAATGAAAATAATGAAACATCATGCATAACCAACATTCTTTCTTCCCTAAATTATGGAAGGATCTTCAATCCATTATCTCAACATCTATATAAAACATTTTATCTATCATAGTCAACATAACATATCAAGTAACTATCATTCATCAACGCATCAGTTGCCCAAGGATATAACAACAAGCCAATCGCCATCATAGTTAGTAACACATATTCACAGCATAATATATAGGATAATACTGAAACACAATATCAAAATAATGCACAAAGGAGACACATCAAAGGGATAGACCACTTTTAACGTGGTTCACCCAATCCGTGGGCTACATCCACAAAGGTTGTGTTGCTTTATTATTAGTCAAAATCATAGTATTACATCGAGCAACTTGGTTGTTGAAACTAGCTTCTTCCATTAAGCTTCTATCACATAAAGCTTTACATGTATTAAATATAATAAGCTATCCTAAATTGAATCCAAATTATCTTCATGGCGGTAACATATCCGTAACAAAATAAAATGCTAGAAGAGAAACTTATCTTCACACTAAAATATACACAAACTAGTACATACATATTTTATGCAATTATCATTTATCATAATAGTAAAGATAACTATATAATATTGCATAAGGAATCACTTTCAACTATGGTATCTATATATATCCACACATGTACTACTTCATACACTTTCATATACGGAATGTATATATATATCCATAATAATTTTCCTCAAGGGTCTTCTCTATTTTTTAGTGTAAAGACCACATTACATACCTGCATAATCTAGATTTATTACAACTTCAAGATCACTTTCAACCACTCCCATATAAAAAAATCTATGTACAACTTTGCTTTAAAGGGCTCCCTTATCAAAACCCCGAACAATAAATCGGATCTATCTAACCAACCGACCATATAAGAGAAGGTTTCATTAACCAAAACAGTAATTTACTACTCAAATAACACTCTAGTTCATGGGCCAATTCCCAACTCTATTCACCATGCATTCCTAAGTCATATTCGTACGGAGCAGATTAGCTACTGAACTAAGGTTGTGTCAAAATTAAGATTTAAGTAAAGATCTTAACCTACAGAAAGTAACTCTGTCCAAGACTCAAACCGACATGGTGTTCAACCATTATCGATAAAGGGTATAAATCGTAAATTGTAAAGTATGCCAAACTCTGTCCAAGACTGGGTTGAATCCTATCGTACAAAGTATTTTATTCTCTGTCAATGATTTGGGTTTGGATCGCATGGACTGAACTGAAAATCTTTGTAATGATAAGATCTCATATATCGGCTGAAACTAATGGAGTGAAAATATGCAGAGATCAATAGATCAAATAACAAGACTCATGTTAAAGTAATACTAAATGCATCTCAGTCGAGACTCAATTATTAAAATGTCAAGCAAGACTAAGACAAATAGGTCACACTTTATAGGAATTCGAATCCAAAATCTGAGTTGAATCCGCTTACCTATGGCAACGATCAATGCCAATCCCTCTTCCATCGCTGGCTTGTAAATATACGCTTGGAATAAAGGTTATCTCACCTTAATCGTACGATTATATGTTACCAGGATATTAACGCTGGTAGCACAGATAAAATGAAAGATCTTTCCCAATGTTTAACACTGATGACAGTTAAGTTTCACAGAACTAAGTAATATACCAAAGAAAGGACTTCACCTGGACATTCATGTTGACAGTAGCTACGTTTTCACAGATCTAATTACTAAACCAAAACGAAGCTCTTACTAGGGTATAATGCTGATAGAAATTACGATTTGACAGATCTAATTAATAAGCCAAAGTGAAGCTCTTACCAGGGTATAATGCTGTTAACATCAATGTTTCACTCATATGCTCATTCGATCCAAATCTCTAATCCAAACGGCTGTGAATAGATACAAGATTTACCTAGCCCTTGAAGAGATCGTATAGCTACGTAGAGCAAATGAAAACACTTATGGAGAACCCGCTTCCAAACAGTCGTTCCTTCCCCTTTTACCCGCATCAACTAGTTAACCCAGGTAACCTCGAATATTCCGTAGGAGTTTCCATCGCAGAGAGCAATTCTCTCTCTCGCAGAGAGGGATTCGCCTTTCTATGGGAGGGAGTGATTCTATTCTATTGCAGAAAATAAATCTATTCCTCTGTCCCTCGTTCTGTAAACTCTCCGTGCGAGTCTGCCCCCCTCTCCATCGAGTTTTTCTTTTCTTTTTGAAGAAGTCTACCTCCCACGAGAATGACACCTGGTAGAAACCAGCACTCATCGGTGTGACAAGTGGCATCCCACTTAAGTTAAAAACTTTCGTAAGGAGACACACTCGCACCTAACACTACACAACACTTTATTCACTATACGTGTCCCTATTTATCATAGTGAAACAAAACGATTGCTATAATATAATTATCGTTGCCTCTTGATGCTATTTAGGCTATGCGACCCCTCTTGAAGTGCATGCTCTTATATTACGCCATTTGTCAAATCTTTTGAAAAAAAATATGTAAGGTAAGGTATATGTTTGCCATGTATCGTTTAAGTATCTAGATATACATATCACCTATATAGTTTGTTTGAAGATAGATAAATTTGCATCATTGAGATACATACACATCTATCATAGTTGTTCATTATGACAACTCTTTAGTTCGTCCTCCTCATAAATGTATATAACCTATATATATAGATAATTTATAATACACGTATCTTTCGTATATACATATATCACCTAGAGAGAGAGAGAGAGACTTTAAAAATACATACACATGTATTTATCGTTGCTTGTTATGACCACTCTTTAGTTTGTTTATGGATATCTTCACACTAGAAGGTAAGCTCTGTAACTTATTAGGAGGTTGCAACGAGTAGCCGCTTCCTCAATCTATGATGGCGACACCCATTATTTTAGGTTAAGTCGTAAACCCCTTTTTAGAAGATTCTACTCGTGGAGCCTTGGCCTTGATCTCCTCGCGAGAAAAATAAGTACAACATATTCATTTGCAAAAATGTTAATAATATGGGTCAAATTGGAGGGATGTTAGAAATAAATAATATCATTTTATTAATACTATTTTATGAATTGATAATATTTTTAATTAATTATTATATTATAATTATTTAAACAATATTATTTTATTAATATTTTGGATCTATGTGTATGGGGACCCGTTACTAGCAACATCCACATTAATAATATTAATGTGTTCCAATAAGCGTCACATACTTTTCATATTATTTTTTTTCCTATAATATGCTTTCCATTTATGCCTATCTGCATATTAAATGTTATAATTAGGTATCACGTATTCATTATTTGTGAAACTCATGACATATGTGATCGATTAGCTTTATGACTTATTTATTAAGTGTAGGCGAGACCTTTATTTAGTTGTGGAGCAAGTATGAGATCTGAACTTGCAACTGGTGATGTTAATTTGTGAACCGTAGCCTGTTAACCAGATTGAAGAAAAGGTAAAAGGAAGAATCATAGAAGAAACCGTAACAGATCCAATTCCATAAGCATATCTAGATCCAGAGTCAGTCGTTTAGCTTAAATCCATTCCCATTCGAGTTCCAAATCCGCGTAATTATCCATGAGTCAGTTTCAGTCCCAGCAGTATAGGTGGTTTGATTAGTACCAACAGCAATTGCATTTTCCTGAGTTTTAGCAGCACCTCCAAAGTATTGTGACATGAACTTATCGGTACTGTAAATGGTAGTCATTAATGTTTTTCATTAATGAGAGCAAAGCTGTAAAGGGCAATTGATAAACTTTTTTATTTCATATTAATGAAATATTGTAGTACAAGAGTCAAATGGCAATTCAAAGGTTTTTTTGAATTTTTAAGTTTTAAATTTTTAATTATTTTACATTTATACAAGGTTAAATGATTATTTTATGGTTTTTAAACAATTATAAAATAAAATTAACAATTTTCAAATATTTAACAAAATCATTTTTATTTTCAAAATATTAATTTTAATGTGAAATATTTATAAATATTATAATTTTTTTTGGGTATTAATATAAAGTTAAATTATATTTATGACTACTATATTCCCTGCCTTGACCGGGGCTAAAGATAAAAAGTAAATATTTTCACTTATTTGTGCAGTCCTTATTTGTCGAGTCCCTTTGGAATAATTTGAAAAGTCCCTTTGGAATAATTTGAAAAGTATGGACAGGAATACATATAGCTTTGAAAGACCTTCTAAAATACATGAAACAATAAATTAAAAATAAAAACTAAGTTTTTTCACTTATTTGTGTCCAGTCCATTTGGAATACTTTGAAAAGTATGGACAGGGATACATGTACATTGGAAAGACTTTGACTAGTGACTCTAAAATACATGAAACAATAAATTAAAAAAATAAAAAGTAAGTTTTTCAGTTAATTGTCCAATAGCTTTGGAATAATTTCAAAATTATGGGCAGGAATACCGTACATTGGAAAGACTTTGGCTCGTGACTCTAAAATACATGAAACGAATAAATTTTAAAAAAAATAAGTTTTTTCACTTATTTGTTTGACTGGTGACTCTCAAATACATGAAACAATAAATTTAAAAAAAAAGTGTTTTCACTTATTTGTCCAGTCCCTTTGGAATAATTTGAGAAGTATGGACAAGGATACATGTACATCGGAAAGACTTTGACTGGTGACTCTGGAGTTTGGAGGAAGACAAAAGGGCGCGTACATAGAAGGAATCTTTTGGAAAGTTAAGATTTCATCGTTGTACACGGAACTTGTATATTCAAACATACATTAGACAGTTATAAAGGCAGTCGATGTACAGAGAGGCCACACAGAGAGAAAGCCCGAGAGAAAGCATATGTAAAGAACACTTTCAATTTCTTTCGAAATAGGCAACCGTTTCTTCGAATCCTCCTCCTTTTAATCTTCTCTTAAATCTACTGACCAGCTTTTTAAGAATGGGTGTAACTATGGACAAAATTCGTTATGGCAAATTGGGTGATTAGGTAGCACCAGTCCGCGTTCTCTTGAGTTTATTGCCTCTCTTTACTGCTCAACCAGGTATATACTCATGGAACCCTAGTGTTGGAGTACTTTTGAGAGTGGCCATGTGATATCTTCCTGTTTGTAATATTCCTTGATCGCTTATTTTTCATATTTGGTAGAGAAGGTTTATTTTTCATATTTGCAGGTAGAGAAGGTATTGCTTTATTAAATAATTTCTGGTCGTGTGGAAGGATTTTTGACTATCGACTGCGGAGGGAAAACAAATCGAACTGGAGAAAACAATATAGCATGGGTCACTGATGCTAATTACATAGACGTTGGTCAGACAGGAGATAATGGGGACGCCTATGCTCGCGGTTCTCACTTGCAAAATCTACGAGTTTTTCCAAAGCCTCTCAACAAGTCTTGCTATCAGTTGCCTGTGGTCCCTAATGTGCCTTACCTCTTAAGATTATGATTTTCCCTTGGAAATTACAGTGGATTCAAACAATTCCCAAGCTTCGCTTTCTCTATTGAGACACTAGGTATGTTAGCTATGGCAAACGTGACGATCTCAGATAAAGATGCAGTTTATAATGAAACAATATTGGTGAGTTCTGGCACAGTGCTGTACATCTGTTTGATCAGAACCTCGGAGCATGATGATCCCTTTATCAATGCTATCGAATTGCGGACGCTGCAACAAGGCATGTATGGAGAGGCTAAGCCAGGAACAATGTTGATGTCACTATGGAGATATGATGTTGGTGGAAATTATGCCATTAGGTCAATATTTTGAACTGTATATATTCACCTATTGAAATCTTTAAGCGTCATAATTAACCAAGTAGTGGTAATGATGTTTTTAATGTAAATTTAAGAGTCCGATTAACCAGCTAGTCGTGTTGATATTCATTGTAGTCCATTAAAAATCCATATCTTTGCATGGTAATAAGAAAATATATATGTATATACCACCTATACCACATGCCTATTTTGATGCAGTAGTGTTGAGCACTTCCTGATTTTGTTGTTGTACGTTGTTGTTGTAATGATCGAGTTGAATGGCTTTGTATGGATAAACCAGGTATCCTGATGACAAGTTCGACCGGATCTGGAATTATGAATCAGATTTAACTGTTTCTAATCATTATTCTCTGCAGTTTGTAAGTTGTGATGAGACCATTTCAACCAACAATACCAAGGAACTTCCTCCACCTGCTGTCATGCAAACGGCGGTGGTTATTACGGGAGATGGGTTTATATTCGCTGTAGGACCGACCGATGGTCACAAATCATCGCTACTGTTATATTTTGCAGAGATCGAGAACCTAAATATGTCTCAATGGAGATCTTTTTACGTGACAATAAATGGTCAAAATCAGTCTGTAGACATTACTTCTCTGAGCAATTATTCTACCCTGGAGCGAGCATTCATATCCGATCAAACAGATGACTTCAATTTTGGCTTAGTGAACACTAGTGGTGCTACCAGTGATCCCATAATCAACGCTTTTGAGACTTACAAAATAGTTGACACCCAGTCGGCAACATATGTACAAGATTGTCAGTTACCTCACTGATTTAGTGAGACAGTAATGGGTGATATTATGATTCAATTTCTGACCAAGTAGTTTTTATACTGCAGTTAAAACTCTTGAGGCTATCAAAAACAGGTTTGGCATAAAAGACTAGATTTCCGATGCTTGCTTTTTGATCCACTGGAAAGGAATTGCATGTGAAAGCAGTACTTCGCCCATAAGAATTTCCGAAATGTAAGTTTAATTATTCGATTTGTTTACATTTGAAATCATAAAACTGATGAGATTCATAGGAGAAATTGCATGTTAACGAAAATCGTACTGTTGCCAGCGATTTGTCAGGAAAGAATATTACAGGATCGGTGCCCAATGATATTGGACAGTTGACGGCATTGGTTAAAGTGTAAGAAGAAATTGACTCATTTAAGTTAAAACTTCAAAGTGTAAGTAAGCATAAATTGACTGGGAAGAATTCCTATGAGGCTTATGGACGGTAACATAGTTTGTGATTGAATATTATATGAGATAATAATCATCCATTCGTATTGAAATTATCAGGTCGCTTAACGATAATCATTTGATGGGGCCATTGCCAAATTTCTACACTGTAACCATGTTGGAGACATCGTAAGTTTCTTTTCAACATTCAATTTTCAATTGATCTGTTTTTAATATTTGAGCATTTTCATAAACCCAAAATTAACTTTGTTAATTATATTGTAGATATCTACAAAACAACAACCTGAGCGGTCCTCTTCCATACTGGCTATGTGAACTAAAAAAACTAAAAAGAGTTGTACGTCCCCCTCTTTCTTCCTTTCTTAATTCTTATTACAATTTTCGTTCAAATTTGATGGGATTAATTAATAAATACTGCAATGTCTATTTTCACAGGAATATAGAAAATAATAATTTCAGTGGCCTAATTCCTGCCCAACTTCTCAATGGTTCATTGAAATTCAGGTCCTATTTTATGTTCCTTCTGTTTTGACATAAATCCCATTTGAAATTCAGAATTTTCTTTCATACTTTCTGTAAAAGAAACGTCATAGACAAATTAAGATAATAATCAATCCAGTTCAATTCTAGTTAAACTTCCTCGAGCAGGTTGATGGAAAATCTAGTCTATCTTTGGTCTGCTGTAGTTACTGTGGAAACGCCTACTTACCTATGCATAAGGGGAAATGCATTCTACACAATAAAAAGAAGATTAAATTGAAGGTTTTGCTCGGAATAACACTGGGCGGAATTCTAATCATCGCTATAGGGTTGATAGTGGCTATTGTTGTGTATCGCAACAAATTCAGGAGAAAAAAACAGGGTGTTTCCTACAAAAGAAGTGGGCTAGAAATGGAACCAATATCTTTCTTGTGCCAAGGTTAAGAAATACTGTCAATATTAGATATATTATATTATGATACATAGTGGTAGTCTTCCCTGTAAATGAAATTAGCTAACATTAACTTAGAAAGATTTTTTGTGCTTTAACTCTTGGTAACTTTACTTTCCCTGAATGGATTACAGACTACACAAAGGTTATGGTGCCAAATTCAACAAAAACCCGCGCCTTCACTCTAGATAAGAATCTGAGATGATAGCGACCACACAAACCTTTAGTCATGAGATCGGACGAGGGGGATTTGGATCGGTGTTTATGGGTAAATTGACCCAAGGAAAATACATAGCCGTCAAAGTGCTCTCACAGTTTTCCCAACAAAGAGCTCAAGAGTTCTTGAATGAGGTGATTCTCAGATATATCTTCAAGCATGTAATTTGGATCCAATGTAACAATTCCTATCCACACAGTTTTGGCTTCATTCATGAGTAGTTTATGTATCCTAAAATTCATGCCAGTGATTTTACTTGATGAACAGGTTGATCTTCTTTCCAAAATCCATCATAGGAATTTGGTATCTTTACTGGGATATTGTAACGAATCAAGAGAACTTACGCTTATTTACGAGTACATGTCAGGAGGATCTCTCAGGGATCACCTTTATGGTAAATTATATTGCTAAGAGATGTTTATTTAAGTAGATAGAATATTGAAAATAACCAACATGCAATTCTCTTATTATTTCCTCTACCAGGTTTGAATGCTAATGATTCCAAAATAAATTGGAGAACCAGGCTCAAAATAGTTTTAGATGCAGCGGAAGGTAACTCTTTCTCTGAATTACTTTCATGATTTAAATGCAGATTGTTAAGTATTGATTACAGTAAAATAATTACACTAAATTTTTAGATGACAAATCATGCCTAACCACATATCTGACGTTATCGAGCACATGTGGTTTTACTAAAGGATTGGAATACCTGCACGTAGATTGCACTCCAAAGATAATTCACAGGGATATCAAGACCTCCAACATCCTTTTAGATAACAATTTGAATGCAAAACTAGCGGATTTTGGTCTTTCAAAGATGACAACTGATGGGGAGTTTACTCATGTTACCACTGCCGTAAAAGGAACTGCAGGATACATGGATCCAGAGTATGTCAAACATATATACAACTTGCAGTATCTTTGTAATATTTTGATGTTAAAGAATTCATTATTTATAACAAAGGCAATTTCATTTTTGCTTAAATTCCATGGTACTTAGTTATTTTTCGTGAGGTACTTCACAGGTATTTCAACAGTCAAACGTTGACGGAGAAAAGTGATGTATATAGTTTTGGAGTGGTTTTGGAGATCATATGCGGCTGACAACCTATAGATCTAAAACTACCTGTAGGGGAATTAAACATCATTAGATGGGTAAGTAATCTTATCATCAATAAATATTTTAACGCCACTGACAATAGAATAGAATATGTTGTTGTGCATCCAGACTAAGAGCAATTGCTGGCATATTTATAGGTCACACACTACATACTGGACGATGATAATCCTGGCAAAATAGCAGAAATCATAGATACGAGGTTGGATGGAGGTTATGACATGATATCCATAACTGGTGTTGCCAAACTAGCGATGAGATGTGTTCAGGCAGAACCGTCATCTAGGCCCAGCGTGAATGACGTCGTGGCAGAGCTCAAAGAGGCTGTCAAACATGAGGATCGGGCGTGTACCGCAATATCAGAGGAAATTGGTATCGAAAGTAGCGATTTGTCGTCGGGCTTCGTCTCTTTATCCATGGATTCGAGGGGAACTAGAGGAATGAGGTGGAGTGATAACAGTTCTAACTTTTCCCAAGTAAGAATATAAATTCGAACGTTGGTGAGATGGACTGAATGGAGATTGGCGAAGCAGTCAAACCTACAAGTTCTCGAATGTGTTGCGCGCATTGGAAATAATTGCCCGGCAAAATTTTGATATTATTTATTTCCCTAAGTTATGTTCAGTATTTTGATTTTTTCACCGATCATAACTTTGCATTGTTTAAAATTTTAATATTATTTATTTCCCTAACTTTGCAATCTTGTACAAGTGTACCATCTTCATGTCTTCTTAGTTTTCACATTCCCTCACCCTTCAATTTGTTGGTGGATAGGACAAGTTTTTCAATTGCACAAAAATGTTAGAAAACTCTATTTCTTATGTATCAACCATGCCTCGTGAACATGAAAGATACAAGGTAAAGTGTTTAGAAAACAATTTGTATAAAATATTAAAGGCAAGAGATAGTTTATTAGCCACATATACTAGTTTTATCAACAAGTATCCCCAAAATGTTTCTAAACCTTTGTGACCATCATTATTGATCACTTAGATGAGATTGCATAAAATATTATACCAAATTCTTAATATGTATAAAATAAATAAATAAATTCCATTCATCCGTGTGGAGAGCAACTACCATTCCTTGATAAACAAAAGACCACGTTTCAAAAGTAAAGTATCCTTAGAAATAGAGTATGTGAAAGTATTCAAATATTGAAATACATGGGAATAGATCACCCACTAAAAAAGCCATTGATTTCCTTCAAATGTACAATCAATTGGAGAAAACCTATACTATGGACTTGTATCTCCCCATTCATCGACTAATTGTACAATTGAATCACTAAAAGTTTCAATATGGGTAATTTCTTTCTCCACTGCAAATTTCAATAAGTAAAACAAAGAGTTGAACTCATTTATTACATTTCTCCCTACCCCAAACACACCTTACCTATAAATAGTGCCCCATTAAATAATACAGTATGAACCCAAGACTAAAACAATTCTCCACCCCTAGCAAGTATCATTGAATAAGCTCCAAGTGATATATTTATTCATATTCACCTCTCCAATATATGACTAGATTTAATGTCACATGATGGTCTGTAATACTTTAGCATAGTAAGATATTTTTTAATAACATGATGGTAGGAAGTTGTTTGTAAGAAATTCTATGTCACAACAGATCTAAGAGTTGATGGATACCTCACCAAGAAAGAATGAGCAGAAAATTACAAGAATAAGAGTGAAAACTACAGTGAAATGGGGCAAAAGAATAATAATGCAACCAAACTCAGATAGGAGCAAAATAATGTCACACTACTGAATTATCAGTATAATGAACAATGATAATACAGTGGAGAGAATTCGAATCATGCAAGAGAATTCGAACCTCAGTTGGTCTAGCATAGGGATTACCACCATTAGAGTGCTCTGGAAGACACAAAGTCAACTAAACTAAACCTAAACTCAGCTAACTGAAATCACAATCAGTTAACTGACTAAGGAGGGTGCAGTAGTGATCCTGTCATGCATGCTAGTCGGAAAAGGGCGCATGGGGCCACAATCAGTGGCATTCGAAGCTCTAACCCCCCACAAGAGTCAGATAACTCAGGTGGATTGCACTGGAACACTTAGTAGGTTTCTAAAATAGGGAACTGATTGAAGTGGTCCTAAAATGATGCATGTAGGGATCAGAAGGTGGTAGACGGATCGTGGATGACATTTGCACACCACTAGGGGGAAATGACATCATCAACAACTAGGAAAAATATATAATGCTAGGTAGTACAAGGATGGAGTATTGAAATATCCTAACACCCACCCCCCCTTAATCCATACTTTTGCATCATGGGCCCTGGTTACTGAGACAAAAGGTCACACATACAATCAAATAAATGATAAAAAATAAAGAACAATACATGAACCAAGGAAATGGGGAAAACCTCATGGGAAAACCCCCCCTCAAATTGAACTAAAACACACCAAAAGATTAATTGCTCCAAACTCAAGTAGGTGTGATGCTTGATCATATGTATGGAGGTATCTTCCTCTTGGGAAGAAGTGGATCATGCTCCAAAAACATGTGCTTGTATTCTCCTTCAGTGGACGCAAGCGAATATGGAGGCTTTCTAAACTTGCTCTTCAAACCGAACATGGTGAGAACAAATCCAAAAATATGAATATCATCCTATAACCTGTGATTCAAACCAGCTGAGGTAGGGTCAACTCCGGGAATATGTAGATAGTTCTTTGATATATCCTTTGAACCAACATAGGTGATATCATAAACAAATGAACTATGACATGATGGTGGTGGCTTGGACTTCAAATCAGCTCCAAGAATTGATAGATGGTTTCTTGTGATCTCCTTTGAACCAGCAGGGGTGAGATCAAAGCCAAAATCACCAAAATATGCCTGAGACTTGAACCCAAGCGAATGGTAGTGTCCTCCATCTTCAAAGAAACTATGAGAGCATGTGTCAATGATAAAATAGAAGTTCATATGAAGCATGTGATCAAGGAGGGTGAATGTATCACCTCCAAACTCTGATTTAACCTCCAAATCATTCAATAGATCATCATTATGTACACCAGCAGACTCATGTGAAAGAGAGGATTTAAGAACCTCTTTAGATTCTAGAGTATGAATTGGCTTATCTTGCTCATAATTCGAAATAGAAGACATTGAGAACATGAGTGTTGAATCTGCAGCTTCTTCTTCATATTGAACAACTTCATCATGAGATATGATTGAGGCCGAGACATAATTAGAGAGAACACTTAAGGAGGTATCATTGGGATTGTTCTCCAAATAATTTGCACCAATCTCTTCATTCTACTTTCCAAATTCTTTGTCCAATTGGGCCCATAGATCACTTGGATTTTCAGCAGTTTCCTTGAGGTAGCGCATACTAGGAGACATAGAAATACACATTGTTCCAAAGGCTCTATCACATTCATTTAGCCAATCATTATCTTCTTCATAGGAAGCAAAATCTCTCATAACACCAATACACATGTCAAAAAGACCTTGTCTCTTCAGATATGCTATCATATTTGGTTTCCACTCATCATAGTTGAATGGAGAGAGAGGAGGAATTGCTTTCAGATTCATGGAAGCTGTTGTAGAATACCTGCAAAAACAATGGAAAATATCTGCTACTACTACTGCTGCAACTGCTGTTGCACTCAAAAACTTCGAATAACATGCAAAAAACCATCAATAATGGAGGTAGAATACTACTGAGCACTGCTTTAGGACAGTAGGAACTTTTATCCAAATCCTTCACACTTGGCTAGACCTCATTGGATTTCTCCAATGAATTCAATGCAATGGCACTAGGATTTGCTGTGGAAATCTAGAGGCTTCTGGTGCACTGCCGAAAGTAGCTTCACAACCTATTCGCTCCATTTATCTGATACCATGTGAAATTCTATGTCACATCAGATATAAGAGCTGATGGATACCTCACAAAGAAAGAATGAGCAGAAAATTATAAAAAGAGTGAAAATTGCAGTAAAATGGAGCAGAAGAATAATAATGTAGCAGAACTCATATAGGAGTAGAATAATGTCACACTACTGAATTATCAGTATAATGAACAATGATAATACAATGGAGAGAATTCGAATCATGTAGGAGAATTTGAACCTGAGTTGGTCTAGCATAGGGATTATCACCAGTGGAGTGCTCCGGAAGACTCAAAGTCAACTAGACTGAACCTAAAATCAGCTAACTAAATTCACAATCAGTTAAATGACTAAGGAGGGTGAAATAGTGAGTCTTTCATGCATGCTAGTGAGAAAAGGGCGCATGAGGCCACAATCAGTGGCATCCGAAGCTCTAACCCCCCACAAGAGTCAGATAACTCAGGTGGACTGCACTGGAACACTCAGTAGGTTCCTATAAAATAGGGAACTGACTGAAGTGGTCCTAAAATTATGCATGCAAGTATTAGAAGGTGGTAGATGGATCCTGGATGACATCTGCACACCACTAGGGGGGAAATGACATTATCAAAAACTAGGAAAAATAAATAATGTTAGGTAGGACAAGGATGGAGTATTGAAATATACTAACAGTTTCTCTTCAAATATTTGAGAATTATATAACAACCAAATCCCCCAATCGATCAACATGGGGATCGATTGGAAGACTTTGAGTTCCATATAGGTGAAGTAACCAAAAAAGCATTCAACCAAATTATATTTGTCCCACAAATTCCTCATATTTAGTTGATGCTCAACCTCTTTCCATACCTGATGAGTATAAGGGAAACACAAGAAAATGTTGACCATGTTTATTATTTCTTTGTAAACTGTCCCAATTTAGGACCCTCTTGTTCAACATCATCCAGAGGAAGAGAATATTTTTTCATTTTTTGGGGGGGTGGAGCTGCCACCTTCCATAATTTTCTCCACCACCAATATGGTTCTTGCATCAATCTATCATTCAAATTTAAGTATCGAAGTTTTGGAATTTATTATCCCCCAACCATATTGTAAGCCTAAACAATCCCATACTCCTCCTCATGAAGTATAATGTGGGCCTTTTGAAGTTCCAAAAATTACCTATCCCAATGCAGATCCCACTCACCATCCAATCCCAAATCCCAATCCTGAATCCATCCTTATCTCCAATGGATTGTTGAACTTATTCAATAAATGAAGCTGCCTCATTCATGAAAATATTGTACCAAATAATCTTGAATAAATATGTCAAAATTGCATCCCATATGGCATAAACACCCACCCGAATCAATGGACTAGATCCTACCTTCCAGGACAAAAAGAAACGATAATCGGGAAGGCCAGGGTCAATTCCTTCCATTGGTTTGAAACATATGAATGGAGTAGATTCGCCTTCTAATATAATCTATTACATTACCAGGAATAATATACTTCGCAATCAGGATCCATCTCCATAAACTGATAGGAAATTTCACAATATTTTGTAGCGATAACTTGATTGAATATAAATATGTTTTTGATACCCCAACAACCCTGCTCCTTTGGATAAGTAATGACCTTCCAGTCATCCAAGTGGGTTTTAGAATATTAAAAACCCATCTAGACTTAGGATATAAAGTATTATTCATTTTTTATACTTTCTTAGGTGTTTGACTAGGTTGTTGGCCCCATATTTCCTTTTTAGGCTCACACTTGTCATCATTATCCACAAGAGATCCCCCAGATAGATTCCGGTAGATCATGTCTACTTTTTATGGTAGTCCAGAATGGTAAGAGTGATTTCCTACTTTTACACAGATTTGTCATTCTTTTTTATGTTTTTCAGTAGATAAGGATAAAGCTAGGTTCCTTTATGGACTTGGAAAGCTGTCTAGTTTTTGGCCAACACATCCTCTAGATTTTTCTCTCCAAAAGCCATCATCTTACTACTTTTTAATCACTCATTAATTTCCATATATGTTTATCTAATTTGTGAGGTCCTTGACTGAGTTGGAAAGTGATGTTGCCACTGTTGGGTTTTTTTTCTTTTAGTAAGCTTGCCTTTTGTGAGATTTACGAATTTCCTTTAGTGCATTCGAATTTCCTCTATGAGGTGTATTATTTATTGTACTATAATTTTCCAATAATATGACAATGGATTTTTATCCTATTGAGTTTCTTCTCTCAAGTAAATTATGTTGAAATTTCCTTCCTTATCTGCATTCTAGCAAAACTAATTGTGAGGTTTCTTCGGTGAACTACATTTAGGCTGTGACAAGTTCTCACATGGTATCAGAGCTCTGTATTATTGAATTTCATACTGAGTGTTTTTGCAAGTTTTTATGCGGGAACAACTTCATGGATTTGAAAGCAATTCCTCCTCTATCTTCTTCAAACTATTATGTCTGGAAATTGAATATGTTTGAGCATCTAAAGAGACTGGATCTCTTTGATCTCTCTATTGGATTTTTTAGTATTCTTACACCATTTGAAGAGAAATATGAATGGTTCAATGACTATGATAGAGCCTTTGGAATTATGTTGTTGGCTATTCCTCCATGCATGCGCTACCTCATTGATACAGCTGATCTCCCAAGTGAGCTCTGGAGCAATCTAGACAAAGCATTTGGCCAGCAAGATGATGAAGAAGAGATAAGCCATTTGGAGAGCGATCCTATCAGAGACACCTCCTCATATTTGCTCACTGATGTCACTAATTTCTTGGCCTCAAGTTTCTTAGATGAAGTTGTTCATGAAGAAGAAATTGCAGAAATTCCAATGCATACAGTTCATGTTGAAGATATTCTCTTTGATTCGAATGCTTCCTCTGGTTGTCAAGAATTAGTAATTGAAGAGACTTATTCTGTGGCTCTAGAAGTTGAGAAATCAGATATCTCTCCTTCATATCTGGCTTCTAATGATGAAGAGGGTTCAACTAATGGATCTTCCATTTTTTAAGATTATTCCAACCATTCATTGTTCTCATATCATTCTTCATATTTTGATCTTGAGGATGACAAGCTAGTTATTGATGATCTTGTGCATACTTCACAAGTTGATGGTGCACAATATGTTGATCCAAAGGATGATTTGAAGGTTATATCAGATATTAACAGTGCTCCATTTGCACTTATTGACAATGATCTCATGCCTTCTACATATTCCTACAATATGACTAGCACGCCTCCTCGGGGATGCACTAAAGATGGAGGAGACCACCACTTTCTTGGGATTGATTATCAATCTCATCAGGTCTCTTTTGGATCTGATCTTAACTCTCATGGTTCAATGTTCAAGTATGAAGAGCATTCACTTCTACTTGGGTTCAAGTCTCAAGCATATCATGGTACAATTGGTTCCAGAGAACTTCCAGATTCACTTGCATCCATTGGTGGAGAATTCAAGCACATGTTTTGGGAGCATGATCCTCTTCTTTCAAAGAGAAAGATACCTCAACAGACATAAAATCAAGAATCACACCTAGTTGAGTTTGGAGCAACAATTTTTGGTTTGTTTTATGTCTATTCTTGAGGGAGGGTTTTCTTCCCATGAGGTTTTCCTTGTTTCCTCAGTTTACATGGGCATAATTGTAATGGGGTGAACATAAGCCTTGTTTCTTGGGACTTAATCATATTTTACTCAATCTAAGCTAGGATTAAGGGGGGGTGTTAGAATATTTAAAACCCATCTATACTTAGGATATAAAGTATTATTCATTTTTTATACTTTCCTAGGTGTCTAACTAGGTTGTTGGCCTCATATTGCCCTTTTAGGCTCACACTTGTCACCATTATCCACAAGAGCGCACTAGATAGATTCTAGTAGATTATGTCTTATTTTTATGATAGTCCAAAATGGTAAGAGCGCTTTCCTGCTATTACACAAATTTGTCCTTATTTTTCTACTTTTCAGTGGATAAGGATAAAGTTAGGTTCCTCTATGGACTTGGCAAGCTGTCTAGTTTTTTGCCAACACATCCTCCATATTTTTCTCTCCAAAAACCATCATCTTACTAGTTTTTCATCATTCATTAGATTCCATATCTGATTTAGATAATTTGTGAGGTCCTTGACTGGGTTGGAAAGCGATGTTGCCACTATTGGGGTTTTTTTGCTTTTAGTAAGCGTTCTTTTTGTGTGCTTTTTTAATTTCCTTTAGTGCATTTGAATTTCCTCTATGAGGTGTATTATTTATTGTACTATCATTGTTCAATAATATGACAATGGAGTTTTATCCTATTGAGTTTCTTCTCTCAAGTCAATTTTGCTGAAATTTTCTTCCATATCTGCATCTTGCAAAACTAATTGTGAGGTTTCTTCAGTGAACTAGATTTAGGCTGTGACAAATTCTCATAGTGGTAACCCTTGTATTCACTACTACCCTACCAAATATAGTTAAATAATATCTTTTGAATCCTTTTCGGTATACCTTTTGGAATATCTTCCGTAAGATTCCAATAGACATGAATGGCTTCCAAAATCAACTTAATAAGAAAAATCATTCTCGAGCCTATATAGAGAGCCATCAATATTAGAAATGAGCAATTACTAGTAAGATTTTCCATAATTGTTGAGTTTGGGTGTAAAGCCTAGTTATTTAACTCCTCCCTCCAATGAATGAGATGGATAGGGAAATCCCCTAACCCAAATATATCTCATATGTGAAGCCTCCTTAGAAATATGTAATAAATACTTAACAATATTAATTTCCATGCTTGTTGTATGGAAAAATAAGGGGAAAATTCATTGTATTTCTTACCTTCCTCCTCATAGAAAAGGAAAAAAAGTAGTACATCATCCATGAATAACACCATGCTCTATACCCTCAAAGAGATACCCTATAGTAATTTCCTTTGACTTGTAGCGATGAGAATGGCACTACTTAGTCCTTTAGAAAACAATGAGAAGAGATAGGGGGGACAAAGGAAACCCTTGTATTAGACTTCCCTTGATGGGATTAAATGATTTGGAACCTAATCCAATAACTAAAACAAAAAATGAGAAGGTTGTAATGCAAACCATGATCCACTTAACAATATAAATAGTAAAACCAACTTGAAGAAGTACGAGTCTCAAGTAAAGCCAAATACCCAATCATAAGCTTTGGATAAAGCCATTTTAATGGAAGCAACAATATGATAAGTTCTAATAGAGTGCATACCCTCTCGGGATGAACCAATGGCCTCATTGATAAATATACCACTCAAACACAAATTGCTTCGTAGATATATCCCTAAAAGGGAGTGTCTTGGTTCGAACAACAATCACTTTCGAGAGGATATTGTAGATGCAATTACAGAGTGAAATTGGTTTGAAATCATCAAATCTACCAGGACAGTCCACCTTAGGAATCAATTCCAGTAATTAGTATTAAATCTCATAGGAAACTTCCTTGTTAGTCAAACTTCCTCCAAAACATTTAATAAGTCATCACCTATGAACTCAAAGAAGTCAATTAAAAACTATATCGTCCACCCATCAGGACTAGGACACTTATCCTTTTAAAATAAACAGAGAAGGGTCCAATATTCATCCTTATTCATCGGTGTGTAAATCTCCACATTTTATTCATCATCCACCAATCTAGGAAATATTCCACAAGGTTCATAATCTTTCCTAGAATGGAGCAATCAGGTTCTGAGTAAACAGTGTGAAAATTTTTAAATCCTAACCTTGAAAGTTCATAAAATTTATGAATCTATTGACCATCCCTATCCTTCATCTCCCATATGGTGTTTTGATTCCATATATCTCTAACAAAATTATGAAAATACTTAATATTTTGATCACCAGATGAGAGCCAAAGAGCTTGGCTCTTTAACCTCCAAGCATTTCTTCTATCATGCATCAATATTTTGTTCCTCTTATACTTAAGGATGATAGTATTTTATTGAGTGTATTTGTCACATAGTCCATCATGAAGGGATGAAAAAACCTATTGAAGGTTAATCTTGATGAAAAGAATCAACCCATCCTACTTCTCATGATGCTCTCAAGCACACAAGGATACCTTTTCTTTGAGCAGTCTTAGAGAGTGAGAAAATTGTGTACCTAAACTATCATCTAAGGAATATTTGACATGCTTCTAGTTAGCCCTAAAAATTTGTTGTAGTTCCTCCTCCATAAAACAATACACATTATACTTGAAATGGGAGCTAGTCTTATCCCGACCAACACTTAATTCAAGAAATATTGGAAAATGATTAGAGCATCAAATATTACCAACCCATGACTAATACCTCTCCACCTGCCAAAGTATATTTTTATGCGCAATAAAATAGTCAAGTATTTTTTCTACACCATCAAATCCAGAATGATTATTACACCATGTTGGATTGATATGGATAGGCTCAACATCTACAATGCTTTTCAACTCAAATTTATCAAGAAATTATTGTGCTAATCAATTCGCCTTGGTAGAGCTTCCCCACATCTCATCTTGGTTCACTGTCAAATTAAAGTCCCTACTTGTTATGCAATTATCCACCTTAAAACATTGTAATGAAAATAAATGATCCAAAAATGCATGCTTACAATCATATGGCACATACATATTGAGTATTGTAAGGGTGTGATCCGTGCTCTTGTTGTGGACCATAGTACACAGTATAAAAAACATTATAAAACAATTAATCAACAAGGTATCGTTATTAAATCATGTAACAACACCCCTTGTGAATGACTGGAACTAAGTCCAATGCAATGAATTCTTAACCATCGAACCTCTTATTAAGTTTAGCAACCAAAGATTCTCCTTTACCCACTAGTATCTTCAATAAACAACATATCAAGTTTCTCCAAGTCCATTAATTGATAAAGGGAAATATTTTTAGACTATCCTCTCAAGCCTCAAATATTAATCAACAATATCTTCATCATGAAACCATTTTAATGGATTTTCCTACCTAATAACCATAGCGATTAGTTTCTACCTACCCTAACTGATTTCCCTAGTTTCCTTCTTTTCACTACTACATTTGGTTGTGAATTCAGACATTTTTTCGACAATGATGGTGGAAATCGCACATGTTGTTGGAAATCCCTTTCAGTTTTTCAATCTAACCTCGACATGCGTCTTAATTTTGACGATTCAATATGTACCTCGGAATTCCGATGTCATATGATGTGAACGTTACATGACCATTTTTATTTTAAATGGTCAACAGGCCCTCTTGTTGACCTATGTCGAAATTTGATAAACATGTGCATAAAAAATAACTATATATGATCTCTTCATATTAACACAAAAATTATGTGACTCTCTCAACATCTACAATGAATTTTTCATAGTTTCAACAAATATATGATCAATATTACAACAATTCCTATCGAGTTATATAAGTTCATTGATTAAATAATATAGTTAAAAATTCCAATATCAAACAAGGAAAGTTCGAGGACTGTCGCTAAGTTAAGGGGGAAACTTAGTGACGGCAAATGTTGGTGCCCTTGCAAAAATTGCAAGGGAATGAAAAGAAGAATTTTAAGGTATACAACTATAAAACATTATTGGGAATATGGGCACTTCGAAGAGGGGGAGTGAATTTCATCCAATGGTAAGACATACTAGACAGATTCCTTTGTTACACGATTAATTTTTATTCTTATTAATTTAATTTAGAAGTTTTAATTTATTGTTTAATATTTTATTTATATATATACTAAAAATATTTTATTGTAATTTGTAATTATAAATACAAATCTTCCTAGGATTGGATCGAACAACGAGCTAGATGTGCCAAATTGTAGTAGAAATATTGGTAAACAAGTTGATGGAGATCATCATGGAGATGATGAAGCTAATCCTATGGCTAAGGAAAATAATGATATTGACATAATTCATAATAATGGGATAAATATATTGATCAATGACACCTTTCATGCTTCGTCGATGGATGATAACTTTGATGGATCTGTTGAAGATGTATATCTCATTGTGAAGGCAAAAAAAACCCTTATATGAAGGATCATATACAAATATTCTCTCTTCAATTTTATTGTTGGTGAACATGAAAGTGTTGAATGGTTTATCTAACACTTGCATCACACAAATCCTAAGGTATGCAATATAATTCTCCATATATACTGAATACCATTTTTTTTTTCTATTTTTATAAGTGTTAATTATGTTGTAAAAAGGATGATGCAAAATTGATGAGCAATATTCATTACTTTAAATTTGTGTTTGAATGTTTTAGATTGTTACCTAATATTCTCCTACCATCACCAAATCATTTATCTCGCACATACCAAGAATTGTCTCCCATTATGAAATATTTAGGAATGGAGTATGAATCCATTGATGCATGTCCTAATGACCATATTATATGTTATGGACAACATTTAACAAAGTCAGACTGCCCTCAATGTGGAACTAGTAGATATCAAACCGATTAAGTAACAAATAAGGTGCCCCACAAGGTTCTTCATCATATTCCCATAATTCCATGTTTCCAACAATTGTTTATGTGCAAGAAATTGGCACAATTTATGGATTACCATGCATGAAATAGAAGTGAAGATAGTGTTATGCAAATTCCTGCAGATGGTACTGCATTTAGGGACATAGAATAAATATGGCCAACCAATTTTTAAAGAAGAACCTCATAATGTTAGGCTTTCATTGGTAGTTGATCAAGTCAATATGCTTGGAGAGATGAGATATATTTGTTCAATGTGGCCTATTTTTGTTATAAACAATAACCTTCCTCCCTGGATGTCAATAAAGAGGGAGCACACAATGTTGACAATGATTGTTCCAGGTAATTATTCAAATTAATAATATTAGTTTCAAATACTTATCATTTCCATTGTACTTTAGTTGTTTTTTTATAATAATTTATTATATGTTCAATGTAATAAATGTGTGTATTTTCAAATAATTAGGTAAGTACCAAGTTAAATGTCATGTTCCCGACCCCAAAACCAAGGCCAAGGTCACCAACAAAACCTAAGGGAAGGATGAATCAAGGCACATTCACAGAGGAATAAGGTTATATAAGGTTAGGGAATCATGCCAAAATCCAAATAAATAAAACAATAAGCTTTCTTAAATACAATCAAACTTGTGATACAATTCATCTTCCATGTGTGCATGCTATGCAAGGTAAATGCAAGCATGAATGCCAACGGATCTAAACAAAATTTTAGCATGTAATATAACATCAATTAATCAAATATTCTACAACCATATAACCATGATCAAAAACATATTTTCAAGCTAACTCTAACAATATAAATAAAATATCTACAGGCTTTCATATTCAACCATATTGACAAGCTAGAAACTAGATCAACCGAATGCCATCTACAACCATATTAACATAAGTAAAACCATATGTGAGGGCTTCCATATACATCCATATAGATGATAATAGAATAAGTTCTCATGGATTTCACCTACAACCCTACAAACTAACTCTAACAATATAAATAAAATATCTACAGGCTTTCATATTCAACCATATTGACAAGCTAGAAACTAGATCAACCGAATGCCATCTACAACCATATTAACATAAGTAAAACCATATGTGAGGGCTTCCATATACATCCATATAGATGATAATAGAATAAGTTCTCATGGATTTCACCTACAACCCTACAAACCATAAGAAAAAAATGGATCCAATAGCACATGTACATCATAATACTGTAAATAAGCACATAATAAAATATTCATCACTGACTACCAACCATAGCCATATCAACATGAACAAATTCAGACATGAAAAGTATCATCTACAACCATATAAAATCATATCTCAAGGCATTCACCTACAACCATACATTCCATAAGAAAATCAAATCTATAACCACATATATTATGAAAATGTAGTAAACAAACATAATAGTAAATACTCATCTCAATCATGGGAAACTTGCTTCAACGGAACAACGTTCCACCCTGCCATAGACATGTAATGATAATGCATCTTTCGACGTGAAATTCACCCTCGAGATGAAGTTGTATATCCACAGGAGTGGTACTCTCAAACCAACAAGTATGGTGCGCTCATCTCAATACCGGAAACAATGCTACACAAAAACAACCGTATCTTAGTTGTACGAAAAGATTTTTCAATGAAACAAAAGTTTTTTCTTATCGGAAATGTCACTCCTGATGTAATGGAATAGGTTTCACGACCCATAAATGATCAGAAATAGGTGAACCAAAACATATGGTTGTGCCCTTTCCACATTGTCAAAAACCACAACTACACCTTTTTCCATCTAAACTTTCCCTTCCATCTACACTACTTGGTGCAATGGGATTCCCTTCACAACATAGGTCCCTCGGGACATAACCATTTTCATGTCCCTGGTCACCTCAGTTCCCTTTAGATGAAATCAGAGAGCACCCTTGAGTCACCTGCTAATTTTTTTCTTCTTTTTCCCAAGCAATTCAAAGGCTCCGCAACTCTAAACCCGCAATGATCATTGATCCGCAATCCGCAGTTCCGCAATGACCTCCGATACGTAACCCGCAATCACAAATCATAAGTCGGGTCACCAAAATTATCCTTCTGCAATTTATTAGACCATTATTTTTTCAATAGAAGCTTCAGGGATATTCTCTGATAGCTCTGTATAGTTCTCCCCATTTGAATTCTGGGGCGATCCTTGTCACGGCTTGAGTGTCTCCGAGCATTGTCTCCAGCAAAGTATCCAATAATATTTCAATGTCCAATTCTGATTCAGCTAGCTTACACTTTCGCTTGGCGGACCGCCTATGCATAAGTTTGATGAGACACAAGATGAACACAATGAGGGAACAAATTATTCATAATAAATTTATTACTCATGGTATAAATGAGTTGAAATGAAGTTAACATAAGAATGTTTCGTTTGTATGTTTTATCCATGAGAAAAATAAGGTTTTAGTCAGTT
This sequence comes from Larix kaempferi, assembly GCA_027924585.1. Classification (NCBI taxonomy): domain Eukaryota; kingdom Viridiplantae; phylum Streptophyta; class Pinopsida; order Pinales; family Pinaceae; genus Larix; species Larix kaempferi. The sequence continues at coordinate 8,516,980 of BSBM01001001.1, forward strand.
TCAAACTTCTGTGTGGTTGGAATCCTATCTTCTCCGAAGCGATATGTGTAAAGTCTTCAAGGGAAGTAATTTAGAGACAAAACAGTGGTTGTTCAGCTGAAAAGATTCAGGCAACTTTTAATGTTCATTCGGCTTTAGTGAGTATGCAAATAACTATTTGTCACAACTTAATTTGATAAAATAGTGTGAGGAAACTCATCAATATGTAGTGCAAAATTATTCAAAGATTAGGCTTCTTTACTGAATTTAAGATGTAGCGGCATAAGCCAAATGAAAGCCATCAAAACTGTGCGTAATCAGCTGTTCTTTTTGCATTCATACTTCACCAAAATGAATGAAAATAACTACAGTGCTGAGCATTAGTGAAACTTGAAACACAACAAGGGTTATCAAAAGTTTACCATCCACATTGTAGCTAGCCAATTTTAAATGTGGAACTAAAATACAGAATGCAACTACAGAAAGTACAAACAGTTAAGCGAATTCTGATTTTCATGCTAACAGAAAGAGCTGTTAAGGCTTAATAAGTTACGTGCATGTGCATAAATGTGAAAACATAGTGACTTTAGTAGATTCTTTAACTAAAGTTGTCTTCTGTGTTGAAACCCTCTTGTTGGAAAATATTCCTTCTTCCCGTATAAAAAACACAATTTGGTGGACGCAACAAGTTGAAAACTACAACAGGGTGAGATGAAGCATGAGCCCTGGAGGAAAAATGTTTGGTGGCGCGGGTTTTTTTTCAATACTGAAACGTGAGCTACGTGCCAGGCCTAAAAAAATCTTCAGCATGGTCGTTAGGTGCTTAAAGCCCTAGTACAATGTAGAGGAAAGACGGGCGGCCGAGCTTCGAAGGTCGATGTTGGGTAACATTGAGCAAGGTTTTGGCAGGACAAAGAAGCTTAAAAGGAAAGAAAAAATGACACTAGGCCTGAAATGGATAGCCATGCTCCCCCCAAAACCCGAAACGTATGAAACCAATGACAAAACCCAAAAACAAAGATTAAACAATAACACCAAGTACCAATGAAAAACGGGAAAGGGAAATATTGCCTAACTATAAACAGCAAAGTGGCTCGCTGGTGAGTGAACCTAGTGGTTGGTGGCTACCTGGTGCTTTCTAACTGGCTGTGGGTCTTTAGATGCTCGAACGATGTTTTTCTTTGTTTTGCAAACAATGTTTTACAAATTCCCTTTGGAATATATATAATAAATAAAACCTTTTCCATTAATGTGAACGGGGTTGCGGTAGGTCCGCCAATAAATAATTTCTTCGTTGGATCCCACCTTCCTTTTGTGCTTTCCAAGAAAACCCACACCGATCGTTTCGGCGATCTTACTCTATCCCTTGCAAAACGATTGACGAGAACTTGCCAATACAAAGCGACTTCATCGACGCAAATGTGACGAAAACACCACGTCACATTCGTGCTCGAACCGCAATGATCTCCTCGGCGCAAATTTTACTAAAACGTTGCAAAATGGGCGGCAAGTCTTGGTCTGACTATGGCGACAAGTCGGCGAGTTTCGGTTAAACCACGGCGAATTCAGGCGAAGAGGTCTTTGGTCGGAATGAGATGGTCGGTGGGATATGGCCAGGAGGAAGCGAAACATTGGCGAGGTTTGTCCAAAAGCTGCAAAATAGATCGAGGCGGACTCATTAAAACATAGCGATGAACGCTAACTTATCGGAATGTTCCGACCTTTTCGGCGTTAACTTACCAGAAAGTTCCGACCTTTTCGACGTTAACTCACCAAAAAGTTGCGACATGGTCGGTGAGAGTTTAATCAAAAGCCGTGGAACGGTCGGTGATATTTTAATCAAAAGCCGCGGAATGGTCAGCGAGAGTTAGTCAAAAGCTGCGAAACGGTCGGCGAGATTTAGTAAAAAATTGCGACCATTTCGGAGTAAAAATTTGAGTTTGTACTTATCTGAAAAAGATTTGTTCTTCAAGATTTTATAAGGGGAATCTAAGTGTCAGAAGAAAAAAACTTTAGGAAGCAAAACTCTCTAAAAAATAAAGGAGGGACCCTACAAAAATTGAAAAACATTTTTATTGGGGGGTTAGGTTGCAGTAGCAACAGAATGCTTTCCATTATGATGTAAAAAATAGATTTACAGTATGTTGTTACCTCAAATGGTGAGTAGATTGGGGGAACCGAGTAGTATTTGGTGGTTTCCCTCCTTTTACTTTTATTTTGAATATTTCCCCTTTTTGCTTTTTTTTATTATTATTTTTGGGGGGATTTTGACCCTTTTTTGGAGGAATTTAATTGATTTTTTGAGGAAAATAATGATTTCTTGCCCATTTTCTTACCAGCTTAGGAATTTTGAGTTTTGGGAGGTCAAATATGTAGGAAAAATGAATAAATGGGTTATGTGACTAAGGGGATGAGCTAGGTGGTAAAACTTTTGTGTTAACACCAATATTTTGTTCCTATTGTAATCTCTATCATCCTGTGGCTGCCGACCAAGAACACATAATAGAAATTGATGGATGATGTATAAAAAAAAATGCTTTCTTCCTCTCATAAAGCTCTCCTTCACCAACATGAAGTGACATTTCTATCTTAAAAAAAATGTGTTGCATACTTTATACGCTTCTCTTTAGTAACACCGAGTAACACTGAAAGTGGAGCAACCTATTGATTCTGAATGACAAATGCTTCCTATAGTGAAGGTCTCAACCGGTCCATCATTGTAGAATCACTCATTCAACTTCGTCACAACTCGAGAGAGCCTCTAGCTATAACTCTTTTTTTTTCATAAGTGCAACAATAGTCTAGATTGTTAAGAGTTGTAATCTCAATGGTCCTAAGTTGGTTAGTTAGTTGAGTCAATGGTCCTAAGTAGGTGAGTTAGTTGTTGACTAGGTCATTAGTCGACCCATGGTATACACTGGCCCATAGTATTAGTCAGTGGTTTTGGTGTTATGTGAAACTATATATGTGTGTGTTTAATAATGAGAAGGCAATCAATATGCCCTTTGTGTTTCTGCTCCTTATGTTCTGTGTATTACAAACTTTATCATGGTATCAGAGCTGACGACCTAATCCTTCGATCTTGTTTTTTGGGTAATCCTTTTCAGAAGTTGGAGAGCACACACACACGGCTGGAAGTTGCAGCACGGGACGGAGACAGAACACTCGGGACACAACAACAAAACAAAAAAAATTGGCGGAAAAAACCCCTAAAAGGAGGTTGTCGTACCCTGCCTGAAGGAAAACTGCGACATCTCACCTTGGCTAAAGAGAAACTATGACGTTGTCGCACCTTGGCTGAGAACAACCTGCGACGACCGTCGCAAGCTTGTTAGAAGGAAAATTGCGACAGCCAGCCTTGGACTTATAGGATTTTGTCCATCACACCCCATCAACGCACTGTGTCAGTTAGTAGACTGCAACGGTCAGTTTAACTATTGTCATAATCCATGGCAAGCATGAACATGAAGCCGATCTCAGGTCCAATGCTGAACGGAAAGAATTATGAGTTATGGTATATCAAGATGCAGACCTTTCTCCATCTCAACAAGTGTTGGGACATGGTAAAAAAGGAGTTCACGAAACCAGCGGAAGCTACTGTCATTGCTATGTTGAACGCAAATAAGAAGGCCCTAGACAAAAACAGAGATCGAGATCTCATTGCAAAGTGGTTGGTCCAAAGTTGCATTGAGGATTCCATTTTCCCGCGGATCGCTGGAGCTATGACCGCACATCAGGCATGGAATCTTCTCCAATCTGCATATAAAGGTACAGATCGAGTTAAAACGGTAAGACTCCAAACCCTTTGACTCCAATTTGAAATTCTTAAGATGAAAGACACAGAGACTGTTGATCAGTTTATGACTAGGGTTTTTGGGATTGTCACGCAATTCCAAACCTATGGCGAAGCTCTAGAGTAGAAGGGTATTGTTGAAAAGGTACTTCGATGCCTCACTAAGAAATTCTCTATGGTGGTTACTACCATAGAAGACGTTTACTCTAGAAGAGTTAATAGGGTTGCTTTTGTCTCATGAAGCTAGACTCGGTTAAGAAGACGAGTCTCTATCGCATGCATTCAGCACTCAGACCTCTTTCAACAGAGGTCGAGGTCGAGGAGACAGAGGACGAGGCAGAATAGGAAGGAGTTATAATTCCACAGAGGATAGAACTGCCCATGGTCACCATGAACACACAGATCACTGTGAGCACAGTCATAACCCTCAAAACCAGAGAGGAAGAGGAGGCAAGAGATGGACTGATAGGTCCAATGTCCAGTGTCACTACTGCAAGAAACATGGCCACTATGAACGTGACTGGATAAAAAAGAAAGCAGATCAGAACAATGGCAGAGCAAATGTCTCAAATGTTGAAGAACATTCGTCAGAAGTTATGTTTCTGTCATACCAGGTGACTAAAGCAGAACATCAGTAAAATGTATGGTTGCTAGACAGTGGATGCAGCAATCATATGACAGGTAACAAATCATTGTTTTTTGACCTAGATCCATCTGTTGAATTAAATATCAAACTGGGTGATCATCATCTCGTTCCAGCTCAAGGTTCAGGTATTGTTCCTATACTTACCAAATAGAATGAGAAGAAGTACATAAATGATGTATTCTATGTTCCAAATCTTAAGGTCAATCTGATCAGTGTGGGTCAACTGATTCAGAATAAGTATGATGTTAGGTTCATTGATTCCTACTGTGTTGTCTATGATAAAGCCCCTGGTAGAAGACTCCTAGCCAACGTAGAAATGACCAAGAATAGAATTTTCCCACTCAACCTAAGGAGTGCTATCCTGTCACAGTCATATGCTCATACTGTCTCTAGTAAAGATGAAACCTGGTTGTGGCATTGTAGGTATGGTCATCTACCCTTTCAGAGTCTCTCTCATCTGCAAAAAAAAATCCATGGTCAAAGGATTACCAATCATGAATGAACAGTCAAGTTCTTGTGAAGATTGTATTTTAGGGAAACACCAAAGGGACAACTTTCCCACTTCTACAAACAGATCCAAAGAGAACCTTGAACTTGTTCACACATACCTTTGTGGACCCATGCAAACCCAGTCTATAGGAGGTAGTCTATATTTCCTGACTTTTATTGATGACTATAGCAGGAAAGTATGGATTTACTTTCTCATACATAAGTCAGAAGCCTTCTCCAAATTCAAAGAGTTCAAAGCATTGACTGAAAAGCAATCAGGTAAACCACTCAGAATACTTAGATCAGATGGTGGAGGTGATTATGTCTCTCATGATTTTGCATAGTTCTATAAGCAACATGGAATCTAGCATCAGTACACCACCATATACACTCCACAGCAGAATGGAGTTGCAGAACCGAAGAATCGGACCATCATGAACATGGCCCGAAGTATGTTGTCATACAATAAGTTATCGATGATTATTGGGCAGAAGTAGTTTCATGTTCAGTATATCTACTGAACAGGTATCCCACAGTAACTGTCAAAGACAAGATACCTGAAGAAGCATGGAGTGGCACTCAGATTAGTGTCTCGCATCTTAGGATATTTGGATGTGTTGCATTCGGACACATACCTGATGAGTTAAGAAATAAGTTGGACAAGAAGAGTGGAAGGTGTGTTTTCATAGACTATAATGAATAGCAGAAACCCTATAAGCTGTATAATCTTGTCACCAAGAAAGTAGTGGTGAGCAGAGATGCCAAATTTATGGAAGATAAATGTTGGACTAATCCAGCAGACATTCAGCAGCCAGACAGTCCAGAAGCACCAGAACCACTCAGAATTCCCAGACTTGAAGTACACCAGTAGCAGCAACAGCAAGAAGGGACACCAGCAGGCAGTCCACAACATAACCAGAGAACCAGAAGGTTAAGGGAGTTATATGATCAGACTCCTGTCATTGATGAGCAGCTACAGTATGCACTATTTTCATGTCAGCCAACATGTTTTGAAGAAGAGACAAAAGATCCACAGTGGGTCCAAGCAATGAATGAAGAGATTGATTCTAATGAGAGAAATCAGACTTGGGATCTATTTGATCTCCCATCAGATAAAAGCTGCATTGGTGTAAAATGGGTCTATAAGACCAAGTTGAATGAAAAATCAGAGATAGAAAAGTACAAGGCAAGGCTTGTTGCAAGAGGTTTTGCACAATAATATGGTGTAGACTATGAAGAAACCTTTGCTCCAGTAGCAAGGATGGACACCATCAGAAATGTACTTGCAATAGCAGCTCAAAACCAGTGGCCTGTTTACCAAATGGATGTGAAATCTTTTTTTCTCAATGGCATACTTGAGCAAGAAGTCTATGTAGATCAACCACCTGGTTATGCTGTCAAAGGTCAAGAACACAAGGTATGTAAGATGAAAAAGTCCTTGTATGGTCTCAATCAAGCTCCACGAGCTTGGTACAGCAGAATTGATTCTTACCTCATCAAAAATGGTTTCAATAGAAGCAGCAATGAACACACTCTGTATGTCAAAACAGACCAGGAAGGTAACATTCTACTTGTTTGTCTTTATGTTGATGATATGATTTATACTGGAAATTTGATGCTAGAAGAGTTTAAGACAGTCATGAAAAAGGAGTTTGCAATGACTGATCTTGGTCTTATGAAGTTTTTCCTTGGTCTAGAAGTTGATCAAAGTGAAAATGGGATCTTCATCTGTCAGCATAAGTATGCTACTGACATTCTGCATAGATTCAAAATGGATAAATGTAGACCGGTATAAACTCCCATTGCTACAGGAACCAAGTTAAGCAAGAATGATGAAGGACCAGCAGTAAATTCAACACTTTACAAAATATTAGTAGGCAGTTTAATGTATTTGACTGCTACTAGACCTTATTTGATGTATGATGTCAGTCTTATTTCTAGATTCATGGAATCTCCCAAAGACTCTCACTGGAAAGTTGGAAAAAGAATACTTAGATATGTTGCAGGTACAATTGATTATGGACTTTGGTACACTCATTCACGGGACTATACTCTCACAGGGTAAACAGACAGTGATTTTGTAGGTAGTATTGATGATAGGAAAAGCACAACTGGTTATGCTTTCCATCTTGGTACCAACCTTATTTCTTGGGCTTCTCAGAAACAGCCTATTGTGAGCATGTCTTCAGCAAAAGCATAATATATTGCAGCAACTATAGCAGCATGCCATGCAGTTTGGCTCAGAAGACTCTTGAAGGACATGGGACATACAGAAACAGAACCAACAACTATATATTGTGACAACAGTTCTGCTATACAGTTGTTTAAACATAATGTATTTCATAGGAAGAGTAAACACATTGACACTCGCTATCACTTCATACGTGAGTTTGTCAATAATGGAGAAATCAGTTTGATGTTTTGTGGCTCTAAGGAGCAGCTCGCTGATATGTTTACCAAACCTTTGTGTACATCGGCATTTGAGTTTCAGAGGAAGCACTTAGGCATTGATAGTGCTGAACAAACCATCCCACTTGAGATTAAGGGGGTGTGTTAAGAGTTGTAATCTCAATGTTCCTAAGTTGGTTAGTTAGTTGAGTCAATGGTCCTAAGTTAGTTGAGTTAGTTGTTGACTAGGTCATTAGTCAACCCATGGTATACACTAGCCCATAGTATTAGCCAGTGGTTTTGTTGTTATGTGAAACTATATATATGTGTGTTTAAAAATGACAGGGAAATCAATATGCCCTTTGTGTTTTTTCTCTTTATGTGCTGTGTATTGCAAACTTTATCATAGATATCTTCCATTGATGCGGCCCATCTGACAACAATGATAGATGTCGCATTAGAATCTCCTCTCAAACAACCCTAATACTGCCTCTTCATATTCATCTAAAACAACTATAATATTCCTTGTTGAACTTTCTGGTGTAAAAGAAAAAAACTTCTTTCACTGAACTCTGTGGTGTGTAAATTGAATCTATCACTCTTTTTCCAGCTAATCAACTACAGCCATTTTCATTTCCCATCAGATGTTGGCACTATCAATTGGAATACCCGATATCATGATCAAAAGACTCGGCTCTAATATCCGCATCGTTATTGTCATCTCGTGGTGCATTGTCCTACTCCTACATTTTTTCTTGTTTATATGCTTCATGAGAATGATGTCAAGATTTCAACCACAGTTAGCCAATTTCAATAGGATGCAATCAACCTTTTTATCTAGTTGCATGTTCATTATATTTTCAATCACTGGAGCTTCATTCCATCCTAGCATTATGCACAATTTATGTGACATCCCCAAGAGCTTTGACTTAATAATTTAGTGAATTTGAAACTTAAATTCTGAGGTCTTCATAAAGAAAATCCATTTGCGGAAACCATCAAGAAATTTACGTAATTCTTCCAGCAATCGAATTGGAATTGATTAAATCGAAAAATGTACATAAGCATTTACCTCTTAAGAATTCAATACCCATTAACTATATAAATGCATAGCTCATCTACAATCAAGTAATATCATTCTTACCTTTAAAAATATATGGAACGTATTCGTGAAATTATTACCCAGCAATAGAAATAGTGATCTGCTATTGATTTCTTACTCTTTCAATGCATACATTTAACCTGAATAAGATTATCATATCAAGAAACTTTCATGACATTAATCCATGACCATTATAAAGCAGCAGAAACATCCTGACACAACAATACACATGCACCAGAAGAAGACATACAAGTAAATTGACATACCATCTCCATTGAACAAAACAATAACGCAAATTGAACACACATAAGATCGAGACAATGATATAGTTGGTTCACCCCCTCCTTGGGCTACGTCCACAAAGTAAGTCATATTATTAATCGTCAATCCCAAAGGATTCTGCAAGGTAGTGGTTACAACATCAAGTTTCCACTTCCAAAGCGGCTTCAACACGGATGAACTACCCCATCCTGTTCTTCCTAAGCATTCTAATTTACAAGATATTTTCTTTACAACATCCAACAGAATTAATATGGGCTTCAACTTTTACACTTTACCACAAGAAAAATACTCTACTCTCAAAAAATAGCAACACCGATCTACAAGTTCTCAGCAGGGAATCATGGTATTCTACATAACAGAGATCCATGGCACTCGACATAATCAGAGGATCGTGGTATTCAACTTGTGTAGATATCCATGGTGTCCAATGTAAACGTCTTCAGCTCAACAATACAATTATGACAAAGACAACGAGCAACAAATCTTATAGCTAGATTTTTAACTGATTGATAGATCTATCTAAATAAGATATGCCAAGATCTTAGTAAAAATCTGTAAGTGAAATTTAGTTAGTGTGTGCGGAGGTCAGAAACAAAAAGACAGATAAAAACGTTCAGCCAGAGAACACGGCCCTCTCTCAAACAAAGGTTTTAAGGAAAGGATCGTGTTGCAGCTTCATAAAGTATTGAACCTAGATTAGGGTTCAAGAAGCAGATCCACAAAGCGACCGACACCACCAAGAGATCTAAGGACCAGACTTAAAGTGCATAACACATTCACTAGATTGCAGATCTAAGAGACGGATTCATAATGCATTTAGCAAGGAAAACATCAGAAGACGATCCATAAGTTAATCATCCAGAAAACTTAATTCTAGAAAAACGTTCAGCCAGAGAACACGGCTCTCTGTCAAACAAAGGTTTATGGAAAGGATCGTGTTGCAGCTTCATAAAGTATTTAACTAAGGTAAAATTTTCCTTTCTTTTAGATTTCTTTTTGGAACTTCCATGGAAGACACTTTGCATAAAAAAAAATACCTATATATATTATAAAGATGTGGGATCTCTTTCTATACAGAAGCATCCTCTCTCTTTCTCTAGCATTGTATAAGCTCCACCCAGGCGATTATCAGGTTAAAATGGAATATTATTCCTTTCCGTTGCAAATACTATGGGGTCTACGCCTAGCAGATATAAATTACTGAGGTTTACACTTTTAAACAACCACAAAAATACATCAATATAGAGAATATGCGCTATCACCATTCACCACAGAATATCGCCTGCATAAAGATTTATAATAACTATCCACAGGGATCAATCGGGTATCCACACCGATTACAGGAGAAATTTGCATCGTTGTAAGGCAGAATGGAAATGGAAGAAAACCCAGCGATTTTAATCCAGCTTAATGAGGCAAACTGAACTCATAATTTCAATTACAGTCCAGCCAAATAATTAACGAAAACACAGCAGTCATATAATTTGACTTCATTCCAGCCAACGAAGAACACGCAGGGATCATACATTTATAATTTTGTTCGGCAGTATTAAACAATGATCAAAAGGAAAACCTTCAGAATGCAACCACAAAAACGAGTAGCTTATGAAGATCCTCATGGATCTGACTGATTTGCAGAAAACTAAGAGCAAGGGTCAAATATAAATCACCATGGAAATCAGATACCATTGATGAACGATTGACAGTTAACATACACACCAATCACCTCTTGCAGAGATCACTTCCTCTAGAAAATTAACTGGGACTTACTTCGTAAAAGGTTGTATGCAAAAATATCTGTTCATTGTAAATGTAGAGACCATCGTTCTCGCCTCACGCCGGAACTCTCTACCCATACTCTATGAAAGAGATCAATGTTATCACCCTCGCCGAGCTCTGCCCATCCGCAGAGATAAACATTCTCAACACTCCTTGAGATCTTCCCAAACGCATCCCATTCTTTCCCCTTTTCGTTAGCTATCACCTGATATAAATACACAGTCGTCTGAGCTCATCACCTACCCCCCGAAGGTACAACTGGCAGTTATTAAAACAAGACGTGGTTCTCACTAAGTTCCAAGTGGCGCTAAGCTAAGTTTGAGTTAACTGTTTGTGTTAACTTCATGAGACATAATTCCTATTCTCTCGCTAAGTGCTTCTCCACTACAACCACTCGATATCCTTCCAAAATCTTCTCAAAATATTCTTCCTTAGAACTAGGGAGTGCGCCATTTAACATGGGGTAGGTCAAGAATATATATATTAAATAATTCAAATGTTATTGACAAGGCTTCCGCCTAATAAGTTAGCATATATGAATTAATATTTGCCTAGCTTATCCTTAGTTTTTAGGATGTCACCTAATATCTTCACATCGTTATATCATGCATGTATATAATATATATATAAATGATCTTTCTTAGAGTTACTTAGGTTTATACTGTCATAGCCATCTTTATACCAAAGGATAAACCCTATAGCTATTTAGAAAGTTGAGACGAGAAATCGCTTCCTCCATCTATGACGACGATAGTTATAACCTTTTAAGGTCAACTCGTAAACTGCTTACCCTTATTCAAGTGCTTGAGACATTACGATGATTCCCACCATCTATTGTTACATTCCGATGGCTACGTTTATTATCACTTCTCCCTCCTAGTGAAATCAACTGCCTGTCGTTCAGCTAGGTCGCCGTCTTTAGCATTTATGTTTACAATCTACGGCCTAGGAATTAATCACATAGTTTTTTCAAGGTTTACTGGTGGGGCCTTGGCCTTGAGCTCCTCACCAGTAACTGGTACAATAATCCTTTACAATTACACAATAATAGGATAAAATTTAGGGATATTACAATTTACAAATTTATACCTCCTCTCCATGTACAATATTATTGCTATGGTTGAATATCTAGTGAAGCTCTTATACAATTTTGTAAGAGGGATAATGTCTGTTGGATTCATTTTGCAGCACATGCCTTCTTCAAAACTCTCTTGCTCACCCAGAATTTGATCATATTTGATAACCTCCATATGTAATCAATTCTAACATCGATCAACAACAATGATCCACTTACAACCTATCATATGGATTTAATCGGATTCATAAGAGCAATCGTTACATTGTCAACTTAATTGAACAAAAAAAAACCATATTCATTATTGTTGTCCATCACGTTGCTGGTCACGAAAGTGGGTAAAATATCACAACCCTCTTAAATTTTCACTTAATATAAAATATAAAATAAATATATTGCACAAAATTTATTTTGAGGTAGCTATTACCATTTTCACTATAAAATTTTAGGACCCAACAACCTATAGATAACAATTTCATTTGTTGGTACTTCAGATAGTCATTGTTTGTAAATATTTCATAATTGATTAACTATACAGGAAGTCCACAACTCTGGATGCAACACTTGCGGTGAATGGTACCATAATTTGCATCCCACCACTTGCTATCCCAAAATAATAAGTAGATTCTTATATTAACCATTGATCCAACCATCAGAAACCCCTTCAATATATTGTCACAAAATGTAGCCTCTTCGCGTCCATTAATTCCCTATAAGTTTGTCATCATGTGCCTAGTGTCAAGTATGTGTTCAAACTTCACAATAATAGAATAGAACATTAGAGTTCCACAACCAAGGTCCATCTAGATTCCACAATTCCTCTTTGCAGTCGCACTTGCCTTCTCTACTCAGTCAATGGTCAACTTGTGGATTTACATTCAACGGTCACTTTGTTATGTGAGTTTTCCAATTTTTCAATGATCGACTTGGATTAAGAAATGCAACTGCCATGTTGGATTGTGCAAAATCTCAACTTGTCTAATGGTATTCAATTGTCAATAGTCACCTCTATGTTATCATTCACGCTACATGTGTCCATAAGGGAATTTCACTTGCATGTCAAGGATACAGTGGTTCATTGGTGGGTATAGATGGATTTCATTCCATCCACCCGGGTTCAATTCTGTTGAGACATTTTTTGGCTTGGATATTCCATCCACCTAGGTTCAATTCCGTTGAGACATTTTCTAGCTTGGATAACATCCTATGCTTGGAATTCTCGATCATGGACTATGCTCTTGGCTCATTGAGTAGTGACATGCTAATGCAGCCCGTAGGAATGAGAGGGACTGCAAACATCATGCCCACTTTCACATCGTCCTCGCGTTTTCTAGCATGACCATGATGAAGGTTGTTTTGTGCATCAACTTCACTTCCCACTCCTAGCTCATGCATAAATTAGGGTTCGTCGTTTTAAATCTTGCAGCCTCTCACTCTCGGCTTCCTTACTAGCTTTTAATTTTGAGCAATTTATTGCTATACAAATGCAAAACCACCCTCTGTGCATATTTTCTTACAAATGTTGTATGTGGATTGCTGATATATCTACATAATACTTCTTTGCACCTATCTAATCCAGGATTTTTAACTAACAAGAAATTTGTACACAAAATATGTATCCTAAAGCCCAAATGTAAAATAATTTCAAAATCAGTATCTTTCATCAACTTCGTCTTAGTGCAAAAGAATCTGTGCAATCTTGGGCTCTTCTCAACCCATCTCCCATGGATCCAATATGGATTGATAGGAGTCACCACAAAGACTTGAATAACACGACATTCATGCAAAGAGTATCATGTCGAACTGTAAGTCAAGAAATTGTCTTTCAGCTGAGAAGTTTGTGCACCATGAGCAAATATCATCTCCAACCATTGGGTTTAGATGTTCTCATATCAACAGTGGGGTCTGTAGTTATTAAGATGAGCAGCATCACATCACCCTCATTTACTAAACATGCAAGGATACAAATTGTTTTCCATACTGGCTTTTACTTTCCTTGACATCATTCTAAGTTCTTCACTCTATATGAACATACAGTTACTCGCTTGTGTTGCAGATAATACATTACACTAGAGACTTCAAACAACCCAAGTAATATTTGATCAACCTAAATATTCGTTCTTTTGGATTATCATTTTCCATCATTGCCAATTTTTTCGATTTAATGTCACCAATGTTCACTCATAAAATATGATTGATTTCCCTCTTAACATTGTTCCTTCTTTATGGTGGACTTACCAATGGAAGTGCTCATTGGCCTTGTTTAATAGGAGACACTGTGGCAATTCTTTTTAGCCACCTACAACCATACTGCAACCTCCATTTATAAAGATCTTAGAGAAGTCTTGAGTGCTTACAACTGCTTTACATATTTCAAGAATCTATTCTAGATGGCTCAAGCTATCTTTAAAATGCAGTGAAACATGATCCAAATACCAATCGCTATGCCTTCTTCAAGTATAATTTGATTAGATTTTCAATTAAACAACCAAATTTGTCCTTGTAAGTTGGAATTGTTGGGAAATTTGATGCTTTCAAAAGAAGATCTGAGATCTTCCCAACTCTTCATCTGCTATATTGGTTGATGGACCATTTTAAGGAAGGATTCACTAGCCCCTGCCTCATAATTATTTTCATGATCCATAGTACATTCTTCTGATATTTTCTCATCCTTGTAGTTTTCATATTATGTTTTATGATCCCAGTCATTGGCCTCTTGTTCATTTTCTCATTTAGTCATTTCACTTTCTCCTTTATGAGAATCATTGCATTCTTTTCTCCTCCAAACCTTCATCACTCTTCACTTTGATGGATAGCTTTCATTTGAACTTCTACAATCCCAAGCCTTGCAATGACCATTCTTATTCCAATTCCAACACTTTATAATATATTGGGCATAACTATATATTCTTCTAGTGTAAACCTCATGGTTCAAAGCTTTGTGTCCATATTCATTATAACAGAAACAGTACCCATTCAATGATGTTTCATACCTGGTTTTATAATTCTATCCTGATGTTGCATAAATTCTATCATTGTTCTTCATTGAAGAATATGTCCTCCTTTCATTTGAAGGTTCACCAACTTGTCTTCTTCTTTCATTATCTCCATGTAAGAAGGATGGACCTACTTCATTCAAATTTCCTTCATATTTGGATTGAGGATATTTGGTAATGTCATTAACATCAAATCCAATTCTTGATTTATAAAAAATAGGATTTTGCCTCTTGAGTATCTCATCCAATGCTTCTAAGATCTTGTTGCATTTTTCAATTAACTTTTGTTCCTTGAAAATTCTTTCAACTTCTTCCTTAAGTTGACCATTTATGTTTCTAACTTACGAATTTATTATATCTTTGTCTTTGATTCTTCAGTTAACTTTATTTCTTCAATCCAATTAATCTTCAATTGTTTTCCTAAGTCATCATTATCTTCTTGAACCTGTTGCGGCTGATCAACTAGCTTTGATTTTATTCCCTTAATTCTACAAGCACTTCTTCAATATTTTTAATCTTGCTTGCTTGATCATTGCTAGGACTTTCCTTTTCTTGACAAACTTATTCTCCTTCCTTCAATTTCTTGCTCAAGCATTCTCAAATTTTTCTTGACTAATATTATTGTCTTGCTTCCTAACAATATTTCTCAAATTTTTTACTTCTACAAGAGTTGCCTCTAACTTAGCTCTTAGGTCAGGAACAACTTCTTCTTCATCATCACATTCTTCTATTGGATTCTCCTTTTTTTTTTTGAATGGTATTTTTCTAAGGCAAGGAATATGACTTCATTTCTCCCTTCATTTGTAGATTCATCTTCTCCTTCAAGAACATCTAAGGATTCTTTTCTTGTCTTTTAGTGTTCAAACATATTTTTTTCCCAGAGAGGACACTTAGCTGCAAAATGACCAATCTTTTGACATTTAAATAATTTCAAAGGTAGTTTGTCATTGCACTTGCTTGCACCTTGCTTTAGCTTCCTCGCAAGCTGTGTCATTTCATTAGATTCTTCATAAGTAGTCATGTGTGTTCTTGGGATCTCCTCCAATTATGTTAGACTTGTATGAAGGCCTACTCTGATACGAAATTTTGAACACACCAAGGACACTAAGAGCGGGGGGTGAATCAGTGTCCTACACTTTACTTACTTTTTCTTCAATCTATAATTTCACCAAACACATTTATGCTTTCATTAACAATTATAAGCATTCATTAACCAATCAATGCTAGTGACCATCACATCAACAAATAGTACAAATGTAGACATCAGATATATTTGAAATTCAGTAATATATATATTGGTAAACTCAATAGATTACATCAAGTTTGTGAACATCTCAATCTTCTAGTCAACCACAATCAGTGGTAATCTCTGATTGTCTTCTTCCCTCTTCTTAGCCTCTAATGATGGTAAACCTTCATTGGTTTTTTCTGCCCATGACAGTAGTATTGTTTATCCTTCTTATCCCACAAGCAATGGATTCCCAATGCAAATTCGTCTTATCCCACGAGCAATGATTTCTCATTGTTGTTATAGGTCAGATATGCACTTCTTCGTCCGTGATCACATTGCCCTGTCGATCACACAAAAGGACACTATGGATGGAAGAGCTAGGTTGATCTTGGATGAGTTATTATTGAGATCACACATCTTCAGATGAAAAACATATTTTTGTACAATATTCACTATGTGTGCGCTACTATTGCCACTGACACCTAGCGTTCTAAACGTTGGTTCTTCTGAAGAGAACCTGCGCACTTACCTCAAAAGATGTGTGCGCTAGTTGTAAAGAACAAAAGTTGCATACTGAACACTGGTTTACTATTATGATACCTACACACATGTTAAGATGAATGGAAAAAATATATTAAGATTACGAATTGGGATTAGTTGAGGTTGGTTCTGTAACTCCCCCAACCTCCCAATTCAACTACCTCTTGAATCCAACTTCCAACCTTGTGCCATAAATACAAGGGGAAGCCAGAGAGAGGGGACCAAGGAATGATTAGTTGTTGTTACGTTGGAGGAATTCTTAAGTCATTGTGAGCAGTAGGAGCCCAAGACTTGGTTGTAGAAGTGTCTAGACAGATCAGGTATATCTGTACCTATTTACATTTCTTTGACAATAAAAGGTGGAAATACCCTTCCTATCCCAATGAAATGTCTCTTTTGTTGGATATCTGATTGTAGTTAATGTTACATTGCTTTCAATTTCATTATATATATTGCAGTCAAGATATGTTGCGGAAGGTTAACTTGTTTTGCAGGTTAATCTCTGTGGAATATTGGGTGAAAGCTAGGCCCAACCATCGTTAAAAAGGTACAACTTTCAGAACCCTAATCTCTTTCCATTCATAGTAATTAATGAAAAACATGAATGTATTTACCTGTCACCCCATGTAAGTTGGTAGTGTCATTTCCCTCACTATAAGGTATTATCCTGCACAACAGAATTGGTGACTCCATTGGGAAGCACCGGTTGTTTCTGCTCTAGGGGACCTTGCTAGGTTTTCTTTCAGTTTATGCAGTCTTTTTGTTTTCTGAGAGGTTTTTCATAGGTTACCTTGCTGTTCCTTTTATCTTGATTCATTTCAGTCTGGTTCAGCAAAGCTATTTTTATTGCTTTAAGTCCCTGTGCGCTAGTTTTCTGTGCATACAAAAGCGTACTTTATTCTTTGTGCGCTAGTTTCTGTGAAACATAGTCGCGCACTTCTTGTTGCAGGCGTTGGTTTCTATAATAGACAGAAGTGCATTTTTCCTGTAGGTCTAAGCCTTCCACTAGGGTTTAGTTTCCAGGTTGTTGGGTCTACTTCTGGCATTTGCCTTGCTTCTCTGACTTATTACTGAGACATATTTGTCTTTTTTGAGTCTTGTTTACCTCTTTGAAGTCCTTTAGATTGCTTTACCTGCTTCAGAACTTGTTTTAGGTGTCTTTTTTTTTTTAAGCCTTTTTGAAGTTGTGCACGACTATCTGTTAGATACAGTAGCGCACTTTTTTCCCTAGACGCGTGTTGCACTCCTGCAGACCTACACACTCAATGTCTGTTGTCTGTTGCAATAGCTGCGCACTTTTACTGAGTCTTCTTTTTTTTTAGGAGTTTGATGCCAGTTTGAGTTTTAGTGTGGTTTTTGAAAGGTCTGTTGGTCTGGATACATTCTAAACTCCTATTCAGATCAGTTGAGTTGGTCGAAGCCTTCTAATCAGCTTTTCCTTTGAGTTTGTGGCGGTAGAGTTACCTTTGGTTTGCTTACCTACTCTATTTGTTTGGTGGGTGTTGCTTGGTTTTTCAACCAAGCATGTGCAAGGATGCACCTGCTAACTAGTAGCAGCAGTCTCAATAAAAGTATGTATAAACTAATTTAACCAAATCTAACATTAACATGTGTAAAAGAAAGAAAAAACTGAATTTAAGAACATAAGCAATAAGATCTATGGAAAAACAATAACTTGAAAAATATTTGATTTTGTATTACCTCAAATGGTGAGGATGATGGGTGTTGAGCAACTCCAAGGTTGAGAACCTCCAATATCCAATGGTCTCTTCTTCTCCAAAGCTTCAATGGGGATCTTCAAACTTGAAATGGGAGGCAATGGCTCTCAAAGGGAATTTGGCAGCATAAGGATAGGATGAAATGTGGATGAAAAGTGAGGAGCCCCTATCACCTTTTTATAGTTTTTGGTGATGGGGAATACCATTATGGTTTTGAGGAAACTAATAGTATTAACCAACATGGTTTAGGTCTCCTTTTCCCCCTTTTTCCTTTTTTGAATATTTTTTATATTTTTATTCCCTTTTAATATTTTTTGGGAATTTTAGACCCTTTTTTAGGGTTTTTTGTGTTTTTTGAGGAAAAATACATATTTTGAGGGGAAAATGGGGTATTATGGTCTTTTTGGTGACCTTTTGAAGGTTTTAGAGACTCAAATGGTGGAAAAAGTGGACAAATGGGTCATGTGAATAAGGGAATGAGCTAGTGAGCACTTTTTGGGTGTTAACAGATTGCCCCCTGATGTGTGAGGGCAGGAGCTCATCGTATGGCCGATAGACATCATAGTTCTTTTGTCTTTTTTATGGGGTTTGGAGAAGAGAAGAGAGCGATTGGAGACTAGAACAATGGCCCCTTGGAAGCTGCAAAAACTGATAAAATACATGGCCTCAAAATGAATGAGGAATAATATCTGATTATGGATGAGGCGGGCATACCCATGCTCGTATCAAGACATATACATAACAATTAGGCCTAAGAAGGGGGACCTGAATAATACATAAAAAGCTGTTGGTACATCATAATGATCGAGGGGGGACACAATGCCGGAACGTAGTCATGGTCATATCATGACTGATCTCAATAACTGATACACTGGAAAAAGTAACAACTGTTCTGAATAAGGTATCAGAAGGGTTAATGAATTGCTGAAACTGAAGGTGTCCAACATCTGTAGGTTCTCAATTAGACTCTCAATTGTGGTAGAGTCAGTAAATGAGAACTTTTGCAGAGTATTTGTAACTGTATACTCAAGGGAGTATAGAACTGCGGTACATCTGAAAATTTTCGCCAAGCGCAACCCAAATATCCATAGGAAAATGAAACTGGTTGTTTCCTCAATTTTGCTCTTCAATGTGATAGAGTCAGGTGATATCCAGGGTCTTCAGCAAATAACTGAAAGGACCAATACTCTGTACGAGTCTCAACGATGCGATCAAGGTGTTGAAGTCAAGCATGTGAGAAACAATCATTTGGAGAGGCATCGAAGACTCCTTTCGAAATGATCCGTAGGAACTCATCACAAATGGTGATGAGTCCAAGAAACAGGGACCTCTGGGTCTATCCTCTGGAATAGATTTGGTTGGCGTCAACAGAGGGAGACCAACAACTATCAAGGCAATGATGTTTCATTGATAAGAGTGCGAGGTGTGCAACTGAAGTGTGATAGTATTGATGGTAGGACTGACATACTGTGGGGATAGGAAATAACTGGGGTCATATAGTGGGTGGACTCAAACTTCCTTTGTTTAGAGCATGATGACATGGTTGACCTGGAAGCATAGGAAACTGACTTTTAGGTGTGGGGATCATAGCTTAGGGGTATCAGGGGTATGTATTGCAGACTGGAGTGACTCTGGGGCACAAGCTGATGGATGCTATTGGGAGGCTCTCAGGGTGACATACTGCAGAATACTCTGAACAAAGGCGACCATAATGGGGAAGCTGCCATGTGAGTGGACATGATCTGTTGTGGCGCCGAAGAAACACCGTTGGGTCCTCTTCTGTAGTTTTAATGAGCTCCAAGAAGGGATAAAAGTTTGCTCTAAAATGGTACTGTCCTGTGGATTTATGTGAGCCCAGGACTGTTCATGCTCGTGAGTGCTTTCATTTTTAAGGAGTCTGAAAACTATAAGAAGACTCTGAATTGGTGGAGGAGTACCATCTTGTGGATTTGTACGAGCCCAAGATGGTGATTGCTCGTGGTTGCTTTCAATTTTAGAGAGTCTGAAAGCGGTAATTAGACTCCATTGGTGTTCTTTTTCATATGTTAGTCTCCAAGGCCCGAAAAATGCATAAAATGATGCAAATGGAGAACTCTTCTAACCAATGTGACTAGAGTATTCCTTTTTCATAATTAGTCTACAAGGTCCAGAAAAGGGATAAACTTATACCAGGTAGACGCCCTTTCAGATACTTTTAGCGAGCCTGAAAGGAAGTAAGATTGCTCGGGGATCTTTTCATTGTTTTAGGAGTCAGAAAAGAGCTTAACAGAAACTCCCTAAGTGCCTTTTTTGTAAAAGAATTGCTAGACCTGAAAAAGGGGTAAAATTATACCAAACAAAAAGGTATTGGTGAGAGTGAGGAATGACCTTGAGCATCATCACGAGCGGGGAAAAATGAATCCGACGACATAAAGATCGTTAAAAACGGGCAATGGCCGATGTGGCATGCAAACCAAGGTGATGAGGGGCATTTTGGGAAAATGCCAAAAAATTATGGGGGTGAGAGCGAGAAATGATCTCAAGCATCATCAGGAGCATGGAAAACTGAATTCGGTGATATAAGACTCGTAAAAAATGGACAATGGTCGATGTGGCATGCAAACCGAGGCAACGAGGAGCATGTAAAAAATGCCTAAAAAATCTGGTGGTGAGAGCGAGAAATGATCTCAAGCATCGTCACGAGCGCGGAAAACTGAATCCAGTGATATAAGACTCATCAAAAATGGATAACGGCTGATGTGGCACGCAAATCAAGGTGACAAGGGGCATGAGAAAAATGCTCGAAAAAGGGACCTAGTGGAATCGAGAAAAGGAGTGGACTATCATGAAGTTCTCACTGCGCTGATTCCAACGGTTTGAAAAATGGACGTCCTATGGTAACGAAATGGTTGATTGAAAATGGTCAAATTTCTATAAATAACAAGTGGGCCCAATGTGACAAGTGTCATTTTCACCGTCGAGTTTCACAAAGTAATTGAGTTGGTCAGAGCATTTTCTTGATTTGTGGAAGATTCAACCGTTGGTTTTTCATTCTGCGAGTTTCAGGTAAGCCCATGTGCCTTAGCCTTTCAAATTATTTCCTTTCTGGTTAGCGTCAGGGACCCGGAGGCTGCGTAATTCCACGTTGGTTTCCCAACGTGGAATATCGCGAGTTTCGGCTCATTTTCCGCGATGCACATCGTCGGTATGGTCTTGATAGCCGCGATGTGCATCGCGACTGTGGGTCCGACAGTCGCGGTGTTCATCGTGGCTGTGGGCCTTACAGCCGTGATGCCCATCGTGACTGTGGGGCTGATACCCGCGATGTTCATTGCGGCTGTGAGGTTAAAAGTCGCGATGTTCATCGCGGCTAAGAGCCTGAAAGTTGCGATGGGGATTTTGGGGAAAATTTTTTGTTTTCTAAAAAAATTTCCTTTGTTTTTTGGCAGGATGTTGAGGAGGCCGCTGGTGTCATGGAGGGAGAGGGAGATTGATGTGGAGCTAATGGGCAGGATTCGGGATGAGCCAAATGTGCGGGCAGCCTTGGCGTTGGGCGGACTACTAAAGTTTGCTCAGATTCCTATTATGCGTTCAGTCAGAGATCTGCTGAACAAGTTGGTTGACTTCTGGGTCCCGGAGGAGGTGGCTTTCATGGTGCAAGGTGAGCGACTAAAGATCACCTTGACCGATGTGTACTTTCTTACTGGCTTGCCCTGTTTTGGTGAGATAGGGGAGCTGCAACCGAGGATTCTGGCTGGCTTGGATATTGATGATCTACTGGAGAGATTCTGCGTTCCGGGGGCCCGTACGCATAACAGCGCATCGAGTGTCTCTGATCTGCGGGAGCCGGAGATGCAGGTGGTGGCATCTTGTGTTTTGCGGGTTCTTGGTGCATAGGTACCCCATCATTTGTCTAGGGGGAAAATGATGATGGTAGACAGTGTCCTGAGGGGGACCTATTTTGCTTGGGGGCAGATTTTTTTGGCCTATGTTCACCGAGAGCTGAACAAGGTTAGTCAGGAGGGAGGAGAGTTCAGCTATGCTTATTTCCTCTGTTGTTTCATTTTTGAGAGGGTACCTACCTTGCGGCCACGTGTGTCGGTGCGGAATGGGTTGAGGAGTGAGCCGCGGATGGTGTGGTGGGGGGAGATGATGCCCCGGGGTGGTGGTGGTATCCGACGATTCTTCTTGTCGGAGATGTATGACCAGTGGGAGCAGGTGCCTGTTGGTATTGATGATTATCCGTATGCTGGTATGGACTTCCGGGGAGACCCTAAGATGCCTCAAGCTCAGGGACAGGCTTGCGGGTTGGATGGTACGTCTTTGATTTTTGTTTCTCTATTATATCATGTTTAGATGTTTTTGTTATGAGTATGGCTAGAGATGTTTTGTATGATACTGACTTTATTCACTGTGGGTTTTCTGCAGATGTTGGTTCGAGGCCACCAGTGGATCATATAGGACGTCGGGGATGGATGATGGTGGTGGCACCTCCGCCGGTATCAACACCGCTGCCTCGTGTCCAAGAAGTTGTGCGCCCGTGAGATGATGCCCTAGAGGGCGTACGCGATATCTTAGAGGGGCTTCTAGTGTGTGCACCAGAGGAGGGTTGGAGGGATCTAGACCGGCCTACTCTCGAGCGTTGTTTCGATGCTCCCCATGAGTGGCGGTCGATCCTGCTGAGAATAGCTGTGGTGATGGCCAAGAGGAGGGCTCGGGATCAGTATGATCTGGAGGAGCCAGAGGAGCCCGGTGATCATGATTATTAGGTGATCTTATACCTACCCCCAAATGCTGATGAGCATATGGGGATGTATTTTGTTGATACACATTTTGTACGGCTAGTGTACCTTTTGTATATTTGGGTGCTGAGAGCACCACTGACATTATGACTCTTATGATGATATATATATCTATTTGTTTTGGTATATAGTCGTGTATGCACGTGGATGCACATGTTGTCTTTTTGTTTACATTTTGTTGCACGTGGATGCAATTGTAGTTTGTTTGTTTTCCCGTGGAGGCATGTTTTATGCACGTGGATGCAAAGTTATGATTTTGTACGCCCGTGGAGGCATATGTTATGCACGTGGATGCAATGTTTTGATTTTTTGTACGCCCGTGGAGGCATATCTTATGCACGTGGATGCAATGTTTTGATGATTTTATAATGCCTATGTGATGCATGTCGTGATGTCCTACATGTTTTGGTTGACGTGCCAATCTAGAATGTTGTTAGCCATTTGGTCTGCTACAGTGTTATGATTTCTTGGGACATGAGTGAAAGAGATGGATTCAAAATGTTGAATCATTTGTTTAGTGTGCAGGAATTTTCTATGTAGACAAGGATCGCGTACCTGGTAACAGTTGTTGAGCTGGGAAACAAGGAGTTGGGAGTCCAGGAAAACACTAAGGTGACTTATGCCCATTTGGAGAGCAATGTCCAGAAGATCGGTCATGGCATCGTACTCAACTTGGTTTTTTGTGGCAGCACCTATGCACACTCCGTCGAGGTGGATCAACTAGTGTGAAGGGGAATAAATTACCCAAGCTGCTAAAGCAAGATTTGGAGACCAACGACTTGAACCGTCGGCGAAGCCGATATGGTAGAGTGGAACAGGATCCATCTGGTGTTCATGCAGGAAAAAATGAAAATGTAATGTCTAAATTTACATCAAAAAAATTAAATAAAAAACTATACAATGTGGACCATGGTTTCCAGGAGATTTTTATGGGTAGAATATTTTGAGGTACAACCCGTTACGGGGGTTGCGCATGGGATTGCCTTCCGAGTCAGTCAAAATGTATGCTCCATGTTCAAGGCAAGTCTGTATGATATATGGGCCTTGCCACATAGATTGGAACTTTCCTTTGCCCGTTTTGTCATGCGATTGATCGTAAACAAGTACCAGGTCTCCTTCACTAAATGCTCGTGGGTGAACATGTTTATCGTAATGGAGTTTAGATCTGTTCTTTGTGGCTTCGATTGTTTGGAGAGCTGCACCGCGATCTTCATCGGCCTGTTCTAAAAGAAGTAAGCATTCTTCAATTAGTGAAGTATCGGGGAGAAGCTCTACAGATATTTGCAATGTTGGTATCTAGCATTCAATGGGGAGGACAGATTCCACTCCATGAACTAAATGGAATGGGGTAAAGCCGGTGTCGATTTTGGTCGATGTACGGTAAGCCCATAATGCGGGAAAAAGCATATGATGCCAATTGGATTTATGTTTGTCGATAGTGCGCTGGAGGATAGTTTTCAAAATTTTGTTGACAGCTTTGACTTGGCCGTTCCCTTGAGGGTAGTAGGCGGAGGAGAAATGATGTTCAAACTTAAGGAGTATTGACAATTCTCTCCAAATGGAGTCCTCGAAGTGAGAGCCGTGGTCTGAGATGAGTTGCTTTGGTACTCCAAAATGAGCGATAACATGTTTGAGGAAAAAATGGGCTGCGGTGTCGGCTTTGCAATTGTAAGTAGGCATGGATTCTTCCCATTTAGTAAAGTAATCGACAACCACAATAATTTGTTTATGGCCACCTGTGGATGGAGGATTGCAATATATGAAGTCAATGGCCCATTTGCAAAATGGCCCAACGGTGATGACTGGATGAAGGGCGGCAGGGGGGGTTCTTTCCTTGGGGGAAAAAAGCTGGCAATTTTGGCAATGTTTGACTGTTGTGATACAATCAGTAAATAATGATGGCCAAAAATAACCTACACGAATTACCTTTTGGGCGGTGGCCATTCCGGAGAAATGGCCGCCGCAGGCACCACTATGATAGTCGTTAAGGACTTGTTCTGCTTCATCTTGAGAAAGGCATCGTCGTAGTATTGTGTCAACGCCACATCGATAGAGGACATCACCCAAGAGGAGATAACGGGGGGCATGGTGATGAATTTGACGACGTCTATCACGGTTGATGTTGGGTCGAAACTTATGTGTGCGGAGATATACCAAAATGTCGTCGTACCAGGGGTCGTCAGACGAGATAATGAACACATGTTCGTCAATTATATCAGTATGGATAGTTGGTGATGATGACGAAGATGGTAAGTCCGTAATGAGTTGAGCAAGTGCTAATGCTTTGGTGCTCTTTGGGGTTTTAAAAGTTAGGTCATATTCTTGTAAGATAATCACCCATTTGGCAACACGGCCTTGTAGAAGGCGGTGATTCAAGAGATAGACCATTGGGTTGGAATTGGCCACAACCGTGGTATGGCTGAGGAGAATGTAATGGCGCAGATTTTGTACTGAAAAAACGACGGTGAGGGCCATTTTCTCTTCATGTGGATAGCATAGTGGTGGCCCTGACAAGGTCTAGTGGTGGCCCTGACAAGGTCTAGCTGACATAATAAATAACATGTTCTTGACAAGCGTATTCTTCTTGGACGAGTACTCCGGAAACAATGTAATGTAATGCCGAAATGTAAAGGGTAAAGTCTCATGTGAAATCTAAAGGAGAAATCAAGGGGGCACTTGTGAGTGCTTTTTTCAGGTCTATGAAAGCCCCTTCTGCTTGGTT